>OY482670.1:84920172-85500078 GCA_960531455.1 Urophora cardui | reverse complement strand
ACCCTAATATCTATGCAAATCTATATGCATACATATATGTACATGTACACATAAATAAATGTACAATGCCGTTGACTGGACGAAAATTGATTTTCTACCGGTCAGCGCGCGTTTCCCTTTTTTCATAATTTTCACTTGCGATTATCCAGCCACAGCGGTAAGTTCTGCGTTCTTACAAATTTGCATACATATTTTCCTTGCATATTTGTAATCCCATTACCAAATGTACATATTCACCTATGTTACAAAACCTTAATTATAATTAAATATTCGAACATAATTTAATTCGTTCGTTTTTTTCATTTCTTTCATTTACGCATACACAATCCTTTATCTCCTTGAGTGCCGCTGCACCCGGGAAGATTCAATGATAATAATAATAATAATAATAATAATAATAATAATAATAATAATAATAATAATAATAATAATAATAATAATAATAATAATAATAATAATAATAATAATAATAATAATAATAATAATAATAATAATAATAATAATAATAATAATAATAATAATAATAATAATAATAATAATAATAATAATGATAATAATAATAATAATAATAATAATAATAATAATAATAATAATAATAATAATAATAATAATAATAATAATAATAATAATAATAATAATAATAATAATAATAATAATAATAATAATAATAATAATAATGATAATAATAATAATAATAATAATAATAATAATAATAATAATAATAATAATAATAATAATAATAATAATAATAATAATAATAATAATAATAATAATAATAATAATAATGATTGTTAGACCGGCAGTCTAAAAATTTCGTCCCACCCTAATATCTATGCAAATCTATATGCATACATATATGTACATGTACACATAAATAAATGTACAATGCCGTTGACTGGACGAAAATTGATTTTCTACCGGTCAAGCGCGCGTTTCCCTTTTTTCATAATTTTCACTTGCGATTATCCAGCCACAGCGGTAAGTTCTGCGTTCTTACAAATTTGCATACATATTTTCCTTGCATATTTGTAATCCCATTACCAAATGTACATATTCACCTATGTTACAAAACCTTAATTATAATTAAATATTCGAACATAATTTAATTCGTTCGTTTTTTTCATTTCTTTCATTTACGCATACACAATCCTTTATCTCCTTGAGTGCCGCTGCACCCCGGGAAGATTCAATGATAATAATAATAATAATAATAATAATAATAATAATAATAATAATAATAATAATAATAATAATAATAATAATAATAATAATAATAATAATAATAATAATAATAATAATAATAATAATAATAATAATAATAATAATAATAATAATAATAATAATAATAATAATAATAATAATAATAATAATAATAATGATAATAATAATAATAATAATAATAATAATAATAATAATAATAATAATAATAATAATAATAATAATAATATAATAATAATAATAATAATAATAATAATAATAATAATAATGATAATAATAATAATAATAATAATAATAATAATAATAATAATAATAATAATAATAATAATAATAATAATAATAATAATAATAATGATAATAATAATAATAATAATAATAATAATAATAATAATATAATAATAATAATAATAATAATAATAATAATAATAATAATAATAATAATAATAATAATAATAATATAATGATAATAATAATAATAATAATAATAATAATAATAATAATAATAATAATAATAATAATAATAATATAATAATAATAATAATAATAATAATAATAATAATAATAATAATAATAATAATAATAATAAAATAATAATAATAATAATAATAATAATAATAATAATAATAATAATAATAATAATAATAATAATAATAATAATAATAATAATAATAATAATAATAATAATAATAATAATAATAATAATAATAATAATAATAATAATAATAATAATAATAATAATAATAATAATAATAATAATAATAATAATAATAATAATAATAATAATAATAATAATAATAATAATAATAATAATAATAATAATAATAATAATAATAATAATAATAATAATAATAATAATAATAATAATAATAATAATAATAATAATAATAATAATAATAATAATAATAATAATAATAATAATAATAATAATAATAATAATAATAATAATAATAATAATAATAATAATAATAATATAATAATATAATAATAATAATAATAATAATAATAATAATAATAATAATAATAATAATAATAATAATAATAATAATAATAATAATAATAATAATAATAATAATAATAATAATAATAATAATAATAATAATAATAATAATAATAATAATAATAATAATAATAATAATAATAATAATAATAATAATAATAATAATAATAATAATAATAATAATAATAATAATAATAATAATAATAATAACAATAATAATAATAATAATAATAATAATAATAATAATAATAATAATAATAATAATAATAATAATAATAATAATAATAATAATAATAATAATAATAATAATAATAATAATAATAATAATAATAATAATAATAATAATAATAATAATAACAATAATAATAATAAAAATAATAATAATAATAATAATAATAATAATAATAATAATAATAATAATAATAATAATAATAATAATAATAATAATAATAATAATAATAATAATAATAATAATAATAATAATAATAATAATAATAATAATAATAATAATAATAATAATAATAATAATAATAATAATAATAATAATAATAATAATAATAATAATAATAATAATAATAATAATAATAATAATAATAATAATAATAATAATAATAATAATAATAATAATAATAATAATAATAATAATAATAATAATAATAATAATAATAATAATAATAATAATAATAATAATAATAATAATAATAATAATAATAATAATAATAATAATAATAATAATAATAATAATAATAATAATAATAATAATAATAATAATAATAATAATAATAATAATAATAATAATAATAATAATAATAATATAATAATAATAATAATAATAATAATAATAATAATAATAATAATAATAATAATAATAATAATAATAATAATAATAATAATAATAATAATAATAATAATAATAATAATAATAATAATAATAATAATAATAATAATAATAATAATAATAATAATAATAATGATAATAATAATAATAATAATAATAATAATAATTAATAATAATAATAATAATAATAATAATAATAATAATAATAATAATAATAATAATAATAATAATAATAATAATAATAATAATAATATAATAATAATAATAATAATAATAATAATAATAATAATAATAATAATAATAATAATAATAATAATAATAATAATAATAATAATAATAATAATAATAATAATAATAATAATAATAATAATAATAATAATAATAATAATAATAATAATAATAATAATAATAATAATAATAATAATAATAATAATAATAATAATAATAATAATAATAATAATAATAATAATAATAATAATAATAATAATAATAATAATAATAATAATAATAATAATAATAATAATAATAATAATAATAATAATAATAATAATAATAATAATAATAATAATAATAATAATAATAATAATAATAATAATAATAATAATAATAATAATAATAATAATAATAATAATAATAATAATAATAATAATAATAATAATAATAATAATAATAATAATAATAATAATAATAATAATAATAATAATAATAATAATAATAATAATAATAATAATAATAATAATAATAATAATAATAATATAATAATAATAATAATAATAATAATAATAATAATAATAATAATAATAATAATAATAATAATAATAATAATAATAATAATAATGATAATAATAATAATAATAATAATAATAATAATAATATAATAATAATAATAATAATAATAATAATAATAATAATAATAATAATAATAATAATAATAATAATAATAATAATAATAATAATAATAATAATAATAATAATAATAATAATAATAATAATAATAATAATAATAATAATAATAATAATAATAATAATAATAATAATAATAATAATAATAATAATAATAATAATAATAATAATAATAATAATAATAATAATAATAATAATAATAATAATAATAATAATAATAATAATAATAATAATAATAATAATAATAATAATAATAATAATAATAATAATAATAATAATAATAATATAATAATAATAATAATAATAATAATAATAATAATAATAATAATAATAATAATAATAATAATAATAATAATAATAATAATAATAATAATAATAATAATAATAATAATAATAATAATAATAATAATAATAATAATAATAATAATAATAATAATAATAATAATAATAATAATAATAATAATAATAATAATAATAATAATAATAATAATAATAATAATAATAATAATAATAATAATAATAATAATAATAATAATAATAATAATAATAATAATAATAATAATAATAATAATAATAATAATAATAATAATAATAATAATAATAATGATTGTTTAGACCGGCAGTCTAAAAATTTCGTCCCACCCTAATATCTATGCAAATCTATATGCATACATATATGTACATGTACACATAAATAAATGTACAATGCCGTTGACTGGACGAAAATTGATTTTCTACCGGTCAGCGCGCGTTTCCCTTTTTTCATAATTTTCACTTGCGATTATCCAGCCACAGCGGTAAGTTCTGCGTTCTTACAAATTTGCATACATATTTTCCTTGCATATTTGTAATCCCATTACCAAATGTACATATTCACCTATGTTACAAAACCTTAATTATAATTAAATATTCGAACATAATTTAATTCGTTCGTTTTTTTCATTTCTTTCATTTACGCATACACAATCCTTTATCTCCTTGAGTGCCGCTGCACCCCGGAAGATTCAATGATAATAATAATAATAATAATAATAATAATAATAATAATAATAATAATAATAATAATAATAATAATAATAATAATAATAATAATAATAATAATAATAATAATAATAATAATAATAATGATAATAATAATAATAATAAATAATAATAATAATAATAATAATAATAATAATAATAATAATAATAATAATAATAATAATGATAATAATAATAATAATAATAATAATAATAATAATAATAATAATAATAATAATAATAATAATAATAATAATAATAATAATAATAATAATAATAATAATAATAATAATAATAATAATAATAATAATAATAATAATAATAATAATAATATAATAATAATAATAATAATAATAATAATAATAATAATAATAATAATAATAATAATAATAATAATAATAATAATAATAATAATAATAATAATAATAATAATAATAATAATAATAATAATAATAATAATAATAATAATAATAATAATAATAATAATAATAATAATAATAATAATAATAATAATAATAATAATAATAATAATAATAATAATAATAATAATAATAATAATAATAATAATAATAATAATAATAATAATAATAATAATAATAATAATAATAATAATAATAATAATAATAATAATAATAATAATAATAATAATAATAATAATAATAATAATAATAATAATAATAATAATAATAATAATAATAATAATAATAATAATAATAATAATAATAATAATAATAATAATAATAATAATAATAATAATAATAATAATAATAATAATAATAATAATAATAATAATAATAATAATAATAATAATAATATAATAATAATAATAATAATAATAATAATAATAATAATAATAATAATAATAATAATAATAATAATAATAATAATAATAATAATAATAATAATAATAATAATAATAATAATAATAATAATAATAATAATAATAATAATAATAATAATAATAATAATAATAATAATAATAATAATAATAATAATAATAATAATAATAATAATAATAATAATAATAATAATAATAATAATAATAATAATAATAATAATAATAATAATAATAATAATAATAATAATAATAATAATAATAATAATAATAATAATAATAATAATAATAATAATAATAATAATAATAATAATAATAATAATAATAATAATAATAATATTAATAATAATAATAATAATAATAATAATAATAATAATAATAATAATAATAATAATAATATTAATAATAATAATAATAATAATAATAATAATAATATAATATTAATAATAATAATAATATAATAATAATAATAATAATAATAATAATAATAATAATAATAATAATAATAATAATAATAATAATAATAATAATAATAATAATAATAATAATAATAATAATAATAATAATAATAATAATAATAATAATAATAATAATAATAATAATAATAATAATAATAATAATAATAATAATAATAAATAATAATAATAATAATAATAATAATAATAATAATAATAATAATAATAATAATAATAATAATAATAATAATAATAATAATAATAATAATAATAATAATAATAATAATAATAATAATAATAATAATAATAATAATAATAATAATAATAATAATAATAATAATAATAATAATAATAATAATAATAATAATAATAATAATAATAATAATATAATAATAATAATAATAATAATAATAATAATAATAATAATAATAATAATAATAATAATAATAATAATAATAATAATAATAATAATAATAATAATAATAATAATAATAATAATAATAATAATAATAATAATAATAATAATAATAATAATAATATAATAATAATAATAAATAATAATAATAATAATAATAATAATAATAATAATAATAATAATAATAATAATAATAATAATAATAATAATAATAATAATAATAATAATAATAATAATAATAATAATAATAATAATAATAATAATAATAATAATAATAATAATAATAATAATAATAATAATAATAATAATAATAATAATAATAATAATAATAATAATAATAATAATAATAATAATAATAATAATAATAATAATAATAATAATAATAATAATAATAATAATAATAATAATAATAATAATAATAATAATAATAATAATAATAATAATAATAATATAATAATAATAATAATAATAATAATAATAATAATAATAATAATAATAATAATAATAATAATAATAATAATAATAATAATAATAATAATAATAATAATAATAATAATAATAATAATAATAATAATAATAATAATAATAATAATAATAATAATAATAATAATAATAATAATAATAATAATAATAATAATAATAATAATAATAATAATAATAATAATAATAATAATAATAATAATAATAATAATAATAATAATAATAATAATAATAATAATAATAATAATAATAATAATAATAATAATAATAATAATAATAATAATAATAATAATAATAATAATAATAATAATAATAATTTAATAATAATAATAATAATAATAATAATAATAATAATAATAATAATAATAATAATAATAATAATAATAATAATAATAATAATAATAATAATAATAATAATAATAATAATAATAATAATAATAATAATAATAATAATAATAATAATAATAATAATAATAATAATAATAATAATAATAATAATAATAATAATAATAATAATAATAATAATAATAATAATAATAATAATAATAATAATAATAATAATAATAATAATAATAATAATAATAATACTAATAATAATAATAATAATAATAATAATAATAATAATAATAATAATAATAATAATAATAATAATAATAATAATAATAATAATAATAATGATTGTTTAGACCGGCAGTCTAAAAATTTCGTCCCACCCTTATATCTATGCAAATCTATATGCATACATATATGTACATGTACACATAAATAAATGTACAATGCCGTTGACTGGACGAAAATTGATTTTCTACCGGTCAGCGCGCGTTTCCCTTTTTTCATAATTTTCACTTGCGATTATCCAGCCACAGCGGTAAGTTCTGCGTTCTTAGAAATTTGCATACATATTTTCCTTGCATATTTGTAATCCCATTACCAAATGTACATATTCACCTATGTTACAAAACCTTAATTATAATTAAATATTCGAACATAATTTAATTCGTTCGTTTTTTTTCATTTCTTTCATTTACGCATACACAATCCTTTATCTCCTTGAGTGCCGCTGCACCCCGGGAAGATTCAATGATAATAATAATAATAATAATAATAATAATAATAATAATAATAATAATAATAATAATAATAATAATAATAATAATAATAATAATAATAATAATAATAATAATAATAATAATAATAATAATAATAATAATAATAATAATAATAATAATAATGATAATAATAATAATAATAATAATAATAATAATAATAATAATAATATAATAATAATAATAATGATAATAATAATAATAATAATAATAATAATAATAATAATAATAATAATAATAATAATAATAATAATAATAATAATAATAATAATAATAATAATAATAATAATAATAATAATAATAATAATAATAATAATAATAATAATAATAATAATAATAATAATAAAAATAATAATAATAATAATAATAATAATAATAATAATAATAATAATAATAATAATAATAATAATAATAATAATAATAATAATAATAATAATAATAATAATAATAATAATAATAATAATAATAATATTAATAATAATAATAATAATAATAATAATAATAATAATAATAATAATAATAATAATAATAATAATATTAATAATAATAATAATAATAATAATAATAATAATAATAATAATAATAATAATAATAATAATAATAATATTAATAATAATAATAATATAATAATAATAATAATAATAATAATAATAATAATAATAATAATAATAATAATAATAATAATAATAATAATAATAATAATAATAATAATAATAATAATAATAATAATAATAATAATAATAATAATAATAATAATAAATAATAATAATAATAATAATAATAATAATAATAATAATAATAATAATAATAATAATAATAATAATAATAATAATAATAATAATAATAATAATAATAATAATAATAATAATAATAATAATAATAATAATAATAATAATAATAATAATAATAATAATAATAATAATAATAATAATAATAATAATAATAATAATAATAATAATAATAATAATAATAATAATAATAATAATAATAATAATAATAATAATAATAATAATAATAATAATAATAATAATAATAATAATAATAATAATAATAATAATAATAATAATAATAATAATAATAATAATAATAATAATAATAATAATAATAATAATAATAATAATAATAATAATAATAATAATAATAATAATAATAATAATAATAATAATAATAATAATAATAATAATAATAATAATAATAATAATAATAATAATAATAATAATAATAATAATAATAATAATAATAATAATAATAATTAATAATAATAATAATAATAATAATAATAATAATAATAATAATAATAATAATAATAATAATAATAATAATAATAATAATAATAATAATAATAATAATAATAATAATAATAATAATAATAATAATAATAATAATAATAATAATAATAATAATAATAACAACGTGGTGTGTTTCGGAGGGTTATTTATTTAGAACCCCAAAATTTATGTAGCATAAGCTACAATGGACACTGGTATGGCGAGTGCACCACCAAGTGTCAAGGTAGGGATAAACGAAGATGGGGAATTTAACCCCTTCGTGAGGCGGTCGAGACTAGCGCAGTCTCCCCCTCTGTCAGCTACCCCAAGTATGGCGATTCATCCAAGTACGGAAACCTCGGAGACACGCCCCCAAGGGGAGCCCGATGAGGATAATGCTTTCTTAAGTCTGGGAAAGCTTATAAGCGAACTAAAGGAGGTCATGGCGAGCGGAAAACGCAACATAAATCAGAGCTTAAAGGATCTGGTTAAGGCCATGGCGGTCTGTTACGAGGAAGCAGCGAAGGCAGCTCGGAACGAGACAGTTTTGAAGGACTCAAAACAGTCTCAAACAACGCCCACAATAAAGCTACGGGCAAAGAGAGGTCGGGAAAGGAATTCCGGTGCTACACCATACCCGGAAGCGCTCACAAAGAAGATGAAGGAGGTCCAAAAGACCACGACCACCTATTCAGAAGTGATCTCGTCAAAGCAAGCGGAGCCAAGCAAAGAGGCTGAATGGACGAAAGTGGAGAAGCGAAAGGGGCAAAAGCCAAAGCCGATGCGGTCTGATGCCATAATTATTAAACGCACAGGCGACTTTTCCTATGCGGATATTCTTAAAGTGGTAAAAAAAGAGGAGTCGCTGAAGGATATGAGTGGATTGGTTCGCAAAATCCGAAAGACCGGTAACGGAGACCTCCTGTTCCAGTTGACCAAGCAGTCAGAAACCGACACAGTTAAGCTGCAAACTGCGGTAGAACAGGTTCTGGCTAGAAAGGCGGAGGTAAAATCCCTGATGGAAGAGTCGCTGTGCGAAATACGCGACATTGATGAGGTAACGATCAAGGAGGAAATCTGCGAGGCGCTAAGCAAAGAGCTCAATGGTTACTGCGTGAAACCAATGTGCGTGCGTTCCATCAGGAAAGCTTACGGAGAAACGCAAACAGCCACTATTTCCTTACCAACGGAAGTAGTTAAGAAGCTATTGGTAAGCGGCAAAGTCCGGATCGGATGGGTTGTTTGCCGGATTAGAGTAAAAGTACAGCCTAAACGGTGTTTTAAATGCCTCGACTTCGGTCATATTTCGAAGAACTGCTCCAGTAAAAATGACTTTAGAAGTGCATGTTTTAAATGTGGTGCTGCAGGGCATGTAGCGAAATCATGTAACAATATACCAAAGTGCTTATTATGCTTAGAAAGGGGATCTAACAAATATGACCATCAAACAGGGGGAAACCAATGCCCTGTATACAAAGAGGCAATACATAAGATGACACAGCCATTAGATTCCTCCAATTAAACTTAAATCATTGCGAAGCTGCACAAGATTTGCTAGCGCAATCAGTGCTTGAACTAAAAGTAGATATTGCGCTACTGAGTGAGCCATATAAGGAAAAATCTGCAAACTGGATACAAAGTGCTTGTAACAAAACCGCAACTTGGTCCTGTGGACAACAACCTGTACACGTGGAAGCCGTAATAAAAGAAAATGGATTCGTTTGTGTGAAAACCGGCGGCATATATATTTACAGTTGCTATATACCACCAAACATTCCACTACACACATTTGAAGAAATCGTCGAAAAAATAGCCATGGATGCAACTAACAGACCGCGCTTCATGATCGCAGGAGATTTCAATGCCTGGGCAATAGAATGGGGCTCAAAGCGGACTACTCCAAAAGGTAGAGCTCTGCTTGAAGCCTTCGCTTTCTTAGATATAGTATTGCTAAATACAGGCAGTGAAAACACATTTTCTAGAAACGGCCGCGGTTCCGTAATCGATATAACATTTGTTAGTTCCAACCTTTATAGGTTTTCGAATTGGAAAATCAGCGAATGTTACACTCAGAGTGACCACTCGGCGATATTGATCGATGTAACAATGAGCGAGGGCGAACTGCCAATTAAGAAATCTCGTCCAAAACACCAAGGCTGGAAAGCTAACACGTTCGACCAAGAAGTTTTCGTGGAGCTGTTTCCTAGAACTGAACACAGCGGGCGAGCGAACGGCATGGCTAATGCAATAGTGAACGACTTACGGGCGGCTTGTGACGCATCAATGTCGCGGAAAATGAAATGCAGACATCAATATGTTACGTACTGGTGGAACGAAAATATAAGTTCACTACGAAAGGAGTGCATCAAAGCTAGAAGGCACTTTCAACGCTCAAGAGGCAGAGCCGATTTCGAGGAGCTAAGAGCAAAATTCAAATCGGCTAGACGCTCTCTTAAGATATCTATCAAGCAAAGCAAGCGTCAGTGCTTTCTAGAACTCTGCGATGATGCAGATAATAACCCGTGGGGCACGGCATACAAGATAGTCTCTAAGAAATTAAAAAATGGCAAGCAATAGATACCAACATGCCCTATTTTCCTGGTTAAAGTGGTGACTACTCTTTTTCCCATCCAAAGGAAACTAGTTTCCCCTATCTCGACTGATATACTGCAATCATTCGGGGAAGTAACGGACGAAGAGGTTCTTCGAGCAGCTAGTGGACTCAAGGAAAGCAAGTCCCCCGGTCCAGACGCGGTACCTAACAAAGCACTTATAGTAGCCTTCAAACATGCAACATCAGTGTTCACGAAGTTGTTCAATTCATGTCTGGCAGAAGGCACATTCCCAAAGATATGGAAACATCAAAAGTTGGTACTACTACCCAAGCCTGGTAAGGACCTAGCATTGCCATCTAGCTACAGGCCCATATGCTTGCTGGACTCAGCAGGAAAAGTCCTTGAAAGAATCATCTATAACCGCCTCGAAAGGGAAGTTATGGCAGTAGGAGGGATATCTGAAAACCAATTCGGCTTCAGGAAAGGGAGATCCACCATTCACGCAGTGAACGCGGTAAAAAGGGTAGTAGAAGATGCTATAAGTGGCACTCGATGGCTGGCGGGTAATAAAGAGTACTGTCTTATAGTCACGCTGGACATAAAGAATGCGTTCAATACTGCCAGTTGGGCAATAATCCTGGATGGCCTTGACCGAATCGGCATACCAAATTACCTTAGAAGGCTTGTACGAAGTTACTTCGAAGACCGAACGCTGGAGTACGAAACTTCAGTTGGCACTAAGAAAATAAAGGTAACAGGTGGCGTCCCACAAGGCTCCGTCCTCGGTCCCCTGCTGTGGAACATTATGTATGATGGTGTTTTACGCCTTAGATTTCCGGCAGGCGTAAAAATATTCGGTTTCGCCGATGATATCGCCTTGGTTGTTACTGCTAAGCAACTAGATGATATACGAGCAAAAACAAACGAAAGTATATCCTGCGTTAAAAGGTGGCTAGATAAAAATGGCTTGCAGCTTGCGGAGCAGAAGACAGAGTCAGTGCTGATATCAAGCAGGAAAAAAGTGGAGCACACTATAATAAGAAGCGGTAGTCACGATATCGTCACACTACAAGCAATAAAGTACCTGGGGATTATGATAGATCGAAGACTGTCGTTTAAAAATCATATTGAATACGCAAACGAAAAGGCATCAGCGACTGTGACAGCATTATCACGCATAATGCTGAACTCACGTGGTCCAAAGCAACGGCGGCGACAACTACTTGCGTGCGTCGTAAGGAGCCAATTTCTCTACGGCGCTCCTGTGTGGCACCACGCTATAGAATATCAGTCGTATTTTCGCTGCATCAAGTCGACTTACCGTCTGTGCGCGCTGAGAGTATGCTGTGCGTTTAAAACCGTATCGGATGAGGCCGCACTAGTAATTGCCAGTCTATACCCTATAGACATACTAGCAAAAGAAGCTGCAATTATTGCACAGAACGATGTCCAGTGTTCCAAGGCGAGAGAGGCCAGCATGCATAGCTGGCAGTTTTGATGGAGTAACTCCACGAAGGGACGCTGGACACATAGATGCATACCAGATTTGAAATGCTGGTTGGAACGAGCACACGGCGAAGTCGATTTCTACCTGACGCAGTTCCTATCTGGGCACGGTTGTTTCAAGGCCTATCTCTTTCGCTTTAAGCACGAGTCGAACCCAACGTGCGATCACTGCGGGGGGCAAGCAATAGAGGATGCATACCACGTATTCTTTGAGTGTGCGAGATTTTACGAATCTAGAAACAAACTCCGTAGAATATTTGGAGGTGACTATACACCTGAGTCGTTCGTGAAGCATATGCTAGAAAGCAAGGCAAAATGGACTGCAGCGAGTAACGTAATAGCAGACACCATGAAAACACTGAGAAGCCTAGAGAGAAGACGGCGAGCAAACGGCGACTAAATGAGCACTAATTGTGTCCTTCTAATCATAGGCACGTCTAACAATGACCACCTTGTGTGGAACGGATACGCACAGGAGCTCGGCCTCCTGCATCCGTTACGGATACGTACAGGAGCTAGTCCTCCTGCATCCGTTACGGATACGTACAGGAGCTAGGCCTCGTGCATCCGTCATCGCGTGTGGTGCGGAGCTTTGGCCTCCGCAGACCACCTAATATTGTGAACTTTGAATGAAACGGATACGTACAGGAGCTCGGCCTCTTGCATCCGTTACGGATACGTACAGGAGCTAGGCCTCCTGCATCCGTCAATGCGCGTGGTACGGAGCTTTGGCCTCCGCACACCACCTAACACTGACCACTTTTATAAAAATATATGGGTGAAGCCTTTTAAGGCAGACTGAGGGCAATAACGCGACCATTACGGACTGTGAGCCTAGTGCTCAACCCACCTCCCGACGGTAGCTTGACGGTAGTACCGGGGGGTTCGGTACGATGACAGTAGGAGGTTTAGTTCGGGTTAGAGTCCCACACTGACGGGGTAAAGGCTCTCGATGCTTCCTCCTCGTAAAAAAAAAAAAAAAAAAAAACATATCTACATATGCAAACATATTTTTCAGCAACACTTTTCTTTATCCCTCTTTTTTGAACTGTTATCAAAGGACGGAAAAAAATAAAAGTCTCATTGAAACCGTCACTTGCTGACGGATATTTTTGAGTGTTGAAAAATAACTCTTAAATGGCAACAGAAAGAAGATCATTGAGAGAGGTTGCTCACGGTGAGAAACACTTTGAGTGTAAGAGTTTTCTGTTTCAGTCAGTGGGAAACACTTTGCGCTCAGCGTTTTTGTGTTTCCGTCAGACTGAAATGGAATGAAAATAAGTGTTAACTGTTAAAGTTGGTCTCTGAATTTTATATAAATTTACCCCAAATTTGAAATTAAAAAAAAAATTTTTTAAATAAAAAAAATGTGGGTGCTGGACAAAATTTGCACATAAATGTAGCATTCATTTTTGCATATTGAATTTTCGATCCGTTCAGGGGGGATCCAGGTTCACGTATTCTAATGTATGCATTATTGACAGATTTTCTGCGCAGCGTCATCACTCACACGCTTATTGCAATAAAGTTTTTATAAGCTTAATTGTAAGCTTATTCACAAGCATGATTGTTATAACACGAAAGAAACGCCGTTATGAAATTCGTATGTAAAACCATCTCCTAATTTCGAAAATCGAGTTCATTTTTGGTTCTATGGTACCGTTTTTGAGATATTTGCAATTTACCGTTATTCGGAAAAAACAAAAAGATGCCTCCCTTTAATTATGTATATTTTACGTGGCGGTAGCCATGGTTAGGGCACACGTCCGGACGGATGGCGTAGCCCAGGGTTATTTTTTATGAGCGCGGCCAAAGGCCGCCTATGCAGAAAAATTCAATATGCCCCAACTCGTTTCCACTCTGACGACGGCCTTATGAAATAGTTGACTGCGTGTGGCAACACCGGTGTTTCTATTTCATTGTTTCGCAGAGAAAAGTGAGGTTCAATTTGACCTTTTTTGCAACTTTAATTACAAATTATTTAAAAACTTCTCCGGAAGCCAGGACTTTTACATTTAGAATCAGGACGATCTCCGGATAATATCTCATTTGCACTTTATACCTTTAATATATGTATGTATACATACATTGAAGTTGCGCAACCTGGGTATTTTTATTTGATCGTTTATAACTTACGTAGTTTTGCATCGATTTTCTTCGATGATAGCTTATCTTTTTTCTAATTAAACAGAGCTTTACGTAAAGAAAAAATATTTGGAAAAATGTTGAGGTTTTGGAATGCTGCCCTCGCAAAGAGTAATTTTTTTCATATTTTTTCATAAAAAAACAAAAATCTGAAATGATAAGCTAATATCTCGAAAACTATCTGGTTGAGCAAAAAACAATGTATGATGCATTTATAGCAAATTGCTTGACCCGTTCGTGAGATATACGTAATTAAAGGGAGCCATTTTTTGGTTTTTTCGAATAACGGTAAGTTGCAAATATCTCAAAAACGGTACCATAGAATCAAAAATGAACTCGATTTCGGAAATCAGGAGATGGTTTTACATACGAATTTCATAACGGCGTCTCTGGTAAATTTTAGCCGTCGACCAGTGTAATTGAGGAACACTTACTGTATATAGCCTTTCTCAATACTCCTTATTTTAAAAATCTTGAAAGCAATATTACAATATAAAGTTTACACTTGAAATAAAAGCTTGAAAAACTATTAATAATAACATTGGGCCATATTAATAAAATCCAAGCAAATGCTTTTACTCAACATTTCAGAAATTTGACATTAATTTGTATGAACCAAATTTCAAAATCTGAGTAAAAGGTCTGAAATCTTAAGCAAAAGTAAATGCTTGGCTTTTATTAATATGACCCATTGTTTTAAGCTTCCTGTAAAATTTGTTTAAATTTTGGTTTTACAATGATTCATAAAATTCATAGATTCCTTTTTTGGAAAAGTATAAAAGCCTCAATAAAATTCGATATAATGTTCAATGTCCCACTATATGATGCCGTTGGATTGAATTTCAGGTTGATGTCATGGTTCGAAACAGGAGGAGAATATAAAGTGCCGTTTTAATTTTTCTACAATTGTTCTTAATTTTTTTTTCAATAGTTTACGCAAGTATTTCTCAAGCTTAACGCTTATATTTGTAAGCTTGTTATAATATTATTCTCAAGCCCTTTGGTCTGTTGGGAGCTGTTTCGCCTAACAAATGACAGCATAGCGTATGATTTTGAAATTTCATAGTTAACATGAGTGTTGAAGATCAATTTGGAATCAAAATAGATACCTAAGTCCTTAATCTCGTCAACTTTTTCGAGGAAAGAACCAGAAATTTGGTATGCAGTTTGCAGCGCGGTTTGCTTTCTATTGAAAGAAAAATGAAAACACTTACTGACATTGAGAACAAGGCTATTTTGGATGCACTAAGAATGGAGCTTATCAAGCTCAAACTGAAGGGTAAGTGAGTCATGTAAACTACTAACCGTAGAATAGAATTTGAGATCATCCGCCTATAAGAGAAATTTGGAATGCTGAAAGCAATCTTCAATGCCATTTATAAATAGGACAAAAAATAAAGGGCCTAAGATGCTGCCTTGTAGAACACCTTATGTTGCAACAAAAGGTGGCGAGGAAACGTTATCAAAAGAAACAACACATTGTCTGTTTACTAAGTGTGATCGTATCCACTCGAGAAAAGTGGAGTGAAAACCAAAATTCGAAAGTTTAGATATTAGTAACATGTGGGAAACTCTATCGTTCTACAATACATCATATTCCTACCCTGTCGGAAAAACAAGCAACCAAAAAGTATCTATCGAAAGTCTTCGAGAAGTCTGTATAGATTTGGAGGCCTTGACGAAAAGCTGTGAGGCAATAGTCGGAAAATACCGCAAGATTTGAGACAGTCGAACGACAACTGACGAAGCCATGCTGATTAATGCTAATGAAATTCTTAACCAGGCCCAGGCATTTTTCTAACTGAGGTATTGTTAGTAAGAGCGCAGTGAGCGCACCAATGAAATGTTGTCGCTTGTTTCTGTTCAGTGGCTTACTATCAAGCAACAAGACAATAGCGTATGCGGAAGAATATCATGAATGATTATAATTATTTTATGTTGATAAATGCTTTTGAGAAAATGCACTGCATATTACAAATGTTTTTTCAGGTAATATACGTGCCGTTAAAAGGCAGTTGTGGTTTACTAAAATGATATTTTCATACATATTTTGAATTTTAAATAACCTTCTTCCGCATACGCTATTGTCTTGTTGCTTGATAGTAAGCCACATAGATAACTAGATACGAAACTCTTCATTTCGTGAGAGCGCTGTCAAAATGCGCATTTTTTATAACATTTTTCATTGGTGCCACTCTGTTCGAAAACTGAAAATGGGTATTTTACATATTATTTCTGGGAATTTTTCGGCTTCCTTATGTTATTGAAGACTATAGCAATAATAAAATTTTGTTTATACCAAATTAAGATAAGGATATAACCACAAAAGTGATACACAGGATAGTATGATTTTCCCACATTCCAAATATTCGTGTTCGAAACCCAATCTCAGACAAATTAAGAATAACGCACAAAAAGTGGTGAACGATAATACATGTAGTTGGGTGGTATTTTTAAGAAATATTTTATTCTATTTTGCAATTCTATTAAAATGTGAATATATTAATATTAATAATTTTTAACCGGATATATATATAAATCTACTGAAGAATCGCTGCCCGCGTTCCATCTCATTAACATATTTTTTATAATTTTAACTGAAACACAATTTTTTCCAGTTAAACAGTAAACTTCACTGCATATTACGCACAAGCAATACAATTACCTCTGTATTTTTTATAATTCCTTAGTATTTTAACAAAATTGGGCACATCAAACAAAAAATCAAAATCCACCGAAAGTTACAATTGATTTTGGCGTGTTTTCCCTTCTGGCACCTGCAATTTGCACAAACAGCTGATCGGCCGGGTTTTATGTTGTGTTGATGCTGGCAACAAAGCCACATTAGACCCGTGGGAAAATCATAAAAGTGAGAGAGTAAAAAAGAGTTTCGTATCAAGTCATCTTTGGTAAGCCACTGAACAGAAACAAACGACAGCACTTCATTGATCATAGCGCTCACACAAGCGAAGCAAACAAAGAGCGTAATAATCTGTGTGAATTTGGTTCTCAATTTTTCGGACAATTGTCCCACTAGCTGCCTGGGCCTGTTCTTAACTGAAAATGACAGTTTCTCATGTACTATGGTCTCGAAAATTTTAGAGACAGTTGAAAACTTAGAGATAGGTCGATAACACTAACCGAGAAAATTTCAAAAATCTCCTCCTCGACATTTGATACATGATTCCTATGTAGAATTTTCTGCTGATTCCAAATATGTAATCAGATAGGTCAAAAGTAGAGCAGTTTTCGTGATATTTTGAAATTTCCGTTTTTGAGATAAGAAAAAAAAGTAGGATTACTAATTAGTCAATGGGTGATATTAATAAAAGCCAAGCATTTGCTTTTGCTTAAAATTTCAGACCTCTTACTCAAATTTTGAAATTTGGTTCATACAAATTAATGTCAAATTTATGAAATCTTGAGTAAAAGCATTTGCTTGGTTTTTATTAATATGGCCCAATATCTCCGCCATTACCGTCTAGATTTTCACGTTATTTAATTTTTTGTTTTGAGAGTATGAAATACCCTTTCCAACAAAGCCAAAGCAATTAAAATCGACGTTAAATTGACGGAGTTATAGCGAACAAAAGATTTTTTTAATGAAAATTTTCAGTTTTTTTTCCGAAATTCATATACTTTTTTGTAATTTTTTAAAGAAATATTAAATATCTTATTTCCACTTTTAAAGATAGGTGTAATAGAGGCCTTCTTCCAATCATCAATAAACAGTCCTTCTGACAAAAATTTGTTAAAGATAAATTTAAGAGACATAAGAGTCTCGATTATTTTATGGCATTACAATCCACCGTTATGAAATCAAAATTATAATACTCTGCGTACCAGTGCAGCTGATAAAAAAATTTAAGTAAAGATAATTATCATAAATGAATTTGAAAAGTAGTGAAATTTCAACCACGCAACGAACTTATGCCCTTATTCCACGCCCACTTAACAAGGATGGGCATTTTTCAACTACAACTCATTTTCAACTACCACTCAAATTGAGTGGTAGTTATATCCTGATCAGTGTTGCCACTGAAAAAAAATTTTACCGACCAAATTACCGCCCAAGTCCGCCAAAAAAGGTCCAAAAATCAGAAGTCAACTTAAAATGGAATTATATATTTATTTTTAAATACATATGTACATACTAAGTAATCTTGACTCCCACTCATTTAATTCATAACTAACACTAGACTGTCGCCGATCTCTAAAAGAGATGGCCAATCAGACCTGTCTGCACCTCGTGTAGGTCCCGGGACATAGGGATATCAATGGCAATTGTAGGGCGGATGAACTTGCGAGGCAGGGCACTACCGAGCAGGCTCTTCCATAAGGCATAGGTATGCCTTAGCCAGAAACAAGCTAATTCTTAAACAGCATGTCTATAACTAGCAAGCGATAGATGGCAACAGAAGCCAGTATGTCGAACATCAAGGCACATCTGGCAGAAATGGGTTCACAAGCGACCCCATCAAATAAGTACTCGAACCTTGTGGTGGTACTCACAGAACACTGCCTCATCGGGAAACACGCAGAGAGGCTAGGTGCACCCTACCGCAGATGCTGCATAAGCTGGAAAGATGATGAGGCGAGGAGACAATCGAACACCTCATCTGCCACTGCTTTGCTCGGCTTTTAACACCGGCAGACAACGCTTTCTTGGGACGTCCTTCCTGGATAGCCTATGCAAAGTCACTAAAGTGAAATAGTTCCCTGAAGAGAGCGCTCACCAATTGATCGCTCAACAAAGTGAACTAAATTTCCCAACTCTAATAGATATGCGAATAGCGTGTTTCACTAACAATAAAAGAACTTTACACGGGAAAGATAAAATGTTTAGCGTCCGAGAAATTGTCTCCACTAAAATATTTATATTACAAATCGGACCAAAATTGATTTTAGCCGCCCAACAGCCCAAAGTAAATTTATCGGACCAGATTTGGTCCGAAAGGCCCAATTTCGGCATCACTGATCCTGATTGTAACTACCACTCAAATTTGGTGCTCGAAACCTATTTAGCAATGATGGGCACCACTACACTCAAACCATTACTAAAAAATAAGTGTGTTGGTGCGCCTACTGTAGGATAAAGTGAAAAATTACTAAAAATAATCAGTCTGCATGTAGATGTTGAGCGAGCAAGGTCATGTGCGCACGCTTAGCGAAATTATGAAACAGCATACGTATACACATGTATTTGTGTACACATTTTATATGCAAGTTTTGCTTGTTGTTTGGCATCTGCAAAAAGAATTTCAAGCGACGATCACCTAGCGACCACTTGCTTTCACGCAAGTCGAAGGCAAACTGATTATTTTCCCTAAGCGACGATCGCCAAGTCCCATCGTAAGCGCTCGTTTTACGCTATTTATTTGTCTGTAGTAGTGACAATCGGTGTGTATACGTACACAGGCGCTTACTCTCATTTAGCAGGTGCTAAGGTTTTGCCCAAGGCTGCTATTTAGGCATTGAAATCATTGAGAAACACATCAGCTTGTGGTGAAACCCTGCAGGGAACTCAATAACTAGTGAGCAAATTTCTAGTTCCGAACTAGCGAAAAGGGGTCAAAAGGGAACTAGATCAATTGTAGTTAGACCCCGACCAGTTCAGGAGGAGTGAATTCAGTAATTATAAGACACACTTTGATTTGTATGCAATTTCGAAGTGACAAAAATTCTATGACAATTTTTCGTTCGTTCAATTTCCGTCGGCTTTGTATATTTCTGCAATTCTCAGATGTTTAGTGAAGCGTTTTACATAAAGAGTTTTCTATTTGCATATTAACTTGTATGAAATGAAATGTTCCCCTAATTATGCTTTTCCGATCCCTCAGGATTATTTTTAATTTTTTTAATTTTATTACTTTTTAAATATTATTGTAAATTTTTATTAAATAAAAAAATAAAAAAAAAATAATTAGTTAAAAAAAAAATTATCATCCACCTTGACACAGACAGGATTCGAACCCGCGCCCCTCAGATTGAAAGGCACATGCGTTAGCCAGTCGGCCAGCGCGCCACTTGCATGAAGTGTGTCAAAGGCTACACTTAAGCGGCAGATGTAAAACTGTAGAATTTGTAGATACTTGTAGCTAGTTCAGAACTATCGAAAATGTGCCAATAAACGAACTAGTGTAAACTGTAGAATTTAGTACTAGTTCGGAACTATCGAAAATGTAATGCAGAGGGTGACAATTGACACCGCCTAGGACATCGCCGTGTTAAATTCGCCAGTTGATAACATACAAAAGAGATTTAGCTCGTACTAGTAGTGTCGAAAAATGCACTAGAAGCGACCTAGTTCGGAACTAGAGATTTTCCCTACAGGGAATGTACATACATATGTATGTTAGTAGCTTTGTTCGCGTACTTTCTCCAACAGCATTTACTCAGCAGCCTCCAACAGCCAGGTGTTGGAGAAAAATGGCACCTATCCTCTCACAAGAGAAAAATATTGTAAGAGGTAAACGAACGCAAAATTTGCAGAGTTCAACAGCTTTGGCAAACAGCTGATTTTTATTTACATTCACAAGCCCCAAATTCAAAGGATAGAAAGGATTAAAATTAAAATGATAATAAAATTGGTGGAAATTATTGCTGTTAATTATGTATATATGTACATATAACATAAAAATAATAAAATAAAACATAGTTTTTTTCTTATTTAATTTCTTTTGATTCGTTTTGGGTTTCGTTTTGGTCAGTCTTTTGTCACCTCGCGATAACCCCCTCAATCTAAAAATCGTTCGCATAGGCTCGCAAAAAGGTTTTTTGAAATTTGGAAATGCATCCGGAACTCTCTTTTACAATAAATCGGCACTGTTTGTTCTATATAAATGCTAATGGAGTTACAATTCTGCCTGAAAACAGTGGGGATATATGCACATATGTATGTATCTGAAATAAAATTAACTTCATGTTGTTGTTGTTGTTGTAGCCACCAAGACACTCCCCGAAGGTTTTTGGGAGTGTAGGAGTTGTGACAGTCCTTTACCGGATAAATCCGGCACGCTCGGGTCCCTTCTGACACTAGCCCGACTGCCGTGCGAACGATTTTTTTTGGCCATAATCAACCCTCTGGACCGGTGGATTTTAGTCGCGTCTTACGACAGGCATTCCTTACAACGGGTATATTCTAGACCCCCTAACCCGCTGGGGCTCGCTGTTACTATCTGATAAATAGGATTTCATTGTAATAATGATCACACTAACAATTGCTTTTTTTGTACCCATGTCCATAGTGTTTTCCACCGCAGTATGTCTTCGCGTCTGCTGCTCCGCAGAAGAGATTTCAATTTAATGCACCCGGCCCTGGCCATGCTTTAAAAAATAACCCTCTATGGACCGATCCACAGTACTTTTGAGTAGAACAAACTTTTGCGTTGGCGACATTTGGCCGCGCTTTAAAAAAAAAAATAGTCCCAGCCAGCAAAATTTCCTTTCTCGAATTATATCTGCGGAGCGATCGGGAGTGTTATAATTAGTAAAATTAACATCCATAGAACATTTCCCGAAAGTTCCAGTGGTTTGAAAATAAATACGGCGGGCGCATTATACTGAAGCCGGTCCACTGCAGAACTACTCTCGGAGGGTGTGCCACCCACTGAAATGAACCAATTTCATTTATTTACAAACTACTGGGAATGTTTCAGTGAAACTTACAGGAAATATTTTGTAGATGATAATTCATCTTATCTTAACACTTTCAACTATTATTAAATTATAATATTAAAGTTCTCCAGAAATAGAATTCTCCCGGCTGAGGGTTATTTTTGTAAAGCGCGGCGGAAGACCGCCAACGCAAAAGTGTTCTATACAAAACAACTGTGGATTGGTCGATGGATATTAATCCAGAAGGATAATTCTGCCGGCTGAAGGTAATTTTATTGAAGAAAGATGTTCTACACATACATACATTAATTTAACAAGGAATATCTCCTGAACTATAAGCGTCCGGCGGGTGGTACTTTGCTTTTTGTGATCTGTGAGACCACCCCTACCTTAATTGTTATCGGATCGTGGTTCATTATATACAAATCTTCCCTCTATCCAGGCTGGGGATCCAACCCACGACCTCTGGTATGGCAGACTAGCCACTGCCCGCCACACCACAGTGGCCACAACACTCCCCACTGCACCACAGCGGTCCCGTTAATATATATTCCGGCAAAGGAGATTACAATTTACTAAGGTACATAATATGAATATAAATACTTCGCAAAAAGTATGTAACTTATTTTGCATATTTTATTTATCCATATTTGTTTGCAATTTAGTGTATTTTTCCAATTTTATAATTGATTTGTATATTTTGCAAATCTTGTTACTTGCAAAAATTCCAGTCAGCTGTTATTTGATCAGCTGTTTTCCTGTTGGAAAATTGCTGTTGGCAAAAATTTGTCCAACAGAATTCAACAGCTTCTCACAAAATGAAATGTCAGGTTTCTCTCTCAGTTGTCTCTCTTCTGTTGGAGATTTGGCGTAAAAAACAGCGAAAAAGTGTTTGTTTTTAAAAGTTTTCGAAAAACATCAAAAAATATCCGTAAACGAACAGAGCTAGTATATGTGAGTCGTTAGTTTTGAAATTGGCATAAGTCCATTTTTAGGTGTGTCGAGATATTGAAGGGTTTGCAATACAAATTACGTACCCGAATAGTACGTTTTTTTAATTTTAGTGTATTCCGTATATGCGGCAATAACACTTCCTATAATAATTAATATCAATTCTAAATCCTCATCCATTATACATTTTATTAAATCTTTCGTGAATTGGTAAAATATGTATTTTCAAAAATAACAATGGCGGGAATTGAATATATGTAGTGTAATCGACAGACGCAACCATGCGCATACACTGGAGCAGTCAGGGCCGCATGCAAGAAAACGTTTAGATGCGCATACGCACACGCATCCGCATACGGTGCATTAGAGTTGGACTATTATACGCATACATATACATATGTATGTATGTATGTAAGTTTTTCCATAAGCTTTTTTGGGGTTTGACTGACTTCTGTGCACTTTTGCTACCAACACTAAATTTGAGTGGTAGTTGAAACTCGAGTTAAATCTTGAATTTATCTACCACTCAGGTTTGAGTGGTAGTTGCAGGCTGAGTGCACTCAAAATTAGTTGAATCATGCCCAACCCTGCCACTTAATAAAGGAACAAATTTCAAAGTTTTATGGGTCATATGTATATCAGAAACTGCAGCAGGGATATTGATGAAATTCGGTATGTGTGATTTATTTTTTAAGGCAAGTCTTTGAAGGTATTTGCCAAACTCGGTTGACGACCACACCCACTTTTATATATGGGTATTATAAAGGGGCCCAATAAAAACACTTTAGGTATATCTTTGTTAAATATAAAGATAATTCATTGAAAATTTGTGGCATAAGTGCAATATAGACGATAAACGAAAATATATAGTTTTGAAAATGGGTGTGGCGCCGCCTCTTTTTAGACAAAGGAATCTAGCAGATTTCGGAGCCCATAACTCTACAAATAATATAAATATTATGACGGAACTTAGTACACACACTTTTATCATTTGTGGTCATATACCTACATGCAAAAATATTGCAAAATTGGTTTATAACCACGCCTATTTATTAACAAAAATATATCCGGAACGCTATTGGAAATTTGTAACATGATATCTTTGTAACTAGAAATCATAAAGGGATAGACTTTTGCACTAACAAGAATATTCATATGCTGGGTATGATGATAAATAAAAATAAAAGAAAAAAATAATAAAATACTTACGCAATCCTTTGCATGATAATTTGCTACAAGAATGTAAGGGATTGTGAATATGGTGCCGTACAAAACGCCAGCCGAAGTACTAAAAGCGATCGCACCCCATTTTGTCGGCCAGATGGCTAATATTAGCATGCCTATGCCATAGTAAACAATTCCCGTCGTATAAACACCTTTCGTCCTAAAATGAAGAGATAAGGAAAACGTATATACATTAGAGCGTATCGCCAAAAAAAGTTTAAAATGTTCCCCTCTGGTTCGACTGTTTACTCCTTGGAGATTTCAAAAATGGAAAAAAAATTTTTTTCGGCACCCTGTAAAAACAGCGAAATTCGTTTTTTGCTTATAACTTTTCTATTTGGTGTTTGATTTTAACGAGCAATATATTGTTGTAAAGGTTTTAACCCGTGTCATATTTCGTCCATATAAGTCATTAACCTGCGACACCAACTTTAGCTTTTATAAAAATTTATTTAAAACCAACACCCTGTATTAAAAAAAATTTTTTTGAATAAAGTAAATTTATCCTTGAATTTAGTTTTGACATCATTATATGAGTAAAAAAGATTATTACTTATTAATATTAGCTCTGTTTAATGAACAAAAAAAGTTCGGAGCAGGTTAGAGCAGAGCAAAGTAGGGCAGCTGTCGAAATAGAGCAACATAGAGCAACTCAGAGCATAAATGCCATGAAGAAGTACATAGTACACTCAAATGATCGATTGGAGCTCATTTAGAATTACAGAGCCACCATGCTTGCAATTTTATTCTGATACGGACTTGCAGGAACTACAAAATTCTAATGATGTTGTGGAATCTTCTACCATTTATTTAGTAAATATAAATAGGAATATGTAGACAAATAAGAGATAAAGACTGGGTGAGTGATTATCTCTTGTTACAGTCTTTGTTAATATTAGGAATATAAGAATTAATATGCTGATATGATGTACATACACGCATACATGTATGACACATACATATATATATAACAATAGATATTTGGGAAACGTATTTCTTATCAGAGAATTGAAACACATAAGAAATACGTCGCCATTTAAAATGATATGTAAGGGACAATGCTTTGTCTGGACTCTGATGCTTGTTATTTAGGAGCATTGTTGTTGAAATATATTGCATTGTCAATTGCTATCGTTTCCTAATATTTACTTAGGATAATAGGGACGCGCTTCTTATCTGTGGAGCGTTACCATTAGTTGTAAGTGTACATATAAGTATTTACATTTGTATATTTACACACTGGACGAACTGCGTTCGTTCAGATAGAGATAAGGATAGGTTAATTTTAGTATAAATAAAGAGCTCCGTGCAACGGAGCGTCAGTGTTCTTTCAACTATCAACATTGGTGACCCCGAGGAACAGCATTTCTGTAAGTATTAAATTTTTTTCAGTGAAATTGAAAAACTAAAATCTTGTTTAAAGTGAAAAGTGAAGTCAGGATTTTTAATTTTTGTTGTTATAAAAAAAATATATATATACAAAAAATGTCTGAAGTATTGAAGCGCCAAGAAGAGTTGGGCCTCTATTTTTTAGAAATAAAAAAAACTGTTGATTCAGAAAGGCATTCCGAAGCTCTTGAGAACTTGTTGGTTGAAATTAAGGACAAGTTCAATGAATTTCGAGCAAATCATTTTGCGTTATTGCCTAAGCAATCGCTTAGAGACTATAAGAGTTATTTTTCAAATAATTATTTTGAAAAAATTAAAGGTACTCATGATAATATTGTAGGTATTATCAAAGAAAAATTACCTACAAATGCAGTTGGAGGAGACAAAAAAGTCGCAGAAATTTCGAATCAGATGGAAACAATGGAAATTGATCCGGATCGAAATGAGGCTAAAAGTATTGAAACTAAGTCAGAAAATGAGGCACAGTCAATTTATAAAGAATTTGAGCATATTTTGCAGAAAATTAGAAGGTGTCATGATAAAATCCAATTGGGTCTCAATACGGTATTACCACGCCTTACCGAATTAGAAGATCGTGCAGAAGATATAAAATTTGAGTTCAATAGATATTTCCCTGAAGACGATCAGTTGTGTATTGAATTTAATTTTCTAATGAATGAAGGATTGCAACTTGTCAAAGATTGCAATCTATCCAATAATTTTCCCTCCAACGTGCAACACATACAACCTTTGAATAACATTTCATATAAATTGCCAAAAATTGAAATTCCAGTATTTTTTGGCGATTATTCTAAATGGAATTCGTTTAAAGACATTTTTTGTGAGGTTTATTTTAAGCCAGAAATTTCAAATACTCACAAAATCGTTGCCCTCAAGACAAATCTTAGAGGAGAAGCTCTCAATTTAATAGAGCACTTAACCGTATGCGGAAATAATTTTGAAGTAGCGTGGGACATTTTGGAAAAAAGATACAGTGACAAAAGATTAATTACTAGTAAAATTTTCAAAAATTTGGTTGATGTTCAACCAATTACATTCCAATCGGCGAAATCATTAAAGCAATTACATGATTTGGTGACTGCAAATCTAGGTGCTCTAGAAGGAATAGATTTATCGCTTGAAGAATTCAAAAATGCATTTCTGCATTTTTTGGTGGTTAGAAAATTAGATGCAGAAACTAAAAGTAGATATGAACAGTCATTAGAAGATACCTCTGAAATTCCGTCCATTGATATTCTTTTAAGTTTCCTCCAAAAGCAATTTAAAGCTCTGGAGGACCCGGAAAGAGTGTTAACCCAAAATCAAAAAAGTTATGAAAATCATAATGTTAAAGTTTCTAAATGTGTTTTGAATTGTGAAGAGATCCATTCACTTCAAAATTGTGAAAAATTTAAAAGACTTTCAGTAGAAAAAAGAAATAAAGTTGCATATGATAATAAAATATGCAGTAAGTGTCTCAAATCGGGGCATATATTTAGATTCTGTACAGCACCAAGTTGTACGAAATGTAAGAAAGCACACCACATTTTGTTGCACAACGAAAGTTTAGGTGAGCGAAAACAAAAAGTGACGTTAACTGCTCAAAATAAAAATAAAAAACATATTCTACTAGCTACAGCATTAGTGAAACTCAAGAACAAGGAAGGAAAATTTATCACAGCCAGAGCTGTTTTAGATAATTGCTCTCAAAGCAATTTTATAACAAGTTCCCTCAGAAAGAAGTTAGGGTTGAAGGTAAAACATGTAGATAGTGTAGTAGAAGGTGTGTCTAGAAATATTTCTGAGGTAATTGGTCAAGTAAGGCTTGATTTAAAATCAAATATCAATCCTGAGTTTAATACGCAAATAGATGCAATAGAATTAAAGGAGATAACACCAAATATGCCAGGAGAAAGAATTGATATAACTAATTTTCCTCAGGTGCAACCATTTGCTGATCCCAACTTCCATATTCCTAATAGGATTGATGTTTTATTAGGAGCCGAAATAATGGGCTCCATATTAACCGATTCAAAAAGAATTTATATAGATTCGAATCTTTATATGGAAAATACAGTTTTTGGGTGGGCGATTATTGGCCCAGCGCCTATAGAAGTATGCAAGTTTTATTGTGGAATTATAAGTTGTAAGTTATCAGATCTTGATAAAAGGGTTCAAAAGTTTTGGGAAGCGGAGGAAATTTCGAAAAACGAAAAGTTTTTAACAAAAGAAGAAAAAGAATGTGAAACACATTTTTCCGAAACAATGAAAATAAAAAAGGATAATCGATTTCAAATATCACTGCCTTTGAAAAGGCCTAAATCAGAATTAGGTGATTCAAAAGGAGTAGCCATCAAAAGATTCTATGCGTTAAAAAAAAAATTGTCGAAAGATCCTAGCCTAAAAATGCAGTATTCAACATTTTTAAAAGACTATTTGGAACGTGGTCACATGGAAGAAATATGTTTTAAAAATCTTCCAAAGGAGGTAAATTTCCTTCCTCATCATTGTGTTCTTAGGCCTGATAGTACCAGCACTAAACTTAGAGTCGTATTCGATGGTTCATGTAAAACTACATCGGGTTTATCTTTAAACGATATTTCATTGACAGGACCAAAATTACAAGATGATCTATTTAATATATTAACACGATTTAGAAAACATAAGTATGTTTTCACGGCTGATGTAGAAAAAATGTATCGCCAGGTTTGGGTGAAAGATGAAGACCAATATCTCCAATTAATAATTTGGCGATGGGACAATGATAAACCATTAAAAGTGTACAAGTTAAAGACTGTTACTTATGGCACTGCCTCTGCCCCATATTTAGCAGTGAAATGCTTGCAGAAAATTGGCGAACTGTATAGCGATAAGTATTCAAAAGCAACCGAAATAATTAAAAATGATTTCTATATGGATGATTTAATGACAGGTGGAAATGAAATATCCGAGTTAGTAGAAAATCAGAAAACTTTGATACACATTTTAAATACGCATGGGTTTTCATTAAGAAAATGGTCTGCAAATCATCCTGAACTCCTTATGAATATTGGAGAAAATGAGCGTGAAATAGAGATTAATTTCGACAAAGAAGACTCTGTTTCAACTTTGGGGCTAGCATGGGTTCCAAAATCGGACGAATTTTCCATAAAATCAACTTGGGAACCTTATAAAAATGAAATTATTAATAAGAAATCTATACTTTCAGATATAGCGAAGTTATTTGATCCTCTAGGTCTTTTAAATCCAGTGATTGTCACAGCCAAAATCTTGCTTCAAGATCTTTGGAGGATGAAGCTCAATTGGCACGACGAAATACCGGGTCAAATAAGAACTGATTGGATAAAGTTTAAGGATCAACTACCAAATTTGAGAACTATAAAGGTAAAAAGACACATGTTTATTGATAACGCCAATGTGCTAGAGATACATGGATTTTGCGACGCATCTCAGAAAGCTTATGGAGCAGTGGTTTATTTGAAATCTATAAACGCAGAAAATCAATCACAAATAAGTTTAGCTAGTGCAAAATCTAGGGTTGCACCGCTCAAAACTCTTTCTATCCCGCGTTTAGAACTCTGTGCAGCAGTTTTGCTAGTGGAGTTAATGGAAAAAGTCAATGAAAGCCTACAAGAAAAAGTTAATCTTATAAGGTACTATAGCGATTCAGAAATAGTATTATCGTGGCTTAGATTAGATCCAGGAAAATTGAAAACCTTTGAAGCAAACAGAGTTGCGACTATTCAAAGGAAAACAGAGCAGACGCATTGGTGTCACGTTAAATCAAAAGAAAATCCAGCTGACATTATATCTCGAGGCCTATACCCAAATGAGATTATTGAAAATAGTTTTTGGTTTAATGGACCGAATTTTTTAAAAGAAGATACGGGTAGAATTATAGAAATAGATAGTGTGATAGAAATTCCTGGGCTAAAAAAGAATGTGTTGGTTACTGCTCTAACTAAAAACAGAGGAATAATTGCAGACATAAAACACAAAAACAGCTTTATTTTTCTAAGGAATGTTCTAGCTTTAATTTTGAGATTTATAGATATCAGAGTAAAAAACCCAATCAAAGATCGCCATTCGTATCAAAAATTAGCAATAGAAAAAATCGCGACACAGACACAGTTAAAATATTTTCAAGATGAGATTCAGTTGCTAAAATCCCAAAAAGAAATAAAGAAATCATCAAAATTAGCTACTCTTGCTCCATTTTTAGACGAAAAGGATATTCTTAGAGTAGGAGGTAGAATTCAAAAGTCTTCGCTTCCATTTGAAGCTAAGCACCCTATATTATTACCGTATAATGATCCTGTAACAACACTTATTATGACGGAAATACACAAAAAACATTTGCATGTAGGTCCAAAAGGCTTGTTAGCTTTAACCCGACAAAAATATTGGCCTTTACGTGGGAAACAATTAGCCACTAAAATTGTACATTCTTGCTACAGATGCTTTAGGATAAATCCTCGTTCGATACATCAGTTTATGGGGAGTTTGCCACAGGATAGAGTAACAAAAGCGCGAACTTTTGAAAATATTGGCATTGATTTCCTTGGTCCAATAACAATTCATCACAAATTAAGAGGTTCTAGAACAGATAAAGGATATGCGTGCATTTTTATTTGTTTCGCTAGTAAAGCGGTTCATTTAGAAGTAGTCAGTAATTTATCAACCGCCGCATTTTTAGGTGCTCTAAAGAGGTTTATTGCGCGTAGAGGAAGCCCTAAAAAAATTTATTCTGATAATGCTACTAATTTTATAGGTGCAAAGAATAGCTTGAATGATGTTTATAAACTTTTTAAAGAAAAATATCACATTAAGCAAATAGATGAATTTTGCTCGCAGAATGAGATAAAATGGCAAACGATACCACCAAGATCGCCTCATGTAGGAGGGTTATGGGAAGCAGGTGTTAAAGTAGTGAAGAAACATTTTAAATCAATTGAAGATTATAATTTTACCTTTGAGCAACTGTCAACAATTATGGCAGAAATAGAAGCGATCATGAATTCACGACCCTTAACATCTCTCTCCGACGACCCAAATGATTTACAGGTTTTAACACCTTCGCATTTCTTAATAGGGACATATCAAAGTATTTTGATAGATAGTAAAAATAATACCACGTATAAAAACTACAGAGATGGGTGGAGAGATGTTCAGAAATTTAGTAATGAGATGTGGGAAAGATGGTCCCAAGAGTATTTAGGAGAACTGCAAAAACGATACAAGTGGCAGTACCCAAAAACAAATATAAAGCCAGGAACCTTAGTTTTATTAAAAGAAGATAATGTTCCACCTCTTAATTGGAAAAGAGGTAGAGTCATTGAGGTCAAGTTAGGTGCAGATAATTTAGTCAGGCTGCTAACGATTAAAACGGCTCTGGGCATAACTCAGAGGGCCGTGCAAACCATATGTCCATTTCCGGCAGATTTATTTAAAAAAGAGGAAAATGAATTTGACACTAGCATTAAGAAATCAAATGTAATATGTGCAAATTCAGCACTAGCTAAGAAAAATAAATTAAATAAAACTTATGAAAATGATTGTACAAAACCAAAAAGAAAACGTCAAACAAACCTTCAATTTAATTTACCGTTAATTTTAGTAATTATGTTATTTATTCCTCTCATATCTTGTACTTCCAATGTAAAAGTTACATATTTTAAGGAAACGTCAGGTATTTTTTTTGAAAATAGGGGAGCTGTTGGGTTAACAAGATCTTCGTGGAACATCATCGTTCATATGGACCTAGAACCTTATCAACAAAGCAAGATCGGAATACTGACCCACATACAATTTTTGTCAGCAGCAATCGACGGTCTGAAAAGGGAAGGCATTGATGAATCATCATTACTTTTACAATTGAAATCCAAGTTTGCGCAAATCGAACTAAACGATAAATTAATAGTGGGAAACAACCCACGGCGGGGAAGAACCAAGCGGGCACCGCTTGAGTTTGTAGGAAGCATATACCATGCCATGTTTGGAATCATGGATGCGGAACACGCAGATATTCTGGCGAGGAAAGTTAAGGCCAGTAAAGTGAGAGATGAGTATGTGCTTGAGCTAATCAAAAACATGACAACAATTGAAGATGCCACCTCCAACGTTATTAGAAACCAGACTGATGGTATCAACAAAAACTTAAGAGCAATAAATCAATCGCTCTACACAATAGAAAGACAAATAAATAATGGGCTACATCACTCTCAAATACAAGATGAAGCTGTCACTGTATTCATGATGATGGAAGCATTCCAAAAAATGCAAGAAGAAATAAAAAATTGCATTTTTAACAAGCTCAACATCATTCCCGACAATGTGCTCTCAGTCTCAACACTTGCCAAGCATATAAATATTATGCTCAATCATTTACCACATCATATGTCATTACCAGATCGAAGTCCAATAGAACTTATCAAGATCACATCAATGATGACCAGAGTAATTGAAGAAAGCATATTGTTCCAGTTAAAAATACCGCTTATTAGTTCAGAAATATTTCAATCTTACCAATTATTCCCATATCCCACTATGCACTATGGTAATTTCATTCATATCAAGGCATCTAACAACATACTATTTGTCAGTGAAGGAAAACATCATTATTACTCTAGTAATGAACACCAGTTTCTTCGGTGCACAAAATTGAAAAGGCTGTGGCTTTGCCCTCAATTACATCCCATCTATCGCTCTTCAGGAAAACCTAATTGTGAGGTAGATATCCTTTTACGAAAGACCAATTTGTCTGCAGCGTGCGAAATTAGCATTAGCAAACCTAAAGCATTTTGGGAGCAACTTAATGCCAGAAATATGTGGATATTTTCCCTTCCGAAACCGCAAACTTTGGAAGTAAACTGCAACAACAACATTTCAGAAATAGAACTCCGTCAACAGGGAATTATTGAAGTACAACAGGGCTGCCGAGTTGATTCTGCCGAAGTAACGCTATGGACAGTGGACGAACCATCTGAGGATATATGGTACATCAATCCTAGCTTTAATTTGTCATCCAAATTACCTGAGCTGAAATGGTTAAAAATTAAAGAAGCAATCACTTCAATTCAATTGGGAGATATTCCAAAGATGACAACAGACTTCAAATTTGACCGTGGGTTCAGTTTTGATGACTTAAGTCTAGATGACATGCTGCGAGAACAGAGTTGGAAGTCAATTACGATAATCATCGCGACTATCTTGCTAGTGATTTTAATGCTAAAGGTAATTATCCAGTTGCTGACACCAAGACGGCCCAACTTTAGCTTGTAACCCACAGTTTTTCAATAGGGGGGAGAATGTGGAATCTTCCACCATTTATTTAGTAAATATAAATAGGAATATGTAGACAAATAAGAGATAAAGACTGGGTGAGTGATTATCTCTTGTTACAGTCTTTGTTAATATTAGGAATATAAGAATTAATATGCTGATATGATGTACATACACGCATACATGTATGACACATACATATATATATAACAATAGATATTTGGGAAACGTATTTCTTATCAGAGAATTGAAACACATAAGAAATACGTCGCCATTTAAAATGATATGTAAGGGACAATGCTTTGTCTGGACTCTGATGCTTGTTATTTAGGAGCATTGTTGTTGAAATATATTGCATTGTCAATTGCTATCGTTTCCTAATATTTACTTAGGATAATAGGGACGCGCTTCTTATCTGTGGAGCGTTACCATTAGTTGTAAGTGTACATATAAGTATTTACATTTGTATATTTACACACTGGACGAACTGCGTTCGTTCAGATAGAGATAAGGATAGGTTAATTTTAGTATAAATAAAGAGCTCCGTGCCAGTGCCGTAGCGAGCTTTTTTGGCGCCCGAGGCAAGCTTGTTATTCCCGCGCCCCCCGTTCAAAATGCAGGACAACAAAACTTGTTCTATATAAGAATAAATGGCAAATTTTTTTTTGAACAAATTATTCATGCATATATATATTTGTTAATACTGTAGCATTCACCATATAATACTGTGTTAAAAAAATGTTCTTCTAACATTTACAAGTTAATTTTTCTTGACTTAATAGAAGCGAATTCGTTAATAATACCGTCGAAATCAATTTTACTGGCAATTTCGTTTTCTATCGATAATATAGCCAAGTTCGACACTCTTTCTTGGCCCATTGTTGATCTCAAATAATACTTAACGAGTTTGAGTTTGCTAAAGCTACGTTTACACGTAGCGAGTGTTACAGGAATCGTCGAAAAAATTCTGAAAGCAGTTGGGTAAGAATTTCTGAAACGGATCACTTAAAATTGCAAAAATTCAATTTTAATCAATAGTGGTATTATCGAGTAGCTACTGACAATACAAACACATGCCTATTTTTATTTTTTTTTTTTTTAATGTTTATCCTGTTTTATCGCCAATTGAAATTTTTTGTCCTTTTTGTTTCAAAATGGAATATCTCGGGATATACTGAACCGATTTTGATGATTGAAAGACCAATTTCTTCGTCTTTAAAAACTCTACAAGACTACATTTTTTATTTTTTTAAAAATCTAATGTTGATTGTATATATTTTTAAATTTTTGCGAAAACCGTGCAAAAAAAAATGAGGCAATGCATCTTTTTGCACACAAAAAAAGCAAGATATGTAAAAATATGTTCTCTAAGATATTCCGTTGAGAAAAAAAATGGCCCGGCCCTATGAATACCAGATATTTTAATTTGAACACCACCTCCTCTAAATTAAAAAAAAATATAATTTTTTAATTCATTTATTGAACAAGTTTTAGAGTAGTGAACCCCTTAAAATAGTCAACTCAACATCTAGGAATGTGTTTTTGGGTATCTGAGGTAATTTGAAGTTGAATATGTGTGGTATTTTATAAAAAGCTTATGAACTGTGTTGTGTGGATATTAGCGACAATTACAAACTAGAATCACGGTTTTTTTTTCAAACAGAAGTGTGATTATTTCTCGATCCTGCATAAGACACTGTTTTCCGAGCTAGAAAATGCAATAAGCACGATTCTGTGGCTGTTAGCATTTTTAATGAAAAAATAATTCGGTATTTGGCAAACATACACGACAAAGAGCATATAAAAAAGCTTATTTTTTTCTCGGAATGGGTCAGCAGCTCAATATAAGAACAAGTCAAATTTTATAAACATGGTATGTGTGCAGAGAGATACCGGTATACGCATTCAATGGAATTTCTTCGCGACATCACATGGCAAGGGAGCATGCGACGCAATACCGAGCAAGCTTGCAACAACCGGTGCATTCACAAATAACCACGACGATCGATTTATTCGAATGGGATCAGCATTTTTTTTTTTAAATATAAACTTTGACTTTTGCACGCTATATGAATATGAATTTGAGGCTGATCGGTTGAAATCTAAATTTTGCGAATGCTCTTTCGATTTCAAAAATGCGAAAATATCACTCGTTCGAACCAGCAGATGAGGTTAAATACATTACATGCAAAATCATTTCTAGCTCGGAAAACAGTGTCTTATGCAGGATCGAGATCAGGATATGCAGGATTGAAAAAAAAACCGTGATTCTAGTTTGTAATTGCCGCTAATATCCACACAACATAGTTCATAAGCTTTTTATAAAATACCACACATATTCAACTTAAAATTACCTCAGATACCCAAAAACACATTCCTAGATGTTGAGTTGACTATTTTAAGTGGTTCACTACTCTAAAACTTGTTCAATAAATGAATTAAAAAATTATATTTTTTTTAATTTAGAGGAGGTGGTGTTCAAATTAAAATATCTGGTATTCATAGGGCCGGGCCATTTTTATTCTCAATGGAATATCTTAGAGAACATATTTTTACATATCTGCTTTTTTTGTGTGCAAAAAGATGCATTGCCTCATTTTTTTTTGCACGGTTTTCGCAAATATTTAAAAATATATACAATCAAAATTAGATTTTAAAAAATAAAAAATTTAGTCTTGTAGAGTTTTTAAAGACGAAGAAATTGGTCTTTCAATCATCAAAATCGGTTCAGTATATCCCGAGATATTCCATTTTGAAACAAAAAGGACAAAAAATTTCAATTGGCGATAAAACAGGATAAACATTAAAAAAAAAAAAATAAAAATAGGCATGTGTTTGTATTGTCAGTAGCTACTCGATAATACCACTATTGATTAAAATTGAATTTTTGCAATTTTAAGTGATCCGTTTCAGAAATTCTTACCCAGTTTCAACGTTTGGGTATGATGCTTTTAAACCATAATCTTGAATAATTTGAAGTAGTGATTGACAAAGCTGCGTGCTTGAAATCTGAAATTTTCTCAATAAATTCTGCGCCTTTGATGTCTTTTTCGTATTTGATTGCCAAATCCATCGCTGCTTTTTTCACTTCGGTGCTACTCATTTTTCAAAAACTCGCCAGACAAAAATCCAAAATCATTGGCCACATCCATTACACAGGCCGACAAGAAATTTGACCATAAACCAGACCATACTTTCCTAAAGGTTTTCGATGCGCTGAATTCAAATCTGGATGCAGAATTGCTCTATCACGTCAGGATTTTGAGATATCCTAACCTAAATGTGCAAAAAACACCGTTTTTGCCTATTTTGAGGTTATATATAAACGACAGATTTTATTTTTTTTTTTTTAAAGCACACATAGCATCTTAAAGAAGAAGTCTTTCTCTTACGAATGGCATTGAGTTTGCTAAAATATCTTTTTTTTCGCTAAGATAGAGCAATTTAAAGTTTATGTGTTAATAGTTTGTGGGATTGTGTTTTGTTGGCTTGTAGAGTTTAAACATTTATAAACTTTAAATTGCTCTATCTTAGCGAAAAAAAGATATTTGAGCAAACTCAACGCCATTCGTAGGAGAAAGACTTCTTCTTTAAGATGCTGTATGCGCTTTAAAAAAAAAATCTGTCGTTTATATATAACCTCAAAAATAGGCAAAAACGGTGTTTTTGCACATTTAGGTTAGGATATCTCAAAATCCTGACGTGATAGAGCAATTCTGCGTCCAGATTTGAATTCAGCGCATCGAAAACCTGTAGGAAAGTATGGTCTGGTTTATGGTAAAAAAAATCGGTCTCATTTTGTCGGCCTGTGTTATCTTTTTATACATCCAGTCGATTTCAACTATGAACCTATCAACTGCCTCGTTGATGTCAATGCGAAACTTTTCATTATCCGGAATTTCGGGTACGTCGTCTTCTCCTTCATACAATTCCAATTTTTTCTTCTTCCTGGACCGCTTGCTGACATTGCTCGCTAGTAGACTAGTAGCTAATGCAGAAACCCGCTTAAAATTTTCTTTGAATTCTGTGTCGCGAAGTTCTTGTAGTGAATTTTTCAAACCCTGAATCAAATGTGCAGCTTTTTCCAAAGTCAAACTTTTCGTTCGCAAAGCTTTCGTAACGCGATCAACCCGACTTAATATCTGATCCCAGACGTCGAGGAAAAGAAGAAACCCTAAATCAATTTTTTTAATCAGATTTTCGGCAGATAATTTGTTGTCAGGATTATTTGGATTGGCGATTATATCTTGAAGTACTGCCTCAATTTGGGAATTCAATGATTTTACGGCATTAGCTTTTGATGCCCATCGTGTGTCCGAGTGCCCTAATCAAAAGCAAGAGAATAAAAATGCGTGCAATTTTTTAAACACTGGTTACATTCCTAGCGACGCGAAGGGTTGCGCAATCGACCAATCAGCTATGTAATTATTCGGACGTAAATAGCTGGTTGTTGACAAACAGGTGTCGCCGCTATATGCATATACAGTCGACTCCCTAATATTATCCTACATTAATGTTATAAGAAATGTTCTATTTATCGAGATTTCTTGCTCTTATTACATTACCTTTTTACAAATGAACGTACCTTTTTTTTGTACATGCACGCATGAGCGCGCTTTATCGGAAATCACAACTTTCAAATTTTACAAATTTGATGATCAAGTGAGAACCTTGCGGGTTCCTGGCAAATGCACGCCTATTTTTTCATTATGTTTTTTCAAAATACTTCTGCGAAATTTTGTTTAATATTACCGAAATTCAGCGCCCCTCTCTATTGGCGCCCGAGGCAAATGCCTCGCTTGCCACACCCTCGCTACGGCTCTGCTCCGTGCAACGGAGCGTCAGTGTTCTTTCAACTATCAACAGATGTTATAAAAATACCTGATTAATATTTCCAAACAGCAGTGATTGATACTAATTATACTAATTATAACCTATTAATTTACTTAGATTTTCTATGCCATTCTCTAAATACTGAGCGATTTGAAAAGGTAGTAAGTGATTCTTGTACAGAAGTTGCCGACGAGGAACGCCTAGGTTATATACTCGCTAAAGTAAGTAGCCGAGAACGTTACAGAAAATTAGAGCCAAGAAAAGATTTAGCATAAATGCATTACATTTATTTCCTCATTATATGCAGGTAAATATTCTTTTTATACCATTCATGGGAATGAAATGGTATTATAACTTTGTACCGAAACACGAATGGTGAAAGTACCAGAACGAGGCGTTGCAGACCTACGAAAATATATACCAATATGATCAGGATCATGAGCTGAGTCGATTAAACCATGTCCGTCTGTCTGTCTGTCTGTCTGTTTAATCGCAAACTAGTCCCTCAATTTTTGAGATATCTGCATGAAATTCGGAATGTGAGTGTATTTTTAGGAGAAGCTTATCATTTGTCAGAATCGGCCGAATCGGACCACTATATCATATAGCTGCCATACAACCGATTGTTCAGATATATATATTTTAGGGTATAACTTCTCCATCTAAATAATGACACTTCTTTTTCTAAGGAATCTTTGTATAAATTACCCAGAGAATTGAAAGTATAAATTAAACAATATCAGACTATGCAACTTTTCATTTCCCCATTCATGAAAGGTATGCAGTCTTTGGTACGTCCGAAGTCAGCCGCGCTCTTACTTGTTTTTCTTAGTATTCAGGAAACAATTTTTTTTTTCAAATACATGGTGTTGGATTTAGTAAAAATAGAATAAAAGCTGAACTTGGCATGATGGGCTAAAAGTTTCTATGGATGAAATATTGCCTTGGTGAATACCTTTCTAAAAACGTATCACTTTTGAAAATCGAACGTAAAATATAGAAATTATAGAAAAAAAACAAATTTCGCTGTTTTTACAGGGTGACAAAAAAATTAAAAAAAATTTTTTTGAAAACCTCATAAGGTAAGTGTTCAAACTGGGGGGGAACATTTTCAACTTTTTTTTCCTCCATACACCGTGATACGCTCTAATATACATACATATCGCACACTAAATCAAAAAGCGTCACAACTCAAAATTTTTCGAAATCGGGTTTCTTCCATAAATTGGTACACAGAATATATCTCTAGCAGCTGCCAAAAAATCTTTTCCATCAGAGTCTTTTTTAACTCATCATTGCCTATAAAAATTAAAAAGTTTTTTGCCTCTCCTGAAAATTTTTGAATTTTGAGTTGTAACGCTTTTTGATTTAGTGTGCGATATGTATGTACATTAGAGTGGCCCTTATTTTCCAAAGTCGGAAATTTGCATGTGTTACCCCCTGATATGTTTTTGTTTAATAAAACAATAATACCCTGAAAATTTTGGCCCGATTGAACAACTCTAACCCATGCCACAACGAGTTGAAGTTGAAAAATTATCAACATCACTTTTAGTAAGCGCTGCTTTTGGTTATGCCGCGATAAATATATGTATGTGCGAAAACCTAACTCTGAGATGTTTACAAGTTTAAATTTGCATAAAATTAATCAAAATACTTTTATTGTTTTACCGTTGCAATTGCTTGAGTAGCAAGAATCGTAGAATACGTATGTACGTATGTAGATGACATTAAATTTTGGTTCTCACGTATAAAGCAACATGGTATTAAAACAAATAAGCACATCTCACACTGAAAAACTCCCATTCAGTGTATAAATACACACGCTTTTGCTTTAACTTATGCAATGCAAAACGGACTCGGCTACATAAATGCGTACAAGCAAACATACAGTGAACTACACTGCGTATACGTAACTTGTTTACATACATACATACATACAGGTGAAACTAATAAAAGCGTGTTAAAAAATCAAACATTTCACTTAAGAATTGTATATTAATTTAAAATCATAGTCCATATTATTTTCTTCCAATACAATAATTTTAAAATGTGCAACTGGTGAAGTCAGTTAACTAGAGGACATGCCGCGCATAGGTACCTTTTTAGCACAAAGTGAGTTTCAGTCGGCATTGGGAAAGTTTGTGTCCGTATCATGGTCACTTTACGCGTAGTCAGCGTAACTACCGTTTCAAAATGCTTCACAAATATAATATCGGTTTCCCATTCATCTTCCTCGAGGCATTTTGTAAAAATTTCATCCAAGAAAATTAAAAGTTTCCAATTTTCTACATTTGCACACCATTTTAATTGAACTCTGATATAAAAATAAGAAAAGTTTCAAAATAAAATTTTGTCACAAAAATCACCTCCATAAGGTCCCTGGACTGTGGTATTTAGGTACTTTTGTCCGTGGATACCTAGTGAAATTCTATGGCGAACAATTTTCTATAACTATTTAACCCTCTAACGACCTTCGAACTTTTGCGGACTTTCTAAAAAAAGGAGTAAAAGCGACGTCATCGTCAGAGAGTTAGAGGGTTAAAGTAGTATACAAAGTTACAGCTATTGCAATTGTTTGAGGGTTTTACACTGTGGATATTTCTTTCATTCTGTGTGAGAATTAGCTTGCTCAAAAGTGCTGTTGCAAATTGTTATGGACAAATGAAATAACCCACAGTGTGTTGGGACTTATTTCATTTCCTTCTTTAGGAGTTATTTAATTTCTTTTATGTGGGAGTTATTACACTTCTCCGCAAGCGCTTTCAATGGACTTTCAAGAGAATTAAAGTTCTGAATTGAATCTGAATTTCTTATTTGTGTACGTATGCATGAAAAACAATGTACCATTACACTAATAGAGGGCACCTATTTTTAAAATTTCCCATATAAATATGTAAGTACGAGTACTTGAAAAATATATATTAAAAATTTCAATTTTCTTAAATTGTTTGTATATATGAGTAAATAAGGATCCATGACTTTTTATTACTTCAATATATAGAATATCAGTACATATTTTTTATTCATAAATCATTTATTTGTGGAGCCTAATAAATAACAACATTTTAATCTATTAAAACTCAAAATATAAGAGAATTCGTCCAATATAAACGTCCACAGAACCATATAACCCTTGGTTCGTTATTTCAACACATTGTGGCACGGGTTAACGTTGCCCAATCGCGCAAATATTAAACAGGGAATATTTTCTTCGTACATGAAACCATTTCAGGGGGTAACGTCTCAAAAAAGTGGAAAAAAAATTTTTCCATAGGCGTAGGGGCCACTCTAATGTACATACATATGTATGTAGCAGAGGCGGGCGCTTCATACAAGCCGAGAAGCCCGGCTTGCGTACATATTTTCGTTCATTTCATTTTACGAATTTCTTTAAAATCTGGTTATTTTACGTTTTAAATGTGTTTATTCTCAATAATATAGCCCCCACTGTAACATACGGCGCCTAAAAGTATTCTAAGAAAATAGCGCAAATACACCACGATCTTTGACCTCACAATGTGTATTTTGTTTGCACAGCCAATCACAGCACAGTTAGCATGCTTTAACGTTTCAACACATTAGCTTTTACCTGGCTTTCAAAACAGGATAACATAGCTTGTTTTCTCGCTTTCTCTAAGGAGAAATCAATTGCTTATTTTCAGATTTAAGTTGAAGAAAAAAAAAACTAGCAAAGCACTTTTTTTATTTTTCACATTAAATTTGTATGCGAATGTGAAGCTGGCTTCGGCATTCAGTATTCACAGCCATATGCATATTTGATTTGATTTTCGTTTGCATGTACATACTTATGCACGTAATTTCTTACATGTGCATGTACATGCAAATATAAATATCAAATACCAGATTACAAAAGCGTTGATTGTGATATTTGGCGACTATTGGCACAATATCAAGATAATTTTAAAAAGCGACGGAAATCAAAATCAAATAAAATTTCACGACTTTTGGTAATTGGACCTCAGTTTTTCAAACACTAAAGCACCCATTTTTTTAGATATTAGATAATAAGCAAATACACTTGCTACTACTAAAATTTCCGTCGGTATAAGGAAACTAAAAATACCTCTGCGCATTCGTGTGAGATTTCCCTATAAGTTTGGCGTCATCAATCAATTCAATTGAGTTCTTCCCAATTTCTCCTCTGCTTTTGTAGATAATTTTGATGGTAAAAAACTTGAATTTGCTTTCGACTTAGCCAGGCTTGTTGATATGCTGACCAAAAGTAGCTACAGCTAAAATACCAAAAGTCATATAGGTACCTATATACATATCTTCATAATATCCATTGTATATAAAAACTTAAAAATTCTTTATCATCCTCATTTTCTCGATTTAATGCAATACATTCAGTTTCATATGTTATGAATATAAACAACAAACCAAATATGCAAACCGAATTTAATAAAAGTAGAGCTCTAGATACCCGGGTATCGAGCAATTCGAACATATCGTGTTTGTTTGAAACCCGTTGTTCAAATTCCTGTACCAACATTCGAGCTTATACTCAGAGAAAAGGAATCAAAAATAAAATTTTTATTTTTATAATGCACGTTTTAAACTGTCATTTTTATTTAAAAAATAAATTTTTTTAAATTAAATGTGTTTAGGATTTAAAAAGAAACATTTTTAAATTAAAAATTAAATTAATGGAATAAAAGCGAAAGTTTTTGGTTCAAAATCTCATACTGCTTAAAATAAAAATAAAGATTTTTAAATTTAAAAATGTATTGTATTTACATTATTTTTAAACACGTTTTTATATCTATAAAAAAAATATCTTAAGTTTAAAAATATTTTTTTTTATTTTAAGCACTATGAGATTTTGAATCAAAAACTTTCGTTTTTATTCCATTAATTTTCATTCTTAATTTAAACATGTTTCTTTTTAAATCCTAAATACATTTTAATTTCAAAAATTCAATTTGTAATTTAAAAATTTCATTTTTAAAATAAAAATGACTTGGTTTAAATAGGGCATTATAAAAATAAAAATTTTATTTTTAATTCCTTTTCTCTGAGTGTACAAACAAAAAAATGTGTATCAGGAAAACAAAGATAAAAAAATACATATGAAGACAACAAAAAAAAAATAAACGAGAAAAACAAACTTCAAATACCCGAATTGTTCGAATGCCCGTACAAACATACGGGTAATAAGCAAACAAAAGAGTGTTCGAGAATTTGAAAAGCATTTATTCGGGCTACTCGAAAATGTTAAAAAAAAAAGCGAGAACTCTAAATCAAATTCAATGACGGAACGCAATCAGACTTCTAGATAATACAGCAAGGAAAATTACATAAATGACTAATGGTTATGCTTCACACATAGGCTTGCCCAGACAATTTATGCTAGGTCCGCCACTGCTATGTAGATATGTTTTCGATAAGTTATGTTAATGAAAATAGAACACTTACCCGAAAATCTTCATTAGCTTTGTTACCGATATTGAGTAGATTGAACAAGAAAAAGCATACACGGACATTCCCCAACATCCAAAACGTATTCCGGCTTCATACAATTGGGCTGATTCTGAACCAGGTACTGCCTAAATTAACAATAATATTAATTTTTTAAGTTATTGTTCTTTTTGTATTTGAAACTAACCTGTGGATCCCCATGGAATACTGCCTCTCCTACAAAATCGGTAAAGTACAAGCAATATGTTACATGACCCATCCAACAAAGAAGATTGGTCAACGCAAGAATGCGCATTGATTTTGGCATCACAAATATACTCTTCAAATACTTATTCAATGTAATAGGTTTATCCAAATTATCATCTAGTTCAAGAGCTGATACATTGTTACCAATTGTGGGTGTGGATCGGGATATGTTCTTATTTGGATTACAGGTGCTATCTATTGAATACTCATTTTGATAACTTTTCACGGGAGGCATCGAATTATACTTTTGTACAGCTGAGGCTTGTAACTCTAACGTATCGGTCTGAAGTAAAATATTTATGTTTGTTTTTACATGACCGTTTTAATTCTAATAATTATTTAATGTGAATTATGTATGAGTAAAATATTTATTTTTATGTATATTAGACCATAGGACAAAAAATCTTATTTATTCCGGTTTTTGGATACTCATTAGGGACATTTCAGTTATTACATCTGGTTCTGGATCAAGATAAATTTTTACTCAAACAATCGGGATCATCGGGATCATTGTGAAAACAGCGTATCAGTTGTTTTCTTGCGAATGTTTATGATTTTAGGCGAGTTCCCGTGGCAGTGATCCAGATCCGGATAAGAAGTTTGCATGCAAATGCAATAAGAATTCTATGATCCTGGCGCTTATCTTTATCAATTTCGGATCCGTATATATTGTAATAGGTTGTTTTGATCCAGATAAATACCAGGATCACAAAATTGTTGTCGCATTTGCTTGCAAAATTTGTATCCGGATCTGGATCACTGCCACGGGAACTCAGCTTTTATGTTCTCGTTTTTACTCTTAATTTTCCACTGACGCCCTTTTTGCAAGTACTTGCAAGCCGTGTTTCCACAGCCTCAAAATGATACTTTCATGTTTTTTTTCGTATCACCGAAAAATTTTTGAAAAAAAATAAAATTAATAAGATATACTGCTTTCGTGTTTCTAACCCGTTTTACAGATTGTTTTTTTTTCGTATCACCGAAAATTTTTTGAGACAAAAGTTAAAATTAATATAGTAAGATACTCTCGGGGTTTTGACGCTGATATCGTTTTTTTTAACAATGGCTCAGAATATTATAAATCGATCAAAAAAAAGTTAACTGCGATTTTCGCGAATCCAACATAAGTCGGTAGCCATATGACTTCTATAATTTTCTGTATACTTAGTTTTAAAAATTTATTTTTTAAGTTTATATATTAAGTTAAAGTTTGATGTAAAACATAAAAAAAAAAATGTATCAAATTGAGTAAAGTTAGCAGTAGGCTTTGCTTTTTATCAGATATCTTACTATCGTGCCAATAAAAGGAGAAACTCGCTTCCCCATTTTAACTACGTCCCGGTCATTTTATCCACGGATTTAAAAAAAAAATAATGTTTAGTTAAGTTTAGTATATTTTATGTTTAACAAATTCTTTTAAAAATGAAGTTTCACTACATAAAATATGTCGGGGATCTTCAAGTACAAATACGTGGTACTTTCGAATGTTTTTATACCTTTCGCTAATTTGAAACGTGGTTTTAGAAAACAATCTTTATTGTTGCAATCTCCATCTGCACCGTATTCAAAAGAAATATTTTTGAAAAACCCTGCCGCCCATTCCTACAATTCCTTCGTGTTTGTGAAGTGGTTCACAAGTGGTCTTTGTGCGCTGACTCGAGTATCGTGCCGTTTAACGGTGCCACGCAATCCATCCTTTTCCAAGGTATGTTGCAAAGAAATGACTAAACTTGGTATATACACTTTCGTCACTTGTTTATTTGTAATACACGTTCGAAATCGGCTTACGACCACGCCTACTTTTTAACAAAGATGTTTCTAGAATGCCCTTCAGAAATTTGTAACGTGACATATTTGTAACTAAAAGTAACACATTGATGAAATTTTGTACTAACAAGAATATTTATACGATTAGTCGGATCATTGGTAGAACTTTTGAAAATAGGCGTGACTACGCCCACTTTAGACGGCACTCGCTTTATATAAAACACACTGTGTTTCCTTACTTGTTAATACTAGATATGTATACGAGCACAGAATGGTATATATATTTATACCAGGCCTGCTAAACGCTCTCGTATTGAAAGTAGGTACAAAACTCTATACATCTACAAATTTTTTATATACACTGAACAATTTTTTGCTCATTTAAATTTTTTTATGAATTCCAATAAAATATTATTTTAGAATTTATTTTCAAATAGTAGTATCACATATATAGAAATTTTGTTTATTTCAAATATAAAAATTTTTGGAATAACAATTTTTTACAGACCTTTCATATTTTGAATTTTTTTTCATTCTTCTTCTTGATTGGCGCTTAACCGTCTAGACGATTCTGGCCGAGTCCAACAGAGCGCGCCAATTGCTTCTGTTCCGTGCAGCATGGCGCCACTTGGGAACACCTAGGGAGGCAGTATCGCTGTCCACCTGATTTTCCCAACGCAATGGAGGTCTCCCTTTTCTTTTGCGTTCAGCGGGTTTCGATAAAAATACTTTCATGGCCGGAGCGCCTTCATCCATTCCCACGACATGACCTGCCCAACGCAGCCGCTGGATCTTTATTCGCTGTACAATGTCGATGTCTGTGTAAAGCTCGTACAGCTCATCGTTAAATCTCCGTTGATACTCGCCCACGCCAACACGCAAAGGTCCATAAATCTTCCGAAGAACTTTTCTCTCGAATACTCCAAGTGCCATCTCATCTCATTTTGAAATTGTCCATGCTTCTGTGCCGTACATGAGGACTGGAACGATGAGCGTCCTGTAGAGTGTGATTTTTGTTTGCCGAGAGAGGACTTTACTTTCAAGTTGCCTATTCAGTTGTAGATTTCTTACGGCAGTGCTCGAGCTCCATTACAAAGTGCTATTTGCTGTGTACATAAATAAAATAGGGTTGCCAGAAACCTTTCCCGAAAAAATCAGTATATTTCCTTCCAAAAAAACAATATATGCGGAGAAAATCTTCTTTATTACTGGCATTTTGTTTTTTTAAACGGTTTTATTTAGCTCACCCCGTTTTTTTTTTATTTATTATTTATTCTTGGGTCAAATTTAGTAATTCAAATTTCACCCTCTTCCTGTCAACCGATTAATCTGAAATTTTGTACGCATGTATAACCCCGATGACAATGCAATATTATGAAAAAAAATTCCGATAGGTGGCGCGTGGGTCGCTATATTTACAAAAATCGCATTTATGATCCGATTTGGCTGAAATTCGGAACATGTATTACTACCTTGAAAAGAAATATTTTCTTTAAAAAAAATTCCGCTAGGTGGCGCGTGGGTCGCTATATTTACAAAAATCGCATTTATGGTCCGATTTGGCTGAAATTCGGAACATGTATTACTACCTTGAAAAGAAATATTTTCTTAAAAAAAAATTCCGCTAGGTGGCGCGTGGGTCGCTATATTTACAAAAATCGCATTTATGGTCCGATTTGGCTGAAATTCGGAACATGTATTACTACCTTGAAAGGAAATATTTTACTAAAAAAAACTTCCGATAGGTGGCGCGTGGGTCGCTATATTTACAAAAATCGCATTTATGGTCCGATTTGGCTGAAATTCGGAACATGTATTACTACCTTGAAAAGAAATATTTTCTTAAAAAAAATTCCGCTAGGTGGAGCTGAGATCGGGGTAATTAAAACTGAAAATCCTAATTATGGACCGATTTGGCTGATGTTTAGCATGTGCATTACTTAAATAATTTACAAATGTTTAAAAAAAAATTGGAGCCGCTAGGTGGCGCGTGAGTCGCTCTATTTAAATAAAAATAGGTAAAAAAACTTTTTAAGTTAAACGGTTTTATGTTAAACATACATTGCAAAGTTTAAGACTAAATGGCGTATAATAATAAGATTTAAATTTAGAAATTGAATCTGTAATTTAGGTATCTGATTAATCCAGCCTGAATCCACCACCCAAGTCAAGATTTTGTATCGTGTTGAGGACTGTATGGCGTTAGGGTGGCTAAAAATGATACGTCGTTAGCGGTACACCACCCAAGTTAAGGTGAAAGGTTAAAACGCGCCGAGAACTGTATGGCATTAGGGTGGATAAAAATGATATGTCGTTAGCGTTTTCCCCTCAAGACTCAGGCGCATCTTGTTGTACATAGCCTTGCCCCTTTATTGGACCTCTGGGGGGGTCGACCGTTTAAATGTCCATTACTCGTGGGAACAAAATGGTAAACAAGAAACCTTGCAATAATGAAGCACTAAATGAATTAAACAGAATGCGAAATAAAAACTAAAAACTAGAAAATAAAAATAGGTAAAAAACTTTTTAAGTTAAACGGTTTTATGTTATACATACATTGCAATGTTTAAGATAAATGTACTAAAAACCAAAAAATAATAAAATAGATACAGTCGTGGGAATTATAAACATTTGCATAGACTAAAATAAAACCGGGGGGCACGTCAATTGTCTACAAATTATCGACTTAATGTGCGATAGAAGAATCGTTTAATTCGTCGTTAGGCAGTTCGCCCGCGGACGGTGAGGAAATTACTTACTATTTTTTTTCTCATGGAAATTCCAATAGTTATACACTCCATGTTAATAAAAGAGATGTTTCAACTAGTTTATCGTTGGACATTCACACGAGGAATCGTTTCACTGCTCGTAGTTTGTCTTTAATCGACAAAACATATGATAAAAGTACTACTCGCTCACCACTATGAAACCCTAAAACTCGATTATAATCGAGCTTGCTAGATTTTTTCCACATTCTAGCCCTACTTATCACACGTCCATCGTTGTCGGTTGAACAACTGCCTAATTATAGTGTAACATTACAAAACAAACATTTTAATCAACGATTGTAGACAATTGACGTGCCCCACGGTTTTATTTTAGTCTAGTCTATGCAAATGTTTATAATTCCCACGACTGTATCTATTTTATTATTTTTTGGTTTTTAGTACATTTATCTTAAACATTGCAATGTATGTATAACATAAAACCGTTTAACTTAAACAGTTCTTTTACCTATTTTTATTATTCCGTATCGTTAACTGTCAATCATGTTTCTATGACATTTAACGTTCGCGTTGCTTCCTCCTTCCTAATTGTTTCATGGTTCTGTCGTGGTTATGCTTACGAGCAAAACACCAATGAAATTCGGACACATTTTCGTCATAGGTGAGAGGTGGTTACGCTTAAATCGATGATTAGAGCGCACATACCCAACATACACGTAACTACCCCGAAACCTCGGCGTGCTGGGTGCTTGTTTCACCCAGCAAATTTGATCGATATGAGAGTCCGAAAATTCATCTCGTCGGAGTGCACAACAACAATTACACGTTGCTCGTCGAGTGTTGTCGTAAGCAAAACTACGGCATTACAAACGTCAAATGAAAACAGTTGAGAAATTAAAAACTGCGCAGGGTGATAAAAATGAATTTTTTTAGTGTCGGCTAAAAATCAGTACAAAACAGCAAAAAATCAGTATTTCTTAAGGTTTTTAAAACCATCAGTACGGAGCACGAAAAATAAGTATTGCACTAATCAAATCAGTACGTCTGGCAACCCTAACATAAAATATGAATCATAGGTACAGAGATATACATTTTTTTTATCTGAGTGCTTATGTCACACAATGGGAACGTTTCATACAAAAAACGGCCATAAATAGTAAAAATTGACCTAGAGTGCTCAAATTTTTAAAATAAGCTTTTTTATGAATATTAGTACGTGGTGTAAAAATGAACTTAATCTGATGACAAATTCTCCCCCCCCCCCCATATAACGGGTGTCGCGAAAAACCATTAAAATGCATTTATTTTCAAAACTAATTAAGTTACAATGCCGAAATTCAGTATGCAAGCTTCTTTGATGAATATTAGTCAGGGACTCTAACGGTTATCAGTTACATCCAAAAAGTTGATTTTTATACTCAGCTGTACTAGTACACAGAGTATTATAGTTTTGATTTCCTAACGGTGGATTGTAACAGAATGAAATAATCGAGATAGATATAGACTTATATATATCAAAATGATCAGGGTGAAAAGAGAAATCGATTGAGCCATGTCCGTCCGTCTGTCCGTCTGTCCGTCTGTGAGCACGATAACTCGCGCAAAAATTTAGATATTTTGATGAAATTTGAAATGTAAGTTGGTATCAAGACAGGAACGGATGGTATTGAAAATGGGCGAAATCGGACCATGACCACGCCCACCTCCCCTATATAGTAAAAATCGGAAATTTTGTATCTCAGTCACTAATAGAGGTAGAGTGATAAAATTTCACACACGTATTGAGCTCAGGCCCTTATGAAGAAATATGGTGAAATTTTGGAAAATGGGCGGTGCCACGCCCACTTATTAAGGGGCAAACATTGAAAGTTTTATAAGTCATAACTCAGAAACCGTTGAAGATATATCGATGAATTTTGGTAGGCGTGATATACTTACTTAGGCAAATGTTTTGACGAAAAATTGCCAAAATCGGTTGACGACCACGCCCACTTTTATATATGGGTCTTATAAAGTGACCTAATAAAAACATTTTAAGCGATATCTCTGTCAAATATAAAGATATATCATTGAAGTTTTATGGAAGGTGTCCAACTATGGACATATAACAAAAAATACTAAAAATTTTGGAAAATGGGCGTGGCACCGCCTCCTTTCAGAAGCAGGAGAGCATATACGAGATTTCTGAGCCCATAACTCGACAAATAATCGATATATTATGACGAAACTTGGTGTATACACTTTCACTAGTTGTAGTAATACATGTTCAAAATTTTAGCGAAATCGGTTGACGACCACGCCCACTTTTATATATGGGTATTATAAAATGACCTAATAAAAACATTTTAAGCGATATCTTTGTCAAATATAAAGATAATTCATTGAAATGTTGTGGCATGAGTTCTACAATAGATCGGAAACAAAAAATAGAAAAATTTCGGAAAATGGGCGTGGCACCGCCTCTTTTCAGACAAAGGAATCAACGAGATTTCGGAGCCCATAACTCGACAAATAATTGAGATATTATGACGAAACTTGGTTTATACACTTTTATAACTTGTGTTAATAGACACGCAAAAATTTATTGAAATCGGTTTATGACCACGCCTACTTTTTAACGAAGATATTTCTGGAACACCCTTTGGGAATTTGTAACGTGACATCTTTGTAACTGGAAGTCATAAAGGAATTAAATTTTGCACAAAGAATAATATTCATATGCTTAGTTGGATGACTGATAAAAATTTAGAAAATGGGCGTGGCTACGCCCACTTTATGCAGCACTCGATTTATATAAAGTACCTACACCGTGTTTCCATCAAACGCAAACAAACAATGAAAGCATACAGCTGAGTATCTAATGTTCGATTCCACTCGAACTTAGGCTTCCTTACTTGTTAATCATTATTTGCTGAGTTTTATTTTCTGCTCACAAAATAAAAGTAATTTCTTGAGTTTTATTTTTCCATCAGAAAATAAAAGTTATTTCTTGAGTTTTGTAACGCGAGCTTTTAGTGGCAAGAATAGTCTTAGCAACACTACCAATCAAAATGTTGCCCAACCGTGCATCTCAACATGTTGCACGGCCTTGTATGAGAGGGTGGTGAAAAGTCAGTCCATTCGAACCTAAATGACACTGGCAACCAGTGTTGCCACTTTAGCTATTTTGTAGCTAGATTTAGCTATAACTTTTGGCGTTTAGCTACAGATATTTGCGTTTAGCTATTAGCTATTTTTGTTAGCTTTTTTTTTAATAGCTTAGCTATTTTTAGCTATTTTTCTTAATCTCTTTATTTTGCACATCAGTTTATCATTTTAAGCTAATGAGTCATCTGTGAGCTTATGAGAACTTGAAAGTGTATACTGATCCTTATGATTATCAAACTATACAAAAGTTGATAGTATGGCATGCCTTCCTTATTTTATCGATTATTGGTGCATTCATATGCAAGGTTGATCAATAAGGTTTTCGCAATGCGCAAAAGCAACTCTGCCATACATTTTTGTTGTTGCCCATTTTGCTGAGTTCGCAAATGACCATTGGCATACGCTACACTGTCAATATGAATCGCGATATTTGAATCGGTATTGATGAATCGCAAGCTAGTGCTGTACGTTCAATATGAATACTGCGATATTTTTCTCGCTTTTTTACTTCGGTCCTTTTCACGGTATATTCGTAAAATTTGTTAGAACTTTATTATCAAGTTAATTGAGCAACTCCGCCAACGCTTACCGCAGAATATTTAATCTTTAAAAAATATTGAATTTGTTTTCTGTAAATAATGCTTTAAATGCTGTAAAGCCAAAAATATTTGACACTTTCAAGGATGAAAAGGGTCACTTTAACACGGAAGAAATCACTATTTTAGAAATGCAATGGAAAAAACTACACGCATACCCATGGAAGGAAACTACCTCTACAATAAAGTTTTGGGTAGAAGTAAGAAAGCTTAGAAATGCTCTTAACGAAAATCCGTTTGAAGAACTACAATCTTTTGTGTTTAATTTTCTAATCCTACCGCTTAGTAATGCAGAAATGGAACGTAGCTTTTCTGTTATGAACGCAATAAAAACAAAGCAAAGAAATAGAATGCAATTATTTATGTTAAACTCTCTATTGACTGTTAGGTATGGTCTAAAAAGGCTTGAAAAATGTTGTAATAACTTTGAAATTCCTAGTGATCTTATTAAAGCAATGACTTCAATTAATATATATGATTCAACCTGTGAATTAAATGAAGAAGATATGATTTTTGAAATGTGATTGAATAAAATTTTTAACTAAAGTTTAAATATTAACTAGTCGCTATTATAATTTATTTTAATACTGCAATTGAAGTACATACATACATACATACATATGTAATGAATTGATTTTTTTTATTGTAATAATCTTATTATGCGGCGTACATATATAAGTACATACAAACAAATATATCGCTAGCTTAGAGTGCAAATTGTGTAAGTCCTTTTTTCAAACTTTGTAGGAGAGACAAAAAACAAAAAATAAAAAAATTTCAAAATGAAAAAAAATTTTCTGTTCATATAAAAATTTTGGACTTACACAATTTTCTTCGCTTTTTGGACTTACACAATTTGCGTATCACTGAATAACAACGAGTAGAAATATGACAAGTATCACAGACTTGTTTAGCGTGGTGCGTATTTGATTTTTCTAGCTTTCTACACTTAAAAACACTTATTCATAAAAATGGACTTACACAGTTTGCACTCTAAGCTAGCGATATGTATGTGGCTACAATATATAATATATGTATATATAAATATTCACATATGTGAAGTTGTTTTATGTCACGTCTTTTTAAATAAATGATTATTTGGCTATTTTTGAAAAAAAAAATTTTTGGCTATTTATTTTAGCTATGAAAAAAATTATTTAGCTATTTTTAGCAATTTTTTTTTTTTTAATTTAGCTATAAGCTTCAAAATATTCTGGCAACACTGCTGGCAACACAGGTTGCAAGCTACTTCCGTTCGAACGCGATCGTACAACCGAAAGAGAAGGATAGTGTATATGTTAAAGATTTCGTGAATGTACGTGTGAATGTATATGTGAAAGTTAAAAATTAAGTCGTGAAAGGCTGAGATGGCTTAAATGTATGAGTGAAAGTATGTATAACCTGCAAAAAATGCGATTAATCCGGGACGTGTCCGGGATCAATCGCAAGGGAGCATGCGACTAATACAATTTTACATCCCTTTATATGGAGTGAATTGATCGCATTTGTTCGAGCATGTCCTATGAAGAGACTAATTGTTCAACTTGTATACCCGAACGGGTACCAATGTAGATTAATCACTAACATACCGAACGGGTACAAATGTAGATCAATCGCTTTCATTCCGAACGGGTACAAATGTAGATCAATCGCTTACATCCCGAACGGGTACAAACGTAGATTAATCGATTTCATCCCCAACGGGTACAAATGTAGATCAATCGCTTCCAGCACGAACGGGTACAAATGTAGATCTTTCCAAGTTGTTCGCCAAGACAATTTTTATTAACAATCTTTAAAAAATTGTAAATTTTCATGCAAATATATATAAAGATTATATAATGTTTTACTTTTGAAAAAAAAAAAATCTTAATAAATAAATAAAAAAAATTGTAACTTTTGAGTATGCATTATATGAGCGTAATGCAAAGGATTTTTTCATAGAATATTTTAGGCAACATTTTGTTAAAATTATTATTCATCATTGTTATTAAAGGAAAGGGTGTTCAATTCGTTTTAACGGTTGTTCTACAATTTTTTAAATACATTGCATATTTGTGTAAAATTTCTACATTTAAGGAATCTAGATTTGTACCCGTTCGGAATGAAAGCGATTAATCTACATTTATATCCGTTCGGGATGAAAGCGATTAATCTACATTTATACCCGTTAGGGAACAATTGGCCAACAATTAGTCTACATTTATACCCGTTCGGGAACAATCGGGGACTAATTGTGGACCGATTGTTCTCGAAAGAGATCAATCCGGGACAAATATCTTTCGGTATTAATCGCACATTTTTTTGCATGGTAAAGTTAACTCGCGAAAATCCGAGATAGGTATAGACATCATAGAAATCGTATAACTGGAAAATTCAACATTTCCTTTTATGGCAATTTTAAAAGTTGAAAGCCAGTTATCTGCCTGGCAACAGGAAGATATAAAAAGGGCCCGAAGTACGATCAGCGGATCAGAAAGTTAAAAGTTTGGATGCGTCAGCTTTACATCGCGTGTGAAAAACAATAAAATTTAAAGTCTCAAAGTATTAAAGTATTAAAGTGTTAAAGGTAAAGTGTTTTTTTTTTGTGTGTTTGAAGTTAAGGTATATATAAGCCTAATAATATTTAAGTGTTCAAAAAGAAAAAAAAATAAAAAAAAAATTAATTAAATAAATGTGTTTCCTCGTTTTAATTAAACAAATAAATGTGCTCTTTTTTTTTTTGGCAAAAGCGGAAATTTCTGGACACCAACATCAAGGCGAAGGAATCGGATACAACCACATCTGATAGTGGAGGAACTGGAGGTAAGTCCAAGGAAAAGAAAAAAAAATTATTACATGAATAAAATTAAAGGAATTCCTTTTGGATGGTATACATCCAATGCTTGAGCGTACATGTGTATGTAAGTAAATGTACAAACATGCATACATACACATGTCCGAACTTACATAGATACACTATAGACAATAGGAAAAACAAAATGAAATTTAATTTAATTTTAATCTGTTTATATAAAATATTTAATTACATACGTTTTATGTATATAATTCAAACATAGGTCGCCATAAAAGGACCTCCTCTAAGTCCAAGTTTGGAGCAAAATCATTGGTTTGCAGCGGAAAACACGTAAGGCGCACATACACAAAAACGTATACATATTGGAATTGGTGGTAACACGCACAAACATACTCATTGGATGAACATAAAACAAATATACAAACATAATTTATATGAGCATAACAACAACAAAAAGGGTGGTAATAAAGAATAAAGCAACAGCAACAGGATCCACGGAAATAAGGTAACAAATATCGACATAAAGCCAGTTGGCCAAAATCTTGGGCAAGAAGCGCCAGCAACATCTGGCACAGCTGATGAGCTGAGTGGGTCAACGGCCGACCTATATAAAACATACACCTAGTTGCACATAAAATCATACTGGGAACAGTCAATAGGGAGAGCGAACATACATACATATACATTGATATTGGGAGCGGAGTAAAATACTGTCCATCGCTCGCTCGACACCAGACCCCAATACGAAAGAGAAGACGAAGAGGAGAATCACCATCACCAGGAGGAGCATAACAGCCATCTCCCGCATATCATACATATATGTATATATGTACATATATGCCTAGGTTATATGTATTTACATGTCTTTTTTCTTTGTTTGCCAAATTCTTCTTCTTACCATATGCAATTTTTTTTTTTAATTTGGATGTTTGATGGAATGGAAAAAGGGGGGGGGGGGTGTGAAGTGTTGCAACCGTGCATGAGTGTTAGCAACGTGCATAGAAGTGCACACTTCACAGTGTTTAGAATTTTTGACTTTTTTTGACGATACTGGACGGAGGACAATTGGACGAAAAACTCTCATAATGACCTCGCCAGGACAACACCACCGACACACCGAAGAAACTACATACATATATATTCATTTATTAATACATTTCCAATTTTTTTATTATACAACATATCTCATTTTGATTACCACGTATATACTATTTTTACATACTTACACATACATATATATTTTTACATGTTTATTTATTTTAATTTTTTTTGCAATAAAAATATTTAAAAATTTTTTCATAAAAATTTTTGAATTTGAAATATTGATTTTTGCTTTACGGGGTGGTGTTGAGTATATAAGTATATACATAAAGACCAACATATATATATTGCGTTATTATTTTGTAATAAATTTTGTTTTTAAGTTATTTTGAATTTTTGATTTTCCTTAGTGAAAGTTTTTTTAAGTTCAGAATTTTTTTAAACCTAAATTCTCTAAATTTTCTTTAAAATTGCTAAGATTTTAAAAGTTTAATTTTAGATTTTATTTGAATTAAATTTTTTGTTTGTACTTTTCTCATTCTCAATAATTAATAATCGATTTCTAGATAATAGTTTTTTTTTGTTAACTTTTGATCTTAAACTTTATTTTGGATATTATGAATTTTTAATTTGCGTTTGAGCAGAAAGCGAACTAATTATATTCGTCACTTTCGTAATTAACTAATAAATAAATCTTTTTATCTTAAAAACTTTTACTTTCTTCATTGCAATATTTTTTTTACCAAACTTAAATTTCGGTCGGATTATATTTCTTTTTCCTGTTTGAATTCCATTTTTGAGATTTATTGATTTTCGTTTTTTTTAATTACAGTTTGTACCCAAATATTCCATTAATTAATATTTGTCTAAACATAGTTATCTTTAAGTTTTATTTTTCTGTTTGAATTTGAATTTGAATTTCACGTTGATTTGTTTTAAACTTATAGTTTTTTTTACACATATATTTGTTACATTACCTTTTTCAAATTTTTATTTATTTTTGGCAATTTTAAAGTTTTTATTTGGATTCTTTTAATAATTTGTTTTTTGAATTTTTCATTTATTTAATTTTTGTTTGAAATTTTTCCTGGATTAAATTTAAAATTTTTATATACAGTTTCTGTTTTGATAAAGGCTTACAAAAAAAAATCAATTTGGTAAATACACGAATTTTTATTTGAAGTTCCTTGTGAATTTTGAAAGTCTCTTTTGTTTAGTTACTACAATTATAAAGCCTTGGTTTTAATTTTTGAATTTAATTTTTAAATTTATTTTTTTTTGTTTTGAATTCTAGATATAGTTTTTTTGATTGATCCTGAAATTTTTAAACTTGTGTTCGATTCGATCTGCAATCGCGTGTTTGGGTCATTTCCGGGTGAATGGCTGACCAATCTGATAGGGAAGGAAGAATTGTTGGTCGTTTGGGTTTGTTTGCCAGGGGTAGACCGTATACGCGCAGTGTTGCACGTGCACTCGAAAGCCAAACAGTTGGTTTAGGAGCAAGGTTACCTGAAGGGGGTATTGAGAGCGAAGCTAGTGTGTCACATTCTGAGCAGGAGGCAAGCAATCAATCCCTGAATACTTTAAGTGTTTACAAGAAGATTGACGAGATTTGCCAGATGTCCCAAAACGAAGGAGTGGGTGCTGAGGGGAACGTTGGTTCGGCGAACGACGAGAATCGGCCTGGTGGTCATGTTCCTACTTCTGCTCCTGCCGATGGGGAAGCCATGGTCGAGCAACTGAGCCGTATGATGGCAATGATGGCTCAACAAAGTGACTTAATGGCTCAGTGCACGAACGAAGTGAGAAACATTAAAACCAATGTGGCGAACCTCAGCGGACGCGTAGCTGAAATTGAGACGTCTGCAGCTCAGTCGTTTGGCCACCGTTCCGCTCATGCATCTACGCCGGATAATAGGGATAACAGGAATAGGGAAGAAAACAATACGGTAGTGCTCGGATCGAGTGGATGGAAAAGGCCGAACTTAGAAAAATGGCACATCAAATTCGACGGCACTGATAAAGGAATGACGGTAGAAAGTTTTATTTTTAGGGTTGAGAGAATGCGGGAGCAACACCAAATATCGCACCAACAGCTCTTCTCTGACTTCCACTGCCTCATGGCGGGTTCCGCTCTGAAGTGGTACTGGCAGGTGCTCGAAGATCACTCGGAGGATTCAAACTTCGGATACTTCGAGTTGAGGGCGGAACTGCTGGCCCACTTCAGAAGTACAGAATCCGACTACGAGGTAATTAGGCAAATAATGGAGCGAAAGCAAGCCGCACAAGAAAGTTTTGATGAATTTTACGGTGAAGTTCATAATCTCACGTTTAGGTTACGTAAGAAGATACCGGAAAAAGAATTAGTAGGGATTATTAAAGGCAACTTGAAACCATATTTAGCAAATTTGACGTTTGCTTCTAGAATGGACACACTAGCCGAGCTAAATGCTGAGTGCAAACGGGCAGAAAAGATTATTAGGGAAAACAAGACTAGAGCTAAAGGCATTAGTGAGCTGACTTATGTTGAAGATGAGGCAGGTTACCATCAGTCAGTAGAAGCTATAAATGCTCCAGCCAGAAAGCCTTTTACAAACACGGACCAAAGCAACAAACTGTCTGGTTTTCGAGGCAATGCAAACCATATCAGCGTACCGCCGTCTGCACCTGTGGGCAATTCCGGCCAGACCATCAATGCTTTCTGTCCCTCACCCTTTCATTTAATGTTGTGTTTCACGTGTGGGATGCCGGTTGATCACTTCAAAAGACATCCGGCAGAAGCGGACATGCTTTGTTTTTCTTGCGGAAAGGATAACTCCTTTTGTGTGTATAAATCGCAGCAGGAAAACAGGAAACTGGCGGGGATGACCGGGGTCCTCAGCCCGGGGAAAAACCCGGACTACCACCAGTGAAGATTTTAAAAAGAGGAGAAGAGAATGAAGATAGGCAGAGAGAATTAAATGATTATAAACAGAAAGCACCCATTAGCTTACATGAAAGGAAGTTAAAATATGAAGAGGCAAGAAGGAGAATTTTTTGTGAGGCAATAGTAGAGAAGGAAAGACTGAGAAATTTTTGGAAGGAAAGGAAGATAGAATAATTCCAGTAATAAACCACAATATTAGAACCGCTAACGGTGCAGAAACCGTGGTTAAGGGCGTTATAACGTTGCCAGTCTTATAGGACGGTATGAAGAAGGACTTAGAGTTTTTGATAGTGCCAGGACTACAACAGGAAGTATATTTAGGTATCGACTTTTGGAAGGCATTTGATCTAAATGTTGTAAGTAGGAAAGCAACTACCCGGCCATCCCAAGCCACCGTTGCAGAGCTCGTACCCATTGAGGGTGACCTGTCGTTTGATGCAGTACAACATACCTTGACCCCCGATCAAACCGTGGCTTTAGAGAAAGTGAAGGTACAGTATCCGTCTTTTGCTGTCTTAGGGTTAGGTAAAACAGATTTAGAACAACACGTTATTGAGGTAATAGATGGAAATCTCCCGGTGAAACAAAGGCATTACCCCATATCGCCCGCAATACAGAAATTAGTTTACGCCGAATTAGATAGAATGTTGAGTATGGGAGTAATTGAAAGAACCATCAAGGACGCATATCCGTTTCCTAACATTGATGGTATTTTTAGTCGGCTGCAGTGGCGGATTAAAGGTCCAGAGCGCCCTAGGCAGCCACTTTCTCGGCGCCCCTGTACCGACCATAAATGGCCATCATAATACTATAAATTTTAACTACCTAGTTGTTTTACACCCTAACAATCAAAATCTTTCCTCTTTATAATATTAGTGTAGATGTAGATATAGATGATGTAAAAGCTTAGATAATTTGTTAATCTCTACATATAATAAAATTGTAACAGGTCGATGTCTGTACATTGCAGATAGATGATGTAAAAGCTTAGATAATTTGTTAATCTCTACATATAATAAAATTGTAACAGGTCGATGTCTGTACATTGCAGATATCGAGAAAAAAATGATTGGGGGAAGCATTATTTAGCCAGTAGAATCCAAATCAACCATTTTTAGAATTTTTGTCTGTCTGTCTGTCTGTCCGTATGTTTGTGGCCGTATCACTCAAAAAGTGCTGAATGGAATTGAACGAAACTTCTTTTATTGGATTGCTAGACGCTCAACTTAAGGTTTAAGGTATTATTTGTTTCGTTATCTCGACCGGTTTCGGAGTTATCGGCCAATATGTGCACCAAAATGTGTTAGTACAATATGGGTATCAAACGAAAGATTTTTATGAATGCTGCCATACACCATTTGATTAATTTCAATACCTAAACTGGCTTCGGAGATATCTCATAAAATGTGAACCTTCTTAATCTCAAAATGCTTAATATGGCTATTTGGTTATAAGAAATAAAATAATGGCTACCTGATAACCGACGTACAGAGTGTACTTATGTTATGGAGCGAGGAATATGCCCTAAAACGGTTTTAATACTTTTTTGCCTTGTTTCAACAGTTCAATTACTCTGTCCGTAATATCTAAACTTGTTTGTCGGCACATCTTTGCACATTGACATCAAAAATACAACTAATGCATCTTTTGGCGCACTTGAATTAAATATAATACAAATTTTATTAGCAAGAAATGTGTTTTGTTCAACTAACGAAACACGATTTTTACGCGCTCTAGCGTATGTTGTATGATAAGTACACCTTTTAAAAACGGAGGAAAATTGCCCGATCTGGTTTTTTTATATAATTAAAATATAATGTAAAATGTGAACTGTAAAAATATATAATAATAATAATACAATGGCGCTATTATAACTCTGACGAGTTTTATGGCCGAGCTTCTCTCCCAATTCGAGGTGTGCTCCTTTTTTTGTTTTTCCTACTAATTGGGTGGACCTACAGTTTTTATGCCGGCTCCGAACGGCGAATGCATTTTTTGTGAGAAGCTTTTTCATGGCAGAAATACTCTCGGAGGGTATGCCGCCCACTGCCGAGAGGTGACCGCTGCTCTTAAAAAACCCAATAATTGGATTTTTACTAATTAGAAAAATTTGTTTGGCTCGGACCGTGGTTTGAACCCGAGACCTCTGGCATAGCAGGCGAGCACTCTACCCACTGCACCACAGCGGCCACTATAAAAACCACAAAATATATACATAAGAGAAAAATAATAATCGATGTTCTAGAGAGAAACCTTAAGTATTTAAATTGGAGTTGCCAGAAAGCTTACTTTGATTGTGACGCGTATATATGTGTATGTTTTTGTTTTTCATAATTTCTGGCATGTTGTTGAAAGTTTTCCGTCGCAAAAAGATTAGGAAAGTCAAGTACAGTAGAATCGCACAAAAGTTAACCAAATGGTTCCAAGGGCATTTAACTTTTCCGAAATATTAACTTTTCCAGGTGGTTTTTAAATTTGATAGAATACGGTAATAAACATAATTTTTGGGATATAACATATCAAATTTATTTGAATATCTCAGTTTTAATCATTATAAAGCAGCAAATTAGATTTAATTTACATACATAAAATTTGCTAGCCATCCATCACTTGCATAAAAATTTTTTCTAGGGTACATTTTGGCAAATTCAAGCTTTCAATTGGACCTCTGATTGCACAATTGCGTTGCCTTTGGTTCAAAAACCATGTATACAACCTTGCCTCGAGAACGAGATATTCCGACTTGTGCAAAGTTTTCTTGGTTGCCAATTCCTGTGTGCTTGCCACTACCTCCAAAATTTCATATCGTTTTTTCATTATTTTTGAGATGGCCACTTTAGATACACTATAATCTAATGCCAAGCGGTTTCCGTGAATACCTTCATCAAGTTTTCTTAAAATATCAGCTTTTTGATGTAAATTCAATCTAATTTGCGATGGTTTATTCCGCTTTGTTGCCATTTTTAACACACAAACTATGTTTACACCACTCAATAGTTCAAACGACTAACTATATTTGTACCTCGCGACACCGACAATAATTTTTTACACAGAAATTCGGGGAATGCACGCAAATTCCGGGAATACATAGAAACAAGGGGAATGAGCTTGGATTTGAAAAAAAAATCGATAAACTCAGAAAAGTTAACCAAGAGTTAACTTTTTAGAGCCGTACGTGGACGCTCAAATTTGGTTAACTTAACCGAAGGTTTAACTTTCTCGCGAGTTAACTTTTGTGCGATTCTACTGTAATTGTTAACAAAGATATTTAATAATAAAAATTTCTGAATAAATGATGACTCGCTTTCACTGTGACTCACTGTATTCCCATCAAAACAAATTTCAACCATGGGAATTGTTGTTGCAAAAAGTGACAGGCACATTATGTGTCAATGGGAGAATGGGAAACTAAATAAACCAAATAGGAAGAAGAATCGACCACAGTGTTGTATTCAAGAGTAGCAAAATCTTCACAAGAAAATTGCCAAAATTCCTAATAAAATCAAATAAAACTCAAAAATATGTTAATTTTTTGTTATTATTGCTACAAATATAGCATTACAAATTCAATTCACCCAATAATTTTAAAGATTTAACGATTTCAAAATTAGTTTCAATTTTTTTTTGTAACTTTTGCACAGCACTACATGGTGACAGGCACAACATGCCAAACGAGCTGAGAGTGTCGCAACATAGATATAAACTATGCTGCTAACTAGAGTGCTATTGTTTTTGATCACTTGTGATTGGAATAAAAGAGACCAACCTATTTTGAATAGATAGCCAAAGTACATAAGAGAGAAGGTGATGCAAGATCACACGTACGCAAAGCCAGGCATCACTTTTCTCACAAGGCCCTTAAGAAAGTGCTGTCGACGATGCACAAAACATATGTCAGCGATGAACAGCACGTGCGGTGTCAGCTGAAGCTCACTGTCCCGTAGGGTGTCAAAGTTGTACAGACCGTCGTATCGTGGATAGGCGAATGTGCATACCAAAATTTTGGTTTGCACTCAATTGTGCAGAAAATGGTTGCCAGTGTATGTAGTATATATTTATTTTCTCAATAGATCTCTACATATCGTAAGATTTATTGGCAAAGTGGAGATAATGGGTCGTATTAATAAACAAAAAGCAATTGCTATTACTCAAATTTTTTGTAATTTGACAAAAATTTGTTTGAAGAAACTTTTAAAATTTGAGAAAAAGGCTTGAAAAAGTAATTGCTTTTTTATTAATATAATCAAATATTTTTATTATCGCCAAAAAAGTCGCCATCGCCAATTTTCATAAATTGGTCGCCAAAGTTTGTAAAAAATCGCCAATTTGGCGACAAATCGCCAGTACTGGCAAGCCTGACGACGCAACAAACGCGCAATATTGCACAATATATCGATGCTTGTGCAATATAATCGATTTATCTATTATCGATCTATTATAGATCAGCTTTAATTCTTAATCGTCGATATGTTATTTTCTTTATTTGTTTAAAAATTCCAGGGACTTTAACGGTTATGAGTTATATCCAAAAAGTTTATTTTTAATCATTATTTGCTGAGTTTTATTTTCTGCTCACAAAATAAAAGTTATTTCTTGAGTTTTATTTTTCCATCAGAAAATAAAAGTTATTTCTTGAGTTTTATTTTTCCCTCAGAAAATAAATGTTATTTCTTGAGTTTTTATTTTTCGATCAGAAAATAAAAGTTATTTTTTGAGTTTTATTTTTCCCTCAGAAAGTAAAAGTTATTTTTTGAGTTTTATTTTTCGATCAGAAAATAAAAGTTATTTTTTGAGTTTTATTTTTCCCTCAGAAAGTAAAAGTTATTTTTTGAGTTTTATTTTTCGATCAGATAATAAAAGCTATTTTTTGAGTTTTATTTTTCGATCAGAAAATAAAAGTTGTTTTTTGAGTTTTATTTTGCGATCAGAAAATAAAAGTTATTTTCTGAGTTTTATTTTTTTGCTCAGAGAATAAAAGTTTTTCAGTTTAATTTTGGCTGCAATTGTATATTTTGCCATATAAATAGGTAAAGTAGAGGTAGTGTTTATGTGGCAAAATCGACAGCTGCAGCTAAAATCAAACTGAAGAAACTTTTATTCTCTGAGCAAAAAGATAAAACTCAGAAAATAACTTTTATTTTCTGATCGAAAAATAAAACTCAAAAAATAACTTTTATTTTCTGATGGAAAAATAAAACTCAAGAAATAACTTTTATTTTCTGATCGAAAAATAAAACTCAAAAAATAACTTTTATTTTCTGATCGAAAAATAAAACTCAAAAAATAACTTTTATTTTCTGATGGAAAAATAAAACTCAAGAAATAACTTTTATTTTCTGAGGGAAAAATAAAACTCAAGAAATAACTTTTATTTCCTGAGCAGAAAATAAAACTCAGAAAATAATGATTAAAAATCAATTTTTTTATAAAAATCGAAAAAATAAAAGTTAATGCACCTAGAGATAGTATGCGTTACGGTGATTACATCTGTGTACTTCTTTTGCGTTTAGCATTTCTCCTTCAGTATGATTTTTTAGTCAAAATTTAAAAAATAACGATTATTTGCAATCCCTGAAAAATTCTGAGCTCGCGCGCCCCTTGTAACTACGCGCCCCTTGTAACTACGCGCCCCTAGGCAAGTGCCTAGTTTGCCTTAGGGATAATCCGCCTCTCGTCGGCTGCAGAACACTAGATATATATCAGCCATAGACTTAAAAGATGCGTTTTGGCAAATCCCCTTAGAGATGAAATCAATAGAGAAGACAGCATTTACCGTGCCAGGTAGACCTCTCTACCAATTCACTGTAATGCCTTTTGTTCTGCGCAACGCAGCACAGCGTATGTGTCATTTAATGGACAAGGTTATACCGGCTTATTTACGTGAATGTGTATTTGTGTATTTAGATGATTTGTTAGTGTGTTAAGAAGATTTTTCGTCTCATATATGTTTGTTGGAAAAGGTCGCTCGGTGTTTACGCGATGCTAAGCTAACGATAAACGTGGAAAAGAGCAAGTTTTGTTTTAAAGAGGTTCGATACTTATGCTGTGGTTATGGTACCAATCAACATTGCCAATCAAAATCGGAAACATTTCGTGATTGGTGAGAGGTGGTTATGCTTGCATTGATGATTGGAGCGCACATACACAACATAACACATGATTATCACTGAACACATACACAACATAACACCCCAGTTGGAAAGGTAGTCATGCATGACCTTGCGGATGCATGAAAAAATGTACGAAAATTTTCCATTATAGTGTGTATTCCAAAAAAAACTATGATTTCATCTAAACTCTATGTTGTGTGGCTGCCAACTTATAGGATATCGAATACATTTTAGAACGCAATCCACGGTAAGCGAAAAGTTCAGGTATCTGCTCTCAGCTATACCTTCCGACATATAGGAAATCGAATACATTTTAGAACGCAACCCACAGTAAGCGAAAAGTTCAGGTATCGGCTCTCAGCTATTCCTTCCGACATATAGGAAATCGAATACATTTTAGAACGCAACCCACAGTAAGCGAAAAGTTCAGGTATCGGCTCTCAGCTATTCCTTCCGACATATAGGAAATCGAATACATTTTAGAACGCAACCCACAGTAAGCGAAAAGTTCAGGTATCGGCTCTCAGCTATTCCTTCCGACATATAGGAAATCGAATACATTTTAGAACGCAACCCACAGTAAGCGAAAAGTTCAGGTATCGGCTCTCAGCTATACCTTCTGAATTGAGAAATAAAACAACAATTGAAAACAACGTAAAAACATCATACAACAACAAATACATAAGAGATCTCTGGATATTTATGTTTCACTAATTTACCAACAAAAACATGCCAGCTGAGTACTTTAAATTGTTGACCAACTGCGCAATAGATCAGTTTAAAAAGTGGAGCGAAAGAAGAAAGGTGAGCAAAAAAATTAAATTATAGTGTGTGAAAAGTAAGTAAAACAATAACAAAGTGAAATAAAATAATGTGAAGCAAAATAAAGTGAAATAAAATCAAGTGAAATAAAATCAAGTGAAATAAAATAAAGTGAAGCAAAATAAAATGAAATAAAGTGAAGCAAAATAAAATCAAGTAAATAAAATAAAATAAAATAAAGTAAAAGAAAATAAAATAAAATAAAGTGAAATAAAATATAGTGAGATAAAATAAAGTGAAGCAAAATAAAATAAAATAAAGTAAAATAAAATAAAATAAAATAAAATAGTGAAATAAAATATAGTGAAATAAAATAAAATAAAATAAAATAAAATAAAATAAAATAAAATAAAGTGAAATAAAATATAGTGAGATAAAATAAAGTGAAGCAAAATAAAATAAAATAAAGTAAAATAAAATAAAATAAAATAGTGAAATAAAATATAGTGAAATAAAATAAAGTGAAATAAAATAAAGTGAAGCAAAATAAAATGAAATAAAGTAAAGCAAAATAAAATCAAGTAAATAAAATAAAATAAAATAAAGTAAAAGAAAATAAAATAAAATAAAGTGAAATAAAATATAGTGAGATAAAATAAAGTGAAGCAAAATAAAATAAAATAAAGTAAAATAAAATAAAATAAAATAGTGAAATAAAATATAGTGAAATAAAATAAAATAAAATAAAATAAAATAAAATAAAATAAAATAAAGTGAAATAAAATATAGTGAGATAAAATAAAGTGAAGCAAAATAAAATAAAATAAAGTAAAATAAAATAAAATAAAATAGTGAAATAAAATATAGTGAAATAAAATAAAGTGAAATGAAATAAAGTAAAGCAAAATAAAATCAAGTAAATAAAATAAAATAAAATAAAGTAAAAGAAAATAAAATAAAATAAAGTGAAATAAAATATAGTGAGATAAAATAAAGTGAAGCAAAATAAAATAAAATAAAGTAAAATAAAATAAAATAAAATAAAATAAAATAAAATAAAATAAAATAGTGAAATAAAATATAGTGAAATAAAATAAAATAAAATAAAATAGTGAAATAAAATATAGTGAAATAAAATAAAATAAAATAAAATAAAATAAAGTGAAGCAAAATAAAATAAAATAAAGTAAAGTAAAATAAAATAAAATAAAATAAAAAATTGAGAAATAAAATAAAATAAAATAAAATAAAATAAAATAAAATAAAGTGAAGCAAAATAAAATAAAGTAAAATAAAGTAAAATATTATTCTTAATAGAAGTTATTATTTCGAGTGCGATATTTTTCAGTGATGTATTCTAAAAGACATTGGCGCCGACTACTCCGAAAAAGAAAGCTTCCGAAAAATTTTGGGGAAGATAAAGGAGTGGAGTCGACAGTTGTAGCTGAAGAGGAGAATGAAGAGTTTTTTTGTATCGAGCAAATAGAAAACGAAGACGTAGGGCAAAATGTGGTTCAAGAACCGAAATTGTCGCTCGTACAAAAATTGCAAAAATGGAGCCATGAAGAGAACATTGGTAGAAATTCTTTCGATAAGCCCTTAGATATTTTGGCCTCGGAAAATTGTGATGTTCCAAAATCTTCAAAATCAATTATGAAAAATGTTATAACTGTGACAAGAACGGTCTCTCCAGGTCACTATTTACATATAGGATTGGGGAGAAATTTGTCCAAACTAGTTGACGTAATTTCCAATATGAACGAAATTTTTTTGGACATCAACATTGACGGGCTTCCATTATATAAAAGTTCGTCCTTATCTTTGTGGCCCATATTGGCAAGAATTGTCGATGACCCTTTCGCAAATGTGTTTCCTATTGGAGTTTATGTAGGAAACAAAAAGCCGTATCTGATAAATAACTATTTACATGATTTTATAACTGAATATAAAAAACTCAACCAAGACGGTTTGCAAATTGGAGATAGAATATTGAAAGTTAAGATACGATGCTTCGTATGTGATGCTCCAGCAAGAGCTTTTGTGTGTCAGACAGTGGGGCATAGTTCTTTTAATGGTTGCAGTAAATGCAAACAGATAGGAAAGAAGGTTGGGAAGACTACCACTTTTAGTACTGCAAAAGGAGACCCAAGAACGGATGATGATTTCAAAACTCGCCGCGATATAAATTTTCATAAATCCGTTGTGAATGAAGACTCTTCTTTAGAAGAAGTTGGGATAAAGATGGTGACCCAATTCCCTGTAGAACCCATGCACCTTGTAGACCTTGGGGTAGTGAAGAAAATGCTATTATGCTTAATACAAGGAAAAGTACAATCATTTATATTTTTACCTCGACACAAACAGACTATTTCCGAGCGATTGTCGTCATATATTCCATACATTCCCACCGAGTTTGCACGAAAACCAAGAAGTCTAGACGAAATCGCAAGGTGGAAAGCCACAGAATTTAGACAATTCGTTTTATACACAGGAATTGCAGCTTTGCGAAATATTGTGCCAGAAGATTTTTTTTACCATTTTCTTTTACTTCATGTTGCATATCGGTTGCTTTCTGCAAAGAATTACATAAATAATATTGACTGTGCATCAGATATTATCGAATACTTTGTTCATTTGTTCCCTGATGTATATTCGGAAGAACAAGTTTCTTATAATGTACACTGCCTTCTTCATTTACCACAATGCGTCAGGGAAGTCGGTTTTGTTAATAGTTTTTCGGCTTATCCGTTTGAAAATTATATGAAAACATTGAAGTCTTTTGTTAAAAAACCTTCAAAAATTTTGGAGCAGTTAAACAATAAAATTAACGGACATGCTTTTGTAAATATCCCTTTTTCTAGGATAATAAAAAAAAATAGAAGTGGCAAAATAGTGGCTTTATCAGAATTTAATTTTCATATTAGTCTAAAGCAAAAAGACAAGTTCTGTTATTTAAAAGTAGGAGTTGCAATTGCAATTGAAGGGTTTTCAGAAACTGATAACAAGGTAATTATATCTGGAAAAAGGTTATTGAACTGCGTAAGTTTTTTTGAAACACCAATGAGTTCTATGGAAAAATTGGGAATTTTTTTAAGCGACTCAGAAAGCGATGAAGTAGTAAATTTCGATGTAGAAGACATAGACTATAAGCTGTTACGCTTGCCGTTTGAAAGTAAATTTTTATACATACCAATATTGCACTCGAAAAGTGATAACATAGAATAAAATATAAAAATAAGCTTTTGCTGCTCTACACAATTCACAAAATAACAGGGACGGTAATCATTATAAACGAAATTATATAAATCAGCATGTAATCATTATCACTCGAATTATATATTTTCGATCAAAAGTAATTATTATTATGTAATTTTAATTTTTTTACTCAAGCATAATTCTTATTTTATTGCATGCACACCCTAGAAGGTCTGCTCTAACTATATCCGAAGAGAAATCGTTGGAAATTTTATTATAAATTATGAAAAAAGGGCGTTAAAGTATGCAGGTAATTTGCTTTAAAATTTTTACCAAAATGTTGCGTATACGCCATGGCAATATGCTGTAAAACTAGCTTAGAATATTAAAGCAAATTACATGCATACTTTAACACCATTTTTCCACCATTTATAATAAAATTTCCAACGATTTCTCTTCGGATATAGTTAGAGCTGACTAAAAGGTTTGTGCATGCAAATTTTAAGCCAAACACCATTATGGTTCAGACTGTAAATATAATGTTTTGAGTTTTATTTTATGAAAAATGAAAAAAATTACACTGTAGTTTTTATTCTTGAATGAAAAAAAAAAATACACATCGTCCTAATATACGAAAACTAGCATATTTAAAATTTCTGGCGAAAGCTATCAATTAAAAAATTCTGTACGAAAAGTAGCACATTTCACTTTTGGACGACGAAAAGTAGCAGTAATTATATACTGTTTTTACATTAAAATTGTTGTTGTTTAAACGAAATTGATAGTTTTCGTCAGCCAAAAGTCGAATTTGTTACTTTTCGTCAGCCACAAAAAATCGTATGCTAGTTTTCGTATGGTACGACGACATAATCATTTTGCTTTGAGGGAAAAAATAAAAATCATTTAATTCATTTAATCAGTTAATTATTTCTAATGGAAAAAGTAAAAATCCAGAAATAATAATTATGCTTGAGTAACAAATTAAAATCGTAGCATAATACTTATTTGTGATCGAAAAAATAAAACTCGGGCTGTAGTTATTACTTTTGACTTTTATGGATAGAACTCTTAAAATAAAAATCATTGCAGATAACCACCGAGTATACAAAGATAAATATAGTGGTACATATATTCAAAATTATTTTGTGATAGTGGGAACATACTGATTTTTTTTGGTCAAAATTTAAAAAATAATCATTATTTTCCATCCTTGCAAAATAACATCAATAGCTAAAGGGCGGAAAAGTTTAACTTTTTTTGCCTTGCTGCTCCAGTCAAATTTATTGAATGTTTGATTGTTTTTATACTCAGCTGTACGTAGTGCGATATACGGTGTATTTTATATAAAGCGAGTACCGCATAAAGTGGGCGTAGCCACGCCCATTTTGGAAATTTGTATCAATCATCCCACTGAGCGTATAAATATTCCTGTTACTGCAAAATTTCATCCCTCTTTGACCTTTAGTTACAGAGATCTCGTCGATTCCACTGTCATTTTCCAAAATTTTTCTGTTTTTTGTTTTATGTCCGTAATTGGACTCACGCCACAATATTTCAATGATATATCTTTATATTTGACAAAGATACCGCTTAAAATGTTTTCATTAGGCCACTTTATAAAATGCATATATAAAATTGAGAATGGGCGTCAACCGATTTTGGCAATTTTTCGTTCAAACATTTGTCTAAGTAAGTACATCGATATATCTGCTACGGTTTCTGAGTTATCACTTATAAAACTTTCAATGTTTGCCACTTAATAAGTGGGCGTGGCACCGCCCATTTTCGAAAATTTCACCATATTTCTCCATAAGGACCTAATCTCAATACGTGGGTGAAATTTTATCACTCCAGCTATATTATATATATTAGATATATACTATACAGGGAAAGTGGGCGTGGTCATGGTTCGATTTCGGCCATTTTTAACACCAACCGTCCCTGAATATTAACCTGTATACTAAATTTCATCAAAATATTTCAATTTTTGCGCAAATTGGAGTGTTTACAGACGGATATGGCTCAATCGATTTATTTTTTCACGCTGATCTTATTGATACGAGTATACATATATAAGTCTTTATCTCGATTATGTTATGGCGTTACGTACTACTCTGAAAAAAATACGCGTAGTTAAACCAACAACTTTCGGCTGTTGAATCTCCGTCTTTGATTCAACAGAAAAAGTATTAGTTTTTACAGCAAAGTTCTTGATCCAACAATTTATTCAAAAACGGGCGTTGTTGATTCAAAAACTTGCTTGCCTTTAAAAAATATTTTGTGAGAAAATATTTTTTTGTGAGAAAACCAACAAAAAAAAATAATGATGAAGAGAAGATGAAGAGAAAAAGCCAAAAAAAAAGTTTATTTTTAGCAACAATTTTCTCCCCGTTGTTGATTTAAAGGCAAAAGTATTTGACCCAACAGTTTCCGTTGTAAACAAAACTAATGAGAACAAATTTTTTTAAATTTTGTTGTTACAATGATTCAAATAATTCATGGATTCCTTTTTAGGAAATGGAAGTATAAATAGGTTACTACAATTCAATATAATGTTGAATGTTCCACTATGTGATGATTGGATAGAATTTCAGGTTGATGTCATGGTTCGAATCCGGAGGAGAATATAAAATAAAGAAGAAAAATCAGAATAAGAAATAAAGATAGCAACCAGTGAATGATAAGAAGGAGAGAAGAATAGCAGAACAAGCGGGGAGGCTACATATTTGCAGTTGGGACCCGGGCGGACAGAGGATGCAGAGTAAAATGCAAACAAAAATTTATTTTTAGGTGAAAATTTTTTCCATCAATCTCCGTTATTGACTTAAATCAACAACGCTCGCACCTTTGAAACAACAACGGAGCGTTGTTGGGCACATTTCAACTGCGGAAAGTAGTTGATTTAACAGCGAAAGTCTTTAGATTTACAACGTTTTTTTTTCAGAGTACCGTTATGTAAATAAAATTATTATACCCTGTGTACTACGTACAGCTGAGTATAAAAATGGTTGGATATTGCAATTATAATATTTACATACTTTGTAGATAACTTAAACAATCGTAGGAATGGACTCTATAAGAATAAAAAAATTCGCATCGAAATCATTAACTCAGAAGAGGAATAATATGAATGAGAGTAAGCGTTTGCAATTTTTACAACTTTATATCTAAAGTTTCAAAGATTTTTTGTAATAAATTTTCTAATCTATTTATAGCTGGTTCATTGGACGATATTTATCAAAAATTACAGGTTTTGCAAGGTAAGCATGGAAAGTTAAACATATGGCCAAAATCGCCGTCTGTTTTGTTACAATCAGACGCACTTTTCAGTATAAACTACTACAAAAAGAGATGGATTTGGCCACTTTCTATAGAAAATGTTACTTCAGAAGTGCACTTTAAGATACATATGCCAAAAATATTGAAAGTGGCCAAATCCATCTCTTTTTGTAGTAGTTTATACTGAAAAGTGCGTCTGATTGTAACAAAACAGACGGCGATTTTGGCCATATACATATTTCTATCGGAAGGTACTATGATTATACAAAAATTTTTAAATCACAACGGGAATTTTTCTTGTAATTTTAAATTTAAATTTTTACTTCTTTTTGAAACACCTAATTTTTTGAGTAAATCATTGTTTATATATAACAACTTTGATTTAGAATAAATGGACGAATATTTATTTCATATAAGATTTTGAGTTACCTCCATTAATTCCTAACCACTTGAATCAATTCTTTATTTTGATATTTTTATTAATTTAATTTTAAGGAGAAGTAGCTGACTTAAAAAACACTCAGCAACAGATGATTAATGAGCAAATAAAGTCAACCATACTCCTAGAGAAAATACTGTCTAATAAACAACAAAGTACAGAATTTCCGATGAAATCAGTAACAGAGCTAGATTTAGTGGAAGGCAAAATAGCTGAAGACCGTTCTCAATACGTAAGTTTTTCTTATACTCACTTAGATATAATATGATTGATAGCTTAGTTCATACAATCACAATACATAGTACAATCACCACGTGGTATTAAGCAATTAAACTTTCATCCACTTTTGTTTTTTTTTTCTTGTGTTATATTTCCTGGTAACTATGCGTTTTTTTTTTTTAAATTAAAGATTGCTGTACTAAAACCTATTTTGCAAAGAAAATGTCTCCGGAGATCAATCACATCAATTTTGTCTGAAGAAATAGTGGGGGAGATAAATTATTGCGGAGTTAATGGAAAGAAAGCGTTTAAAGATTACACAAATTTAAACGCTGTTATATTTGGTAAGCTTTATATTGGATTTGTATATAGATACATAATATGTATCGAACATATCAAAATGGCCTAAGTCCACGAACCGAATTTTTTCAGATTTTTCATGTAATACACTTAAACCGCTTTAATAATTTAAGCAAGTCAGTACGCCTAATAAACGTCAATCACCTTAGTAAAACGCATTTAAATGCATCTGTTTTCCATACAAGTCTATGGAGAAAAATAAAAAGGAACTCACTTTACTCGAAATAATTTTTGATGGACTTAGGCGACTTTGATATGTATCGACTCATATATAATAATATATTATATATACATATGTGTATATCGAGCAATATGCGCACAAAGCACGTAAGCTACTTTGGAAAAATATAATACATAATATACTGGCAAATTTATAACTCTGGAGAGTTTTATGGCCGAGCTTCTCTCCCAATTCGAGGCGTGCTCCTTAAAAGCAAACATATAAGCAGTGTTGCCGCAGCCTAGAAAAATTGGTATCACAAATTAATACTTTCATTGTTTTTTTCGTATCACCGAAAAATTTTTGAGATAAAAATTAAAATTAATAAAGCAAGCTACCTTCGTGTTTTAAACGATGATATCGTTTTTTTAACAATATAAAAATATTAAGATAATACTTAAATGTTACATGCAAATGCATTTGAATACTTAGGTATTGTGCCAAGTAATATAAAAGTTCTATAAAATTCAATGGGTCAAATGGACTGGGTGTTCTAGTTACCAGAACTGATTCTTGAATTGGATTGGAATCATTGAATCAGTACTTAAATATTTGTCGCGCTGCCCTCCTTTAATTGAAAATGCCTGCAGTGATCCTACCAAAAGTTTCATAAAATATTGCCCAATATACATATCTACCCATATTTGGTATTTTTAAAGACTTTCACAAAACATATTATTCACGGCATTTTCAGGTTGTTAAAATCTTAAAATTGAAAAAGAATTGATTAATATTCTTTGATATTGATTAAATTATATAAAATTTTATTAATATTAGTTATTTGTTCTAAGCCGAAATAAAAAGTATCTACGTATCCTGGGTTTAAAAAAGTATCACATTTGATACGACTGGATCACTGCATATAAGCTGCTAATAAATATGACTAAACGAAAAATTGCCAAAATCGATTGACGAACACGCCCTTTAATATAATATTTTAAGTGATATCTTTGTAAAATAAATATAAAGATAATTGATTAAAAATTTGTGGCATGAGTCCAACTATTGACATAAAATAAAAAATAAAAAAATAAAAAGATTTGTAAATGGGCGTGGCACCACCTCCCATTAGAAAAAGTAATCTACGGGATTACTAAGCCCATAACTCTACAAATAATTGACAATTTATGTTGTAATTTGGCGTACACACTTTTGTCTTTTTTAGTAATATGCGTACAAAATGTTAGCGAAATCGGTCGATAACCACGCCTACTTTTCAAACAAACATTTGTAAAGCGTCTTTCGTAAAGCGATATCTCTGTAACTAAGGGTCACAAAGGGTTGTAATTTCGCACTAACAACAATTTATATACACGTGGTCTGATGATTGATACAAATTTTGAAAATAGGCGTGGCTTCGCCCGCTTTATATTTATATTTTTTCGTTAAAGCACCTTTACGCTGATAACCTTTATCACTTTTTTTAATTTTGTAGAGTGCATTAAATCGGAAGGATACACCGAGGAAATGTACGGAAAGGAAATTCGGGAGGCGATCAAACTCGTAAAGGGAAGGATTTTCAAGAAGCGGTTCAATTTAAAAAAAAAACAACGTTAATGATGATAATTTATCAGTGAATCGCATTAAAAGAAACTTTAATTTAATTTAATAATTCACAAAGAAGGAAGCTTGTTAATTTTATATATTTTTTTCAGTAATAAACTTCAACTTAATTAAACATTAGCAAATAATATTTTAATGTTATAATGACCTTTCTCCTTCCCTATACCTTTATCCTTCTCCTTCTCCTCCTCTTCTCTTTCTTTTTTTTTCTCTTTATCTTTATCTTTATCTTTCTCTTTCTTTTATCTTTCTGTTTCTTTTTATCTTTCATTTTCTCTTATTCCAATTTTGGGGGGCTAATTACAAAAATCATATCCATCACGTCAGGTTTTTAAGTTATTTAGGAAAAAAATGTTGCCCAAATTAGGCTAGGTCTTCCTAGTTTTTAATTTATATTATTTTTTACTCATCTCTAGTTAAACAAAAATCGTAGTGAATGGTTGCATTAGATATCAGTGAATGAGTTTTCATAAATGTTAATTTAAATATAACTTAATTGACTTAATGGCATACGTTTATTATCGAAAAAAAAGGTGGATTTTTTAGCCATTTGCTTAAGACCTCATTTCTGGTAAACTTAATGCTTTTTTATATTGAAATTAACTTAAGTCGTTAGAAGAGGGTTAATGAAAGTATATTCTTCATAAATTTTTTTTACCACGATTCTCCGTCATCAAAAAAATTAAACTTTAAAATTATCAGATAATTAGTCCAAATGCGACTACTCACCGATCAGTCGCACACAGACTTAAACCAACTACCCAATTGAATAACACTCATCCCATCACTACCTGCTATCTGATATACAATACTAAAACGAGAAACGGTCAACAGGACCTATCTGAAGGATCAAAATAAGACGGCTACGTGACGTTCAAGGTATGCCTCAGAACGATATAGCGTACCGGTTTGACTACAAACCACGGGCTGATGGAAAGCCTGATCAACAAAATTTATGAAGAATATACTTTCATTAACCCTCTTCTAACGACTTAAGTTAATTTAAATATAAAAAAGCATTAAGTTTACCAGAAATGAGGTCTTAAGCAAATGGCTAAAAAATCCACCTTTTTTTCGAAAATAAACGTATGCCATTAAGTCAATTAAGTTATATTTAAATTAACATTTATGAAAACTCATTCACTGATATCTAATGCAACCATTCACTACGATTTTTGTTTAACTAGAGATGAGTAAAAAATAATATAAATTAAAAACTAGGAAGACCTAGCCTAAGTTGGGCAACATTTTTTTCCTAAATAACTTAAAAACCTGACATGATGGGACTTTTTTAATCCGATTTTCGTAATCTGCGCCTCAAAATCCATTAAAATCTATCATCAAACCTCAAAGGAGGACAAATTTTTCATTTTTTGCCGACAAGTGTAATATAAGAATGAGTTATGTATGTATATTGGCGGATGCATTCCATAATGCATCCAAAAGCAGGCGTGCTAGGATGTATATTGGCGGATGCATTCCATAATGCATCCAATAGCAGGCAAGTTAGGATGTATATTGGCAGATGCATTCCTTAATGCATCTAAAAGGTAGCATGTTAGGATGTATATTGGCGGATGCACTCATTAATGCATCCAAAAGCAGGCATGTTAGGATGTATTTTGGCGGATGCATTCCTTAATGCATCTAAAAGGTAGCATGTTAGGATGTATATTGGCGGATGCACTCATTAATGCATCCAAAAGCAGGCATGTTAGGATGTATTTTGGCGGATGCATTCCTTAATGCATCTAAAAGGTAGCACGTTAGGATGTATATTGGCGGATGCACTCATTAATGCATCCAAAAGCAGGCATGTTAGGATGCATAAAATGTGTGGGAGAGAGAGAGAGAGAGAGAGGGAGAGCAATTGTAGTGAGAAAACAAACCGATACTGATATCACGGCAAGAGCGACTCTCATCCAAACATTCCTTTTTTCCTTACCTTTGCAGGGAAAAGTGGATGCATGACTTCCCTAGGACATCACAATGAAAAAAATCATGCATTCTGGAATGTATAGATCCTATGGCCTTTATATCCATTTATAGATGACCATACATTACCTTTTCCAACTGGGACATTATTACCCCCGAAACCTCGACTGCTGGCTGCCTGTTTCACACAGCAGATTTGCTGGATGTGAGAGTCCGAAAATTATCTCACCGTCGGAGTGCACAACAACAATTTCACGGTGCTCGACCAGCAAGATTGTAACCATAACCAGGCCCTTAGGATATGTAGTGGGTGATGGTTGCATTACAACCGATGCAAATAAGATAGCAGCTGTGAGGGACTTTCCAGAACCAAAAACGCCGAAACAATTACGACGGTTCCTGGGCATGTCAGGCTGGTACCGACGTTTTATCCAAGACTACGCAACCATCGCAGCTCCGCTGCACAACTGCCTCACAAAAGACAAAATAAAGAAATTTGCCATGACAGACGATGCACGAAAATCTTTTGAGAAATTAAAGCAAAGTCTAATATCAGCGCCTGTGCTTATACACCCTGATTTTAATAAGCATTTTTATATTCAATGCGATGCATCTACGGACGGAGTGGGCGGGGTATTATTTCAATTGGACGATGAAAATAATGAAAGACTTATTGCTTACATGTCAGCGAAACTGAATAAAGCGCAACGAAACTACAGCATCACGGAGCTCGAACCTTATGCGGCTGTATTAAGTGTCAAGAGTTTTAGGCCATATGTTAAAGGTCTGCCATTCACAATTATCACCGATCATGCCAGCCTTAAGTGGCTCATGAATCAAAAAGATTTAGCCGGTATATTGGCAAGATGGAGTCTCAAATTACAAGGTTTAACTTCAACATCGAGCACTGCAAAGGAGCACAAAACATTGTACCTGATACATTATCCCGAATGAATATGGAAGAATTAATTCCCAGTGAAAGAGTTATTGATATTTGTTTGCAATCTCCATTTTTCAACTCAGACGAGTACGTTGAGCTAATAAAGACTGTGACAGAAAATTACGATAAACTACCAGACTTATGCGTATCGGACGGCTATGTGTATAAACGGACGTAATTTGACAGCGGGGACGAGCTTCAAGCGGACCAAGCCTGGAAGCTTTGGGTTCCGTCAGAATTGCGGCAAAGTTTGGTAAAGTCGTCTCACAGCTCGCTTTCCGCAGGTCATGGTGGCATCCATAAGACCTTAGCAAAAATACGTGAGAAATATTATTGGCCAGGCATGGTTTCAGATGTCTGTGCTCATTTGAAAAATTGTGAAGTTTGCACAGCAAACAAGACTCAAAATGTTTTTAAAAAGCCATTAATGGGAAAGCAGTACATAACGGAACGACCTTTCCAACGTTTATTTATAGATTTTATGGGTCCGTATCCTCGTACGTGTGATGGTAATGTCTATGTGTTTGTTTGTCTTGACCATTTCTCTAAATTCGTGTTCCTTAAACCTATGCGAAGAGCTACTTCAGCAGATGTTGTCAAATGTTTAGAAAGAGAAGTTTTCCACATATTCGGAGTTCCCGAATACGTACATTCAGACAATGGAAAACAGTTCGTCTCTGAAACTTTTAAAAATTTCCTAGAGAAGTACGGCACGACACACATAAAAACAGCATTCTACTCGCCTCAAGGAAATGCAGCTGAGAGGGTAAATCGTTCAGTGTTACAGATAATTAGATCATTTATCAAGGACAACCAAAAGAATTGGGATAGACATGTAAGCGATGCGGCGTTTGCACTACGCAGTGCAGTCCATTCAGCTATAGACATGTCACCATACTATGCCACCTTCGGTATGCCTATGATACAGCATGCTGCATCATATGAGCTATACCGAAGGCTTGGCTCGCTAAAAGATGTAGATTGCGAGGTTGATGCACAAAATGATAGATTGCAACTTATACGTGATAAGATTAAAAAAGAGCTGAAGTTATCCCACGAAAAAAGTAAAAAGGTTTAGGACACGCGAAGTAGAGATGTTAGATTTCAAATTGGACAAGTATATCGCCGAAATTTTACGCAGAGTTCAAAAGCCGATAACTTTAACGCCAAATTAGCGCCTAAACAAGTAAAGTGCATAATCTTGCAGGCAATAGTCAACTCTATGTATGAACTAGGCGATTCTAATGGCAAGAAAATCGGGGTATACCACGCTAAAGATATTTTTGCTAAATAAGAGTTGTGTTTGTCTTTTTGTTATGATTGGTTTACTTTTTTTGTTGGATATACGTGTAGCTGTAACTTCTAGCAAGTAGTTATTTATCGGATTGGACGACACTTTATAAACTAACTATTATATCGTCCCCTCAATATAACAATAGCGTATGTGCTCATACGCCATTATTTTTTTATTGCATATTTAGAATCTCCATCATTGATTCTATGTCTGGTCAAAATTCCGTCAAATTCTACTTCCACAAAGTGGGTCCAAATGTCATTGAAAAAAATGGTGTATAATTTCTTGTTCAGAAATTTAATAGACATCTGATTTGACAAAAACTTTAAACTCGATTTTCTCAAAACCCAAAAAAAAATTATACGCTATTGTTATATTGAGGGGACGATATATATATTCATATTCTTTTAAAACTTGACTATTCGATTATTATATCTTTTTATTTCTTTTGGTACCTGATTACTGTTATATTTATTTATTAATTTATGTACGTATTATTTTTATCTATTTATTTATTAACATATTTATTTATATTTAATTATCTAGTCATTTTTTATTTACACATTTTTTACTGTGATATTTTTTATTATAATTTTTATAGCTGTGATATTTATTTTTATTTACTTTTATATCAGCCCGTCTGTGATATATTTTTAAGTTATTTATCTATATGGACGTATATACTTAGCATATTTCCCTTTAGGTTATTTCTCCCAGTGATTATAGGTTAGGATAAGAAAAATTATTAGTAAATGTTTATCTGTGATATGTAGGAATATATGTTAAATGTTATATGTAAATAGTGACTGTATCCCGGCATTTGGTCGTGGGTCGAAGCCACACGTTGGGCGGAAATAATTAATAGAAAAGCTGCGTTCGAGATTTTTTTTACGCACACACTCCATCGTGCAGGCACAATCGGTGGTTGCGAGCCTGTAACGCGAGCTTTTAGTGGCAAGAATAGTCTTAGCAACACTCCCAATCAAAATGTTGCCCCACCGTGCATCTCAACATGTTGCACGGCCTTGTATGAGAGGGTGGTGAAAAGTCAGTTCATTCGAACCTAAATGACACTGGCAATACAGGTTGCAGACTACTTCCGTTCGAAAGCGATCGTACAACCGAAAGAAAAGGATAGTGTATATGTTAAAGATTTCGTGAATGTACGTGTGAATGTATATGTGAAAGTTAAAAATTAAATCGTGAAAGGCCGAGATGGCTTAAATGTATGAGTGAAAGTATGTATAAAGTTAACTCGCGAAAATCCGAGATACATATAGACATCATAGAAATCGTATAACTGGAAAATTCAACATTTCCTTTTATGGCAATTTTAAAAGTTGAAAGCCAGTTATCTGCCTGGCAACAGGGAGATATAAAAAGGGCCCGAAGTACGATCAGCGGATCAGAAAGTTAAAAGTTTGGATGCGTCAGCTTTAAGCGCTAAGCAGAATCAGTACTTCTCCGTCATGACGTACGTCGTTTTCGACTGACAGGACGTACGTAGCGGAAAGAGTTGCACATAAAATATGTGTTCGGCGAATGCACTAAAAGTGTAGGGTAGAACAATATCAGACATTTGTCACAGAAGTTTTAGGTAAAGGCGTCAAAAAACGAAAATTAACGAATTTCTAAGAGCAAAATCGCATGGAATATGTATTAATAGTATTAATTAATACTAATATTTAATTTTAAGTTGGTTACAAAACACAATTTTGCACAGTTTAGTACAAAAACGAGTTATCGAACGCAATTTTCTGCACTAGAGTACTCTAATGCCTTCACCGAAAACATCTTATATTACTGACGTACGGCAAAATAGAAAGTTGGCAAAGTATGCCGGATCCGGCGACTGATGCGTTGCCATCTAGCGTTGCACGAGCAAAATATACACAGTCTACTCAGCTGTCAGTTTCTTCCTTGTCCGTCATGACGGAGAAGTACTGATTCTGTTTAGCCCATTACATCGCGTGTGAAAAAAAATAAAATTTAAAGTCTCAAAGTATTAAAGTGTTAAAGTGTTTTTTTTTTGTGTGTTTGAAGTTAAGGTATATATAAGTCTAATAATATTTAAGTGTTCAAAAAAAAAAAAAATTTAAAAAAAAAATTAATTAAATAAATGTGTTTCCTCGTTTTAATTAAACAAATAAATTTGCTCTTTTTTTTGGGCAAAAGCGGAAATTTCTGGACACCAACATCAAAGCGAAGGAATCGGATACAACCACATCTGATTGTGGAGGAACTGGAGGTAAGTCCAAGGAAAAAAAAAAATATTACATGAATAAAATTATAGGAATTCCTTTTGGTTGGTATACATCCAATGCTTGAGCGTACATGTGTATGTAAGTAAATGTACAAACATGCATACATACACATGTCCGAACTTACATAGATACACTATAGACAATAGGAAAAACAAAATGAAATTTAATTTAATTTAATTTTAATCTGTTTATATAAAATATTTAATTACATACGTTTTATGTATATAATTCAAACATAGGTCGCCATAAAAGGACCTCCTCTAAGTCCAAGTTTGGAGCAAAATCATTGGTTTGCAGCGGAAAACACGTAAGGCACACATACACAAAAACGTATACATATTGGAATTTGTGGTAACACGCACAAACATACGCATCGGATGAACATAAAACAAATATACATACATAATTTATATGAGCACAACAACAAAAAAAAGGGTGGTAATAAAGAATAAAGCAACAACAACAGGATCCACGGAAATAAGGTAACAAATATCGACATAAAGCCAGTTGGCCAAAATCTTGGGCAAGAAGCGCCAGCAACATCTGGCACAGCTAATGAGCTGAGTGGGTCAACGGCCGACCTATATAAAACATACACCTACCCAGTTGGAAAGGTGGTCATGCATGACCTTGCGGACGCATGAAAAGATGTACGAAAAATTTACATTATAGTATGTATTCCAAAAAAAACTATGATTTCATCTAAACTCTATGTTGTGTGGCTGCCAACTTATAGGAAATCGGATACACTCTAGAATGCAACCTTTAAGCTGTACCACTCTTCACCTCTTTTCACCTTAGCACTATCGCCTTTCTCCTTGTTTCCAAATAAAAAATTCTATTTATGTTCTTTTGTTTTTCTATTCTTTTGTTTTTATTTATAAACTCTTTTTTTATTTATTTATTCACTGTATCTTAAGTTATTTAATATTTTAGTCTTTTTAATTTTCTTAAACTCAAACTTTACTTTAATTTTCTGTTTTTTCTCTTTTTATATCTTACGCTGCCGGTCGGTTTCAATTTCGCGATCTGAATCATTTTGCAATGGCCGGCCGGCTTCTTCATAGCCGTCGCTGCCTGTTTCCATTTTGTTTCAACACCATTCACAATGGACAACAGGGTTGCCACAAATTGGAAACAGGTAGCGTGACGATTTTATTTTGTATTTTGATTTTGATTTTGATTAGTTATCTATTTTACCATTACATCATCCCCCTTTGCGAAAAAAGATTGAAGTCGACAAGTTCATGACTCTTGTTGACTTCATCTTTTTGGGTGATGAATGGATGACAAAAAAATTACTTTGAAAATAATCATTGAACGTCGCGGCAGATATACCTACTTTAACCAAATTGATTAATCTACTAATTCAGTTAATTCTGCTTAACTAATGCTTATGTCTATTATGCTTAGTACTAATTTTTGTTGTTGTACATGTACATGTACATACTTATTTATTTATATATAATTATTAGTTTTACATATAATTTTTTTTTTTTTGAAATTCAGTTTGTTTTCGTACTTTCTACACTACTTATTCGTAAGTATTTCTACCTTATTTCGTTAGATAGATTATTTATTTTTTTTTTGGTATTTTGTATCTTATTCTTAAGTGCAAATAGGTTTATTTATAATAATAATATTTTTGATTTTGTACAATTCACAGATGTATTCCTAAATGTCTCAAGGTGAGATTGAATATATGTATGTATTTTTTTTGTAATTTATAATTTTACTTTCCTAATGCGGTTTTTATGTACCGTTTTGTGTTTTTTGGTTGTTTTGTCAAAAAATGTTACGTTTGCACCGTCTATATTTGTTACTTTGTAGGGACCCTGATATATATTTTTGTGTTTATCACGCGGTTCTTTTTGAACTAAAACCATATCGTTTATATTTACCATTATTGGTTGTGCATTTTTATCATATGTGTCTTTATTCCTTATTTTGTGTTTTTCTACTAATTCTTTTGCCAATGCATGGGATTTCTGCATTCGAAACTTCACTTCCTTTGAATAGTCTTCAACATTATAAATTGGATCAATTTTTTCGCTTTTTAATTCCTTTGGCAATATTGCCTTTTTGCCGAAAACTAATTCAAAAGGAGTGAGTTTATTATCGAAAACAGTATTTGGCGTTGTATTATGCCAAAATGTAAAGTATTTTAAATATGTATCCCAATCGTCAAAAGAATCATTTAAATATGCACGTAAGTATTCATTAAAAACTCTATGGTTTCGTTCAACAGTGCCTACGGTTTCGTGATGATGCGGTGTTGAAAAATTATGATTGATATTTAGCAAATTCGTTAAATTTGAGAAAACTTCATTTTTAAATTCTGTGCCTAAATCCGATTTAATAGATTTCATTACCCCGTATATTAAAATAAAGCTTTCGAATATTGCTGAAGCGATGGTTTTTGCGCTTTTATCTGGTATTGCTATTGTTATTAGGTATTTTGTCAGATCGCAAATCATGGTAAGTGCGAACTTGTTACCATATTTCGACTCTGGCAAAGGACCGATGGTGTCAATTAAGATAATATCAAAAGGATTATTAGGGGTAGGAGTTAAAACGAGTTCTTCTTTGTTTCCTATTTTTACTTTGTTAAGAAGACATTTTTCACATTTTTTAACATAACTAGCTATATCTTTCGTCATGTTTTTCCAGTAAAATTTGTTTCTTAATTTGGCATATAATTTTTTCGTTCCGCAATGACCTCCAGAGATGGGATCATTGTGATATATTTCGAGTAATTTTAATTTTTGTTCCTGATCGGTAATTGTTTGTATTGGATCCAATAAAATAACTGTTAAATCTTTTAAAATTGCATTTCCTCTATCTTTAAAATTTGTAATTGTAATATATTTGAAAATTAAATCATCTTTTGGCCATTCTATTTGCTTAATTTAAATTTACCGGCTTCTATTTCTAGCCTCGAAAGTAAAGTATCGAAATTCTTTATTTCGTTAGAAAATTCAAAATCAAGTAAAATTGTTCTTTTATGTTTTATATGTGCGCATATTCTTAAAAATTTTTTATTATTTTTATCATTAAATATTGTGGATCTGATACGAGGAATTTTGTTTGAAAAATTATGAGTGAATTTATCGTAGACGTTTAATGTTTGTATATTTTCGCTTAAGTCGATATTTTGGCTTGAACTGGTTTTCTCCCTTTTCTTAGTCATAGCCCTAGTCTGAACTGCGAGTATATTTTTTGTTGAGTCTTTTATTTCGCCAATGGTGATACGCGAAAGTGCATCGACACCTACATTGGATTTTCCTTTTATGTACTCTATAGTAAAATTGTATTCTGCCAATTCAAGTCTAATTCTCGAAAGTTTTGAAGATGGGTCTTTCATGTTGAATAAGTAGACTAAAGGCCTGTGGTCAGATTTTACTATAAAATGATTTCCATATACATACGGTCTAAATTGTTTGATGGCAAAATAAATAGCTAATAACTCTAACTCAATGATCGATTTCTTTTGTTCTGCATTATTAAATGATTTTGAAGCATAGCAAATAGGTAAATCGTTGCCTTGATGATCTTGGCTTAGTATTGCTCCACACCCAGTTTTTGAAGCATCAACTGTGATGATAAACTGTTTGGAAAAATCTGGGTATTGTAATAATTTAGGTGACATTAGGGATGCTCTTAATGCATCAAAGGCTTCATCACATGTTTTGTCCCAATTAAATTCGACTCTTTTTCTACTCAATTTATTTAAAGGTGCTGCCAGAGATGCAAAATTCGGAATAAAGCGTCTGTAGTAGTTCGCAAAAGCGACGAAACGTCTTACAGCGTCTTTGTCTGTTGGTTTTGTATATTTCCTAATTGCATCTATTTTTGAATCGTCTGGTAACAAACCTTTAGCTGAACATTTGTGACCTAAAAATGTCACTTCGGGTCTTAGAAAATTACATTTATTGGGATTAAGCTTGAGATTAAATGATCTGCAAGTGTCGAAAACTTTGGTCAAATTTTTTATGTGATGTGATTCGTTACAGCCAATGACGATAATGTCATCTACATAAAGAAAAGCTACGTTAGATGGTACGCCTGAAAATGCGATGGTCATCATTCTTGAGAACGAGTTTGGTGCAATATTTAAACCAAATGGCAATACTTTCCATCTATAAGCTCCGCGATCAGTAGAGAATGAAGTTATATCACGTGAATCAACATGTAAAGGTATTTGGTGAAATCCAGAAAAAAGATCTAGGGTTGAGAAATATTTGGCTCTGCCAAGATTGTCTAAAATATCGTCGTTCGTGGTAATGGAAATTTGTCAGCTATTAGCTTCTTGTTAACTGCACGAAAATCAACACACATTCTGTAAGCTTTTTCACCATTGATTTTCTTTTTGGGAACTAGTATAAGAGGGCTGTTATAGTTTGAATAACTTTCTTCGATTAAATCATTATCTAATAATTTTGTTACTTGTTTGTTTATTTCTTCTCTCTGAGAATATTGTAAACGATAGTTTTTCACATACACCGGCTCATTGTCAGTTACACGTAATTTTTGCTCATAAAAATTATTTAATGTCATTTTGTCGTTGTTAAGTGCGAATATGTCAGCATATTGTATGCAAAGGTCTAAAAGTTCAGATGGATAATTTTTAGGAAATTGATTTTTTAAAATTGAAGTGAGCTCGTTAATACGTTTCTCATCTGCGTTTGTTTTATTAATAACATAGACGTGATAATTTGATAGTTTTTCCGTCCGAATGGAATTTTTATTTACGAATTGTATGTCATTTGTGGTATTGATTAATTTTATGACTGGGTTATCTGAATTTGTAATGCATCTTGCTGTAAATACTCCTTTTTGTATTTCTTGAGATTCAACGAAAAGTGGAGTCGTTGAGTGACCTAGGTCAAAAATTCGAAAAACTTCACACCTTGGTGGTATAATACACATATCGCTTTCTGTTCCGTGAAGGATTGGCATATTGACTCTTTCATTGTTTGCCCAGAATGAGATGCTATTGTTGGAATAATTTATAACGCATTTGTTATATTTAAGAAAATCTTTACCCAGTATACCATCTGATGGGATATTAAAGTCATCATTTACCACATGTAAATTATGTCCGATGGGAATATTTGAGAAATGTAAGTCTATGTTTATTTTACCTAAAGTAGAAACAGTGTTTGATGTCACGCCAGTGATGTTAACTATATCGTCTGTATTGATGGGAATATTCTTATTGAGACTTGAAACTTTAATCAAAGAAATATCAGCTTGTGTATCTAGTAAAAATGTGCATAATTTGTTAGATCCGGTTATATAAATTTCGACAAAGTCCGAGTAATTTAAATTCAAACAAAAAATATTTTTCGCATTTAATCGCTTATCTCTGCGTCGTCCCTCAGTGTTCGCTGCTGAGGGGCTTCCGCGTTTAAAGCGCGAACATTGGTGTTATTTCGCGTATTTGAATTTCCGCTGTTGTTGTTGGTTCTGTTTACTGACCTATTTTGATTGTTGTTGTTATTACGCGAATTATTATTACACCTATTGTCGTTATTTTGCCGATAATTGTTGTTTTGTCTATTTTGGTTGTTGTTGTTATACCTACTGGTATTATTGTTGAACCTATTAAAGTTGTTATTGTTGTTGTTGTTGAACCTATTATAGTTATTGTTGTTGTATCTATTGAAATTACTATTGTTGTTGTATCTACTGAAATTATTGTTATTACGGAAATTGCTGTGATTGGGAAATCTTGAGCGAAAAGCTAAAACTTGTCTTTCTGTTGCCTGATTGTTTTGTTCCACGATCATCTTTGCTACTAAATCTTTTGCATCAGTGAAGGAAGTCGATGCCAAAATTGCTTTTACTAAGCCAGAGCGCGTATTTAATCTGCAAACATTTACTGATTGCTCGACTGCCATTTCGTGCGCTTTAGCCTTCGACATGCCTTCAATTACACTGCTCTACAGCCAAAAAATACTCTGAACGCGACCATCCTATCTATGTGTAAAATCGGTCGCTGATTCCGAAAATCGGGCTCATTTTTAATTCTATGGGAAGGTTTTTGAGATATCGGCAATTTACCGTTATTTGGCCAATGAGTCCACTTAATCATGTATATCTCTTTAACACAGTGAGCTAAATTCCTTAGGGTGACACCAAACGAAAGAAAATTAAATTTCCTTTTCATGGCTGCTATAACATTTTCCTCTAACTCTGATAGTTTCTGAAATATTGACGATTCAATTTGAATTTTTTCGATTTTTTACGATTTTTTGAAGAAAAATTTGACTTTGTCAGACAATATCTTTAAAACCAATGTTTTCACCTTCGGCTTTACTCCTTTACGTGAAGCTCCATTCTATTACCAAAAAAATAAGCTATCAACGAAGAAAATCCATGGTAAAATGAAAAAGTTATAGGCGATCATCTAAATACAGCCAAGTCACGCAATGCCTCTACACGGGTATATTCTATGCATATTGTACCAATACCTACACATCTGCAGTAGCAGCGCTTTGGCAGCGCAGTAGATACAAGCCCATTTACGGGTATAACATGCATAGAATATACCCGTGCAGAGGCATTGCGCGACTTTGATGTATTTACTTGATCGCCTATAACTTTTCCATTTTACCATGGATTTTATTCGTTGATAGCTTATCTTTTTCCCAATAGAATGGAGCTTCACGTAAAAGAGCAAAACCGAAGGTGAAGACATTGGTTTTAAAGATATTTCCTGACAAAGTCAATTTTTTCTTCAAAAAATCGTAAAAAATCGAAAAAATTCAAATTGAATCGTCAATATTTCAGAAACTATAAGAGTTAGAGAAAAATTTTATAGCAGCCATGAAAAGGAAATTTAATTTTCTTTCGTTTGGTGTCACCCGAAGTAAGATGGCTCACTGTGTTAAAGAGATATACAGGATTAAATGGACCCATTGGCAAAATAACGGTAAATTGCCGATATCTCAAAAACCTTCCCATAGAATTAAAAATGAACCCGATTTTCGGAATCAGCGACCGATTTTACATATAGATAGTATAGTCACGTCCAAAGTACAGACAAAAAATTTAATTTTGTGATCCAGTGTTATTAGAGATCGCTCTAAAGCATCAGCTAGTTCTTCTACACGTTTGGCAAAATCTGTTAAATTATTGTTGGAAACTCTGAGTGAAGCTATTTTCCCTGCAACTACCTTGGAATTGTCCGGTTTAATACGAATTCTCAGCGCGTCTTTAATGTCTTGCATTGACGTTACATTAGTCGGAATTGCTTCCCGTGCTTTTCCTTCAAGTTTCGATTTGACAAAAGATATAAGAGTTGTCTCAAGGTTTGCTTCTGTTAGACCTTCTATTAATTCAATTTTGTCTAGGAAGGAATCTAATGTTATGTTCAGACACAACCTTAATTGAACATTAAGAGCCTACATTCAATTTTCAAGCCCAATGATTCTCAATTTACCATACAAAAATTGACCAAGTTAATGCTTCATTAGAAATTAATGAGTTGTTAATGAAGAACAATTCTGCATGCAACCCTGTTAAAAGGCTTGTTTCATAAGTAAAATGAAATGTCATGAAAAGAGAAATGTGATTAGCGTCAGTGTCCACTAAACAGGTTGGTTCGTCAGATCAGCTGCATTCTTCTTCTTCATCACCTACCAAATTTGTTTTTATTTCTGCTTATTTTATACATGCATTCGTGTTTACGATTGGTAAAAATTGTGAGATGAATGTCAAATTATTTCGTCCTCCTTGTAATTTTGACATTTAGGTCACGAGAGTTTGATATTCAGCTCACGGCGTGTATGTGTGTATGTATCTTGAGCCGACCTGTTAAATGGGCCAAGTAAATTAAATATGTCTGAACACCAAATCTAAAGATGTTCAATCAACCCCAATTGACTTAATTAATTTTTATGTCTGAACATGATATAATGCTAATGGATCGCCATTGTAATTTTCTCTAATTATAGGTGCGCACATCGCAATAAAATTTTTCTTCTGTTCTGGGGTAGCCATTTCTATTGTTTGTGTATTGGAAAAATTTGAGGATTCTGTATGAGTTGTATGTCGGGATTCAAAACCAAGAAAATCTTCTGCTAATGAAATAGACCAGTTGTGGTTTACGGTATGAGTTGTGGATTCGCCAGTTGATTCAGCGTCGGAAAATTCTTCTTCTTCTATGTCAGAGCAAATGACGTCAGCTTTGATTAATTCGGAAAAATCTTTTGGTACTTTTACTCTGCATCTAATTTCCAAAAACAATCGATAATTTGTTTCCTACAACGCGTTAAAGTTTCAATCACTGACTCAGGCTTAACTTCTTTACCGTATTGCGAATTTATGTGTGATAAAATTTGATTGTATGTCCGGATTAAGTCGTCTTTGTATTCATCTAACTTTTCTTGCTTTGTTGTAATAGGTCGCCCAGTGTTTAAAATACGTTTAGTAACTTTTTTAAAATTTGACCGAAATTCTTTTAATTGTTTGTTGAAATCTGACATCTGATAAGTATCCAGTAATAAGAAAAATTTTGAATTTGTATCCGAGAATTTAGAAAAAAATTAAGCAAAGGAGAAACTGGGTATAGGATGACCATTGGGTTGTGTACACCTACTTACATTTGCGTATTAGGGTGTATCGAAAATCTGCAAAGCGAAATTTGGAAAAAGCTCAAGAAGCTGAAAATTTTAATTTAAATTGCTGGTATTAAACGGAGTTAAATTTTACGTACATATGTATATGTAAATAGATTTAAAATATTGATATGAAGAATTTGGTACAAATTGTACAATTTATGAATATGTTTGGATATGGGAAAAATTAGACGAATTAACAAATGGCAAGTTGAAATAGCAGGTATTATAACGGACGCACCGTTTCAAAGCAAAAAGAAATATAGTTTTATGTACTGGTATACATAAGTAACGGACGCACAGTTTTATAGCAAAAAATCGTTGTAGTTTACCGTGACGGCCGCACCGTTGCACTACAAAAAAGAATTATATTTTACGTGACGGCCGCACCGTTTCACTAGCAAAAAGACAAATGTGTTTTATGTTTTTACGGACGCACCGCTTTCATCAAAAAAGAATTTATTTTAACGTGTCGGCCGCACCGTTCCACAAGCAAAATGTATTTTTTTTTTTTGTTATAAAAATTGTATTATTAAATTTTTACAAAAATGTATGCGTCTACATGTATGTGCATATACACATATTGCATGTAACAAAATTTATGCGATCCAACTTAATGTGCCTATCTATTTATGTTATTTATGTACTCAACTGACAAGCGACGAAATTTATGCGGTTCACCTTAATGTGATGCTCTATGTTTTTATGTTTGTATGTATGTACACATACGGCTAGCAGAATTGCATTTCAATTCACATTAAGATGGAACTGCATGTACGTAAGCAAATTGTATGTGGTCAATCATTAAGATGGCACTGAATGTAGGTATTTAATGCACATACATATAGCTACAAACGTTTTTGCAAAATATTAAAAAGTTTAAAATGTATTATATTGTGTATTACGATCGCGCTGTTTTACGAGCAAAATGTTTAATAATTGAAAAAAATATGTATTAATAAATCTTCGCAAAGCTGCATGTATATATGTATATGCATGTGCATGCATACATACGACAGATAATCACTTATTACGATCCACCCTAATATGAGATTTTACGTCTATATATATATGAATATATGTACACATATGGCATGTGAAATGTATGTATCGACGTTAAGGTGGAACTTTATATGCTGGAATTCATGTGCACAAAATGCAGAAGTAGTGTGATTTACGTTAAATTAAAGTAGTATATATTTATACGCACATACATACATACACACACCTTTGGAAAGAGATAAGTTCCAAATATAGACTGAATATTTATTTAAGGGTTAAATATGTAATACGGTCGTACCGTTTTTATAGCAAAAATGTTTTTATTTATGGTTTCATTGTATATCAATTTCACCTTAATTTTAACCAAAATGTGTATGTTTGTATGCCGATATTTCGGTCAGCTGAAGAATTGATATACGTATACAATTTTAACTGTATGATAAGCTATTTATTTGCTGAGAAAATTGGTGAAAAAATTGTTGACAAAGTTTTATAAGTTATTAGTTGAATATTTTAATTTTGTGCAAGTGTGAAGAAAAATTCATTTACATATGTATATTTTAATATTTTAGCATTTGAAGTTATTTAAATATATTTTAATTGTGGCAAACAGTAATTTAAATTTGAAAAAGAAAAGCTTATATGTATGTATGTAAATCCAGACATAAGTACATATGTATTAAGAACTACCTTACTCTCACCGCTGTCGTCACCGCTGTCGTTCAGTTGTGTTATATATACACTCATACATTGTCGTCGCCGCTGCCGCCGTCAAACCTGATATCGCCGTCGATTTTGCTGTTGCCGCTAATTTGTGCTGTCGCTGTCAACTTTTCCGTCGCCGCCAAGGTTTAGAAAATTCTAGATCGCCGCCACTTGCTGCCTTTGTTTTTGTTATATATGTATGGTTTTATGACTTTTGTTGAACTTGTGGCGAGTGAATATGTTTGACCCGATAGAAGACCGACCAAAAGCACGAAAGAGAATCGTTCAATATTTGCAAGGCGCAGTTGTTGTGTTCGGATACGTACGTTGGCTTATATACAGATTTGTTCCCATATATAGTTACGTATATCGTGACGAATACACATATGTATGTTTGTATATAGTTTTGATGGAGTTGGGCGAGCTGTGCCAAAATATGTGTGCGTTTTTTGTTTGCCGACGTTGTACTCGACTTCTACAGCGTGGTTGCTTTTTGGTTGTGGTTAGCACCTATGTGTAACGGTATCACCCGTTATAAGACCGCAAGTTTCATGGCTTTATGGTGAGCAGGTACAGTGCCGTTTCTGGCTTATAGTTTTCACGTACTTGTTGTTATGTATCTGAATACATACATACATACACGTTTCACCATTACTGCAATTATGTTTTGCCAAATGTATATTTATTCAGTTTTTGATGATTTAAAAAAAAATTTTTTTTTTTTTGGGGTTTTCATATTTTTAAATTTTTTTTTTTTGTATGGGTTTTTCATATTTTTAAATTTTTTTGTATGGGTTTTTAACGTTTTATATTTTTTTGTAAGGGATTTTTGTATTTTAATATTTTTTTTTTGTAGATTTTTGCGTTATTTTAGATTACGGAATTCATTTCGTTAAAGGGAAAAATTTTCGTGTGTAAACGGTACATTATTAATTATTGCGTTAAATATTAATTATTACGCATTCCTGCAGTTAGGGCACTCCCAGGTGGCTTTCTTTTCTGGGTGGCTCTATTGGCCAAGTCGTGGCCACTCTGCACGGTCGCCATTTAAGCTGTACCACTCTTCACCTCTTTTCACCTTAGCACTATCGCCTTTCTTCTTGTTTCCAAATAAAAAATTCTATTTATGTTCTTTTGTTTTTCTATTCTTTTGTTTTTATTTATAAACTCTTTTTTTATTTATTTATTCACTGTATCTTAAGTTATTTAATATTTTAGTCTTTTTAATTTTCTTAAACTCAAAGTTTACTTTAATTTTCTGTTTTTTCTCTTTTTATATCTTACGCTGCCGGTCGGTTTCAATTTCGCGATCTGAATCATTTTGCAATGGCCGGCCGGCTTCTTCATAGCCGTCGCTGCCTGTTTCCATTTTGTTTCAACACCATTCACAATGGACAACAGGGTTGCCACAAATTGGAAACAGGTAGCGTGACGATTTTATTTTGACTATTTTGATTTTGATTTTGATTAGTTATCTATTTTACCATTACAAACCCAAGGTAAGCGAAGAGGTCAGTCATCGGCTCTCAGCTATAACATTGAATCTAGCAAAAAGAAAAACAATTAGGAGAATCAGGTTTTCTCTAGTTTTGCTTTTTTACAATGACGACAACAATTCACAGAGTCTATTTTAACAAACGGACGCATAAAAGCGGCACTAAAGATCAATATAATGTTGAATGTCCCACATGGGTGAAGCAGTGAAGGGGAAGATGGTGCGACAATGAGAGAAGCAAAGGAGAACAAGCTGGAGTGAAGTTACATATTTCTAGTTGGAAATCGGATGGAGAGAGAATGAAGAGAAAAATGCAAAAAAAGTATTTTTTTTTATTTTTAAGTGAGAAAATAAACCGACACGGCAAGAGCGACTCTCATCCAAACATTCCTTTTTGCCTTACCTTGGCAGGGAAAAGTGGATGCATGACTTCCCTAGGACATCACAATGAAAAAAATCATGCATTCTGGAATGTATAGACCCTATGGCCTTTATATCCATTTATAGATGACCATACATTACCTTTTCCAACTGGGTAGTTGCACATAAAACCATACTGGGAACAGTCAATAGCAGCCTTGGGCAAAATCTTAGCACCTGCTAAATGAGAGTAAGCGCCCGTGTACATATACACACCGATTGTCACTACTACAGACAAAGAGCGTAAAACGAGCGCTTACGATGGGACTTGGCGATCGTCGCTTAGGAAAAATAATCAGTTTGCCTTCGACTGGCGCACTGTAGAACTGTAGGCAAGCTTTGAGATGGGATTTTGGGAAATTCACCTCCCAAATGGACATCGACAGAAGAAGGTTGCCAGCACAGCGAAAATATGTGCGATAAATATTTTAAGGTCGTGGTAGAATGGTGATATATTTTAATAATATAGAAAAAAACATATGTGTATTCATTTGCATAATTAGAAAATGCTCTTTGACCTCACTACTTTATCACAAATACGACAGTTTTCTTGTTTTTTTTTTGTTTTCAAGTTCTAAAGTTTTTTAGAGCAACTGATATGCAACTCTGATGTGTGGTGTGCTGCTAATGTCCGCTATATTTACCTACAGAAAGACCAATCATTTTTTCTTTTTCACCTAACCTTGCCTACAGGTCTACAGTGGACTGGCGTGAAAGCAAGTGGTCGCTAGGTGATCGTCGCTTGAAATTCTTTTATTCTATTTGCAGATGCCAAACAACAAGCAAAACTACGAGAAGTTTGCATATAACGTGGGTACACAAATACATATGTATGTGTATACGTACGTTGTTTCATAATTTCGCGAAGCGTGCGCGATAGTAAATTGACCACGTGCGTCGATATTAGGTAGCATAGTAAATTGTTTTCAACGTGCAAACAAGCGACAAGCACTAGGCATGGGTAACACTGCGCTGCGCGGCGCAATTGCGCTAACACCAACCCTGGTGTTATTGCGCTAACTCCGATTTGGGAAATGCGCCAACTCAATATAGCGCCAACTCAATATAGCGCCAACTTAATGTAGCGCCAACTCAGTATAGCGCCAACTCAATGTAGCGCCAACTCAATGATGCGCTATTGCAATATAACACTGACTCAATTTCGTGCGCTAACACCAGCTCCAATATAGCGCTAGTGTAAAATGGCGCAACCACAACGCCAATAACAGCATCATAGTATATGTATACGTATGACAACGTCACAATTATGTGTGCTTGATAGTGATCTAAGTGACTCTAATTTCCAGCATATTTTCACATATATACGGAATATTTTTCCAAATGATTATGAAAATTAAAATTAATTGTGCCCTCGTAAATGTAAGCAGAATTGCGCCAAAATAAATAAAACTGGGATGGTAAACAGTAACAAGCGAAAAAATGTTATTTATCGATTATTCGATGACAATTGCGCTAAAGGTGTTATTGCGCCAGTACCGTGAGTTGGCGCCACGGTTGGCGCTGGCGTTATTGTATCAGCGCCAAAAAAATTGCGCCATTACCCATGGCTAACAAGCACTCTCGATGTTGCTACGCCACTTGCTCAGTGACGACTAAATCATCGAATACTGTCGCAACTGAGCAATATGTTATCAATATCAAAAAGTTGAAAATTACTTCATTGATTGTTCAATAAAATAAATTCAAAAATTCAAATTATGGAATTAAGTATTTAAAGCTTTACTTGTTTAAACACTTATTTCCATAATTAAAAGTTTTTGAATTTATTTTTAGAGTAATCTAATTTATTAGTATAAATTTTAAGTAATTAGATGTTACGTATAGGTAATCCTCAAACTTCAAAGTCGTTGGGGGTCATCTTAGAATTATCCGAATGATATAAAATTTTCAGGATATCATTTTTATGTTGATAGAAAAAAAACTAGCTAGTGGGAGAATCACAATTCACACTTTGAAATATAAGGGCCACCCTAATGTACATACATAAGCCCAAGTCGAATGGGTGGTTGATTTTCTCAATTAGACACCAAATCACTCACTCGTGTTAGCGGGCAGCGATTGGGTCAATTCTAGCTGGCAAAATTAGAAAAATAAAAAAAAATGGAAAGCGGGAAACTAGTGCTGGAAAATTCTGGTGGTCTTCTAAATTTGTTTTTCCAAACGAAATGATATTTTTACACAGAAAATTTATAATTTAGTGTAATATGTAACCACAAAAAAAAAAGACAAAAGGTAGAAATGCTGGTATTGCAATAAAATATTGTGATAAATTCAAAAGACAATTATTAATTTAGAAGAAAAGATACAAAAGAAAAAGGTTAAGAGTATGCGGAGAAAAAAGATCACGATAAAAATGCAGGTGTAAGGAAAGAGCGATTGGTAGATAAAGCGGCAAGTGAATATATAAAAATAAGCCCGAAAAAGTAGCAAGATAATAGAATAAAAAAACACTCCGACCAGCGTTCACCAAATTCCTAATGTCTTGGGGTTTTCTGTACAAACAAAAGAATGTTTCACTACTAGTAACTTAATCATAAATAAAAATTTTTCCATTCCATCAAACATCCAAATTAAAAAAAAATTGCATATGGTAAGAAGAAGAAATTGGCAAACAAAGAAAAAAGGCATTTAAATACATATAACCTAGGCATATACATATATACATATATGTATGATATGCGGGAGATGGCTGTTATAGCCCAGTTAGTCGAGAACGTAAACCCGTGTACCGTGTCAGCTGATCCAACCTATTTAATGGGATTTGTATGTAACCGATTATTCAACGACGTACGACGCAGAAGCCCGTACCGCAGAAATCAAAATCATTTTGATTTTTTACGTAAAAACGTGGCAGCTGATCGCTCGCATGGTTGCAAGGTAGAAGGGTTGCCAGTTGAACATTTTTAGTTATTAAATATTTAAACAGTAATTTTCACACCATTATACAACTAACTCAACAAGATTGTAAAATGTTATCGAATATACATATATGTGTTCACATGGAAAAAATAGTATGTCTACTTAAACGAACCATTTATTATTGCTTTAATTTTTAAATAAGCCACGGTTGGCGCTGGCGTTATTGTATCAGCGCCAAAAAAATTGCGCCATTACCCATGGCTAACAAGCACTCTCGATGTTGCTACGCCACTTGCTCAGTGACGACTAAATCATCTAGTAAAGAAAGAGCGTAACGTGTCGGTGTGATTTGAGCGCAAACAATTGTTTGCAGAAATGCGGACCACTGGTGTAGTGGTGCCCAAGGCTGGTCAATAGGGAGAGCGAACATACATACATATAAGTTGATATTGGGAGCGGAGTAAAATACTGTCCAGCGCTCGCTCGACACCAGACCCAATACGAAAGAAAGATGAAGAGGAGAATCACCATCACCAGGGGGAGCATAATAGCCCAGTTAGTCGAGAACCTGTGGTCCGCTCGCTGACGCAAACGCCCGTATGCAATTTTTAGGATTTTTTGAGCCCGTAGCAATCAGCTGTTTTACTCACACATATTTACATATATATATAGTTTGTTTACATTTTGGCAGGGTTGCCATTTAGTCATTTTTGAACAAACAAGATTTTTACTAATCTTCAAAGTGTTATGCGGATTACTCTTCAATACACAACTGTGCATTATTTGCCAAATGACAAGAAAATACTAATTTAATCGTTTTTAAAGTTGTCGTTGACGATTTTTTTTATTAATTTAGTTACTTTTTTACGGCTTAGTTGGTAATTAAAACACATTTTTCTTGTAATTTTTTTGCTGCCCAATATATTTCCATCACACCTTGGTGATAGTTATCAAAGACTAAAACATAAAATAACAAAAAACACAGTCAGAACATTAAATTTACAATTGAAAATCCATAAAAAAATTATATTGGGAAGCAACGAGATTCTCACAAAAATCTGTGTTTAATTAAGAAATCTGTACTGAGTTTCTGTAACTCATATCTTTTCTAGTATAAATAGGTGGTGACATGGTGGTGTGGATCGTATTAGTGTGACATCACTTTAATTGATTTTGTTACAGAAACTCAGATTTATTGTGGCAATTTATAACTTTTTAATGTAGAAAAATTGCAAAAGAAGACCACCAAGAGTTATCAATTAAGAAAATACCGCCACCATTGTGGATAAATACAATTTTTGCTTAAATTTCAATTACTTTGGTTGAAAATTTTCTCTTTTTCTCGTTTTTACTCTTAATTTGACATTGCAAGTACTTGCAAGTAAAGTTTTTGAACAAAGCTATTATCTTGTTATTAATTTATATATATGTATATATTTACATTTTGTTTGGGATTTAAAAAAAATTTATAAACGTTTTCTTTCCTTTCTTTTTAAAAATTAAAGCAATAATAAATGGTTCGTTTAAGTAGACATACTATTTTTTCCATGTGAACACATATATGTATATTCGATAACATTTTACAATCTTGTTGAGTTAGTTGTATAATGGTGTGAAAATTACTGTTTAAATATTTAATAACTAAAAATGTTCAACTGGCAACCCTTCTACCTTGCAACCATGCGAGCGATCAGCTGCCACGTTTTTACGTAAAAAATCAAAATGATTTTGATTTCTGCGGTACGGGCTTCTGCGTCGTACGTCGTTGAATAATCGGTTACATACAAATCCCATTAAATAGGTTGGATCAGCTGACACGGTACACGGGTTTACGTTCTCGACTAACTGGGCTATAACAGCCATCTCCCGCATATCATACATATATGTATATATGTATATGCCTAGGTTATATGTATTTACATGCCTTTTTTCTTTGTTTGCCAATTTCTTCTTCTTACCATATGCAATTTTTTTTTAATTTGGATGTTTGATGGAATGGAAAAATTTTTATTTATGATTAAGTTACTAGTAGTGAAACATTCTTTTGTTTGTACAGAAAACCCCAAGACATTAGGAATTTGGTGAACGCTGGTCGGAGTGTTTTTTTATTCTATTATCTTGCTACTTTTTCGGGCTTATTTTTATATATTCACTTACCGCTTTATCTACCAATCGCTCTTTCCTTACACCTGCATTTTTATCGTGATCTTTTTTCTCCGCATACTCTTAACCTTTTTCTTTTGTATCTTTTCTTCTAAATTAATAATTGTCTTTTGAATTTATCACAATATTTTATTGCAATACCAGCATTTCTACCTTTTGTCTTTTTTTTTTGTGGTTACATATTACACTAAATTATAAATTTTCTGTGTAAAAATATCATTTCGTTTGGAAAAACAAATTTAGAAGACCACCAGAATTTTCCAGCACTAGTTTCCCGCTTTCCATTTTTTTTTATTTTTCTAATTTTGCCAGCTAGAATTGACCCACTCGCTGCCCGCTAACACGAGTGAGTGATTTGGTGTCTAATTGAGAAAATCAACCACCCATTCGACTTGGGCTTATGTATGTACATTAGGGTGGCCCTTATATTTCAAAGTGTGAATTGTGATTCTCCCACTAGCTAGTTTTTTTTCTATCAACATAAAAATGATATCCTGAAAATTTTATATCATTCGGATAATTCTAAGATGACCCCCAACGACTTTGAAGTTTGAGGATTACCTATACGTAACATCTAATTACTTAAAATTTATACTAATAAATTAGATTACTCTAAAAATAAATTCAAAAACTTTTAATTATGGAAATAAGTGTTTAAACAAGTAAAGCTTTAAATACTTAATTCCATAATTTGAATTTTTGAATTTATTTTATTGAACAATCAATGAAGTAATTTTCAACTTTTTGATATTGATAACATATTGCTCAGTTGCGACAGTATTCGATTTGTCTTCACTTGTACAAAAAAACAACGGCATATTCTGTTTTGCTACAACTGAAGCTGATGTTGCTTTGGTTGCTGCTTGTATTTGTTTTTGCATTGAATTTGTGTCTAGTATTATACAGCTATTTTTTTGCTTGTTTTGTTTTGTTTCGTAGTTCGTACCACAGTTCATTGGTATACTTTATTATAGAGAGTCAAGTGAATTTTAGTGAGAACAAATTATTTGCATTTTATTATTGTTTCAATGTAATGTTGGTTCTTAGAAAGAATTCTTCAATTTCTGTTGTTGGTTCGCTAACTAACCAAATTACACTGCTCTACAGCCAAAAAATACTCTGAACGCAACCATCCTTTCTATATGTAAAATCGGTCGCTGATTCCGAAAATCGGGTTCATTTTTAATTCTATGGGAAGGTTTTTGAGATATCGGCAATTTACCGTTATTTGGCCAATGTGTCCACTTAATCCTGTATATCTCTTTAACACAGTGAGTTATATTCCTTAGGGTGACACCAAACGAAAGAAAATTAAATTTCCTTTTCACGGCTCCTATAACATTTTTCTCTAACTCTTATAGTTTCTGAAATATTGACGATTAAATTTTAATTTTTTCGATTTTTTACGATTTTTTGAAGAAAAAATTGACTTTGTCAGGCAATATCTTTAAAACCAATACTTTTACCTTCGGTTTTACTCCTTTTCATGAAGCTCTATTCTATTACCAAAAAAATAAGCTATCAACGATGAAAATCCATTGTAAAATGGAAAAGTTATAGGCGATCAAGTAAATACAGCCAGGTCGCGCAATGCCTCTGCACGCGTACATTCTATGCATATTGTACCAATACCTACACATCTGCAGTAGCAGCACATTGGCAGCGCAGTAGATACAAGCCCATTTACGGGTATAACATGCATAAAATATACCCGTGTAGAGGCATTGTGCGACTTGGCTGTATTTACTTGATCGCCTATAACTTTTCCATTTTACCATGGATTTTCTTCGTTGATAGCTTATTTTTTTGCTAATGGAATGGAGCTTCACGTAAAAGATTAAAACCGAAGGTGAAGACATTGGTTTTAAAGATATTGTCTGACAAAGTCAATTTTTTCTTCAAAAAATCGTAAAAAATCGAAAAAATTAAAATTTAATCGTCAATATTTCAGAAACTATAAGAGTTAGAGAAAAATGTTATAGGAGCCATGAAAAGGAAATTTAATTTTCTTTCGTTTGGTGTCACCCTAAGGAATATAACTCACTGTGTTAAAGAGTTATACTGGATTAAGTGTACCCATTGGCCAAATAACGGTAAATTTCCGATATCTCAAAAACCTTCCCATAGAATTAAAAATGAACCCGATTTTCGGAATCAGCGACCGATTTTACATATAGATAGGATAGTCACGTCCAAAGTACAGACAAAAAATTTCATTTTGTGATCCAGTGTTATTGGTGCTAAATTACCTTCATATCGGCAAGTTCTGCTTGTTTTTTTATACTCAGCTGTACTAGTACACAGAGTATTATAGTTTTGATTTCATAACGGTGGATTGTAACAGAATGAAATAATCGAGATAGATATAGACTTATATATATCAAAATGATCAGGGTGAAAAGAGAAATCGATTGAGCCATGTCCGTCCGTCCGTCCGTCCGTCCGTCCGTACGCACGATAACTCGCGCAAAAATTGAGATATTTTGATGAAATTTGGAATGCAAGTTGGTATCGAGACTGGGACGGTTGGTATTGAAAATGGGCGAAATCGGACCATGACCACGCCCACTTTTCCTATATAGAAAAATTGGAAATTTGGTATCTCAGTCACTAATAGAGCTGGAGCGATGAAATTTTACCCACGTGTTGAGCTCAGGCCCCTATGAAGAAATCTGATGAAATTTTGGAAAATGGGCGGTGCCACGCCCACTTATTAACGGTCAAACATGGAAAGTTTTATATGTCATAACTCAGAAACCATTGAAGATATGTCGATGAAATTTGGTATGCGTGATTTACTTACTTAGGCAAACATTTTGATGAAAAATTGTTAAAATCGGTTCACGGCCACGCCCACTTTTATATATGTGTATTATAAAGTGACCTAATAAAAACATTTTAAGCGATATCTCTGTCAAATATAAAGATATATCATTGAAATTTTATGGCAGCAGTCCAACTATGGACACAAAACAAAAAACATAAAAATTTTGGAAAATGGGCGGTGCCACGCCCACTTATTAAGGGGTAAACATTGAAAGTTTTACGAGTCATAACTCAGAAACCATTGAAGATATATCGATGAAATTTGGTACGCGTGATATACTTACTTAGGCAAATGTTTGGACTAAAAATTGCCAAAATCGGTTGACGACCACGCCCACTTTTATATATGGGTATAATAAAGTGGCCCAATAAAAACATTTTAAGCTATATCTCTGTCAAATATAGAGATATATCATTGAAATTTTATGGCAGGAGTCCAACTGCGGACATAAAACTAAAAACACAAAAATTTTGGAAAATGGGCGTGGCACCGCCTCTTTTTAGAAGCAGGAATATACGAGATTTCTGAGCCCATAACTCGACAAATAAGTGAGATATTATGACGAAACTTGGTGTGTACACTTCTATTACTTGTGGTAATACATGTTCAAAATTTTAGCGAAATCGGTTGACGACCACGCCCACTTTTATATATGGGTATTATAAAGTGGCCTAATAAAAACTTTTTAAGCGATATCTTTGTCAAATATAAAGATAATTCATTGAAATTTTGTGGCATGAGTTCCACAATAGACCGGAAACAAAAAATAGAAAAATTTTGGAAAATGGGCGTCGCACCGCCTCTTTTTAGACAAAGGAATATACGAGATTTCTGAGCCCATAACTCGACAAATAATTGAGATATTATGACGAAACTTGGTTTATACACTTTTATAACCTGTGTTAATAGACACGCAAAAATGTATTGAAATCGGTTTATGACCACGCCTACTTTTTAACAAAGATATTTCTGGATTACCCTTTGGGAATTTGTAATGTGACATCTTTGTAACTAGAAGTCATAAAGGAATGAAATTTTGCACAAAGAATAATATTCATATGCTTAGTTGAATAACTGATAAAAATGTTGAAAATGGGCGTGGCTACGCCCACTTTATACAGCACTCTCTTTATATACCGTGTTTCCTTCAAACGAAAACAAACAATGAAAGCATACAGCTGAGTATCTAATGTTCGATTCCACTCGAACTTAGGCTTCCTTACTTGTTTTTTATAATATTACAATTGTAAAGCTGACGACTAAAGAAAGTGCCGATTTGACAATACAAGAGGTAACAGTTTTTTGGCAAAAAGCACGCATACCAACCAGAAGAAGTGACCACTGCATTGAAAAACTGTTGAAGGTATACGACCAATGGAAGGGACTGCAAAAACATTTGAACAGAACTGGAGGCAAAAATATACAAAAAAAGATGCTTTTGTGGGAATGATGGATGATCTTTTTGATATAGCCCATTCAGAAGTCCTGGAAAAAATTAAAAATGAGGAAGATAAAAAGTTTTTGTTGCTTCAGCGCCAAAAAGGAAGGCCGGGTGCCATGTTATGTGTTGATAAAAAACAAAGTCTTAAAGCCAAATAAAGAAGATAAAGTAAGCATATTTTGAAAATGTAATATGCTTACTGAATTAATGTCTTACTCAGCATTCCAGATTTGCTTCAAAATGTTGTAAAAGCTATTTCTTAGCTTTTGTTTTCTTAGGAACGGCGGATCTTATTTCATCCTCTGTACATAGCTGCTCTTATGCTATGCATATATGTAAATATGTATGTTTGTTCTTACATCGTAAATTTATGCTGGCACTAATGAGCCTCTCTTTGTATGGAGTGCTGAGTCAGATGTTGATTAAAGAGGGAATCAAGTTCCCATATATATATGTATGTGTTTTTTTTTGTGAATACCAAATAGATTTATAAGCTGAACCGAGGTGATGTCTTTTGTAAAAGAGTTTCAAGAAGTTAGTTAGCAGAAGCCATCGCCGCCGTCCAGTTCATAACAACTCGTATAATTTAAAGTTGTTACAATAATAAAGTTTGATTGAATTGACTAAAAGACATTTACAAAGCCAAAATAAGAACGAAAGTTATTTCATGTTGTAACCATAATAAAGTTTGATTGAATTTACTAAAAGACATTTACAAACCCAAAGATAATTGTTCAAACAACGTTTTTTCTTCTCTGAGAGTGTACGAGCGGAATTTAAAAACGTAAGTGGCGCAGTCTTGGAAACGGATCTAAGGAATTACAAAAAAGGAAAGCAGTGTAGCAGCTGAAGGGAATCAGTGATAAGCAGCAGCAGTTGAAACAGACAACAGTAAGATTGGTTTAAAATAAAATTTTATATATATATATATGTATTTGTATGTGCATGCAAAATTGTGAAAAGTGAAATATTGGATTAGCTTTGGTGACAAATTAAAAATTTGAAAAAAAAAAAACAACAACAAACAAAAAATGGCTCGAAATATAGAAGAATGTTTGGTGGCAATAACGCAGCTCTTGCAACAAAATGCAGAGCGTAATACGACCAATGCTAGGCAAAGGGTAGAAAAAGACCTAAAATATTTAAAGCCATTTGAAGGCAATGTTACAAAGTTACCTTCTTTCATAGATTCCATTGATAGAATCCTTGCGGATTATGTAGGCCAGGAAGGAATAGTATATGAAATCATATATGATATGAAAATAGTAGGGGCAGCGAAAGATTTTCTAGCATTAAGTAAACCCGAGAATTGGGAGGCATGTAAAGAAAAATTAAAGCAACATTTTAGGCCGACAAAGGACCAAATGGCCTTGACAAACGACATTAGTAACCTTAGAGTTGGAAGTATTGCTGACAAGGGCGTAGCCAGGATTTTATCCAGGGGGGGCAAGCACATCAAATATTTGAAGCAGTCAAAAATCAATTTTTTGCGACCAAAATCAAGCGTTGCTGTTCCGCTCTTAAATGTCAAAAATAATACTAATTTGTGAGTGCGACTACAGCAACACTGCTAATATAAAAATGACAACAACAACTATCAAATAAACCGGGTTGCGCAAAGTCAAAAAGTAGGAAAAAAAACTACTAAAATGCTACTATGTATAAAACAGCTGATCGGGTTGTTGTGTGCAAAATTATTCAAGTCGCTCATTTGGTGAAACCCAAAAGTAAGTTAACCTCAAATCTGGGCTAACTTAAGTCAAAACTTAGTTTTATACTGTTTTCAGACAGAAAATTAATGTAGTACAATACATTTATAATATAACAATAAATTCTTGTGTTTCACACACACTCAATTAACAAGGAGATGTCACTTTTCATTAAATAATTTGTTATTATTGACAAGAATTTTTTAATAAATAATCCCAGTAAACATTCGGAGTCATAAAAAAGTCAGAAAGGAATCGTAAACTGGAGCATTCACACTCATTATGAGCTAATTTTGGAGTCCGAGATGTATGTATTTCTGTTCTTAAGGTGGTCCCTTGATATGAGCCTAATTTCATATATTTTATGAGCCTGAATATGTAGTGAAACCAAAAAAAATGTCTTTTGTTTTTGCATTTTCCTTCCCCTAACCCAATTCCCTTCATCCCCTCTCCATTCGCCCAGCTTATTCTCCTCTTCTCTCATTGGTTGCGTTCAGAAGTCGGAACTGTTGAGCAAAACTGTTGTGTAGATATCACTGAGCGGAAAGGGATATAATTTGCTCCTTCTGAACGAGCTGATACAGAAAATAAACAAACTATTATTATAATTACCTATCCACAACATAATCGGCAATAATTTCGCTACTTTGAAACATTTTTATCACATTAAAAAATTCATAAATATAGGTATTTATATATTTGTACGTATGTCAAAATCGTAAGCACAAATGTTGTCCGAAGTGAGCCTAAAAAATTTATGATGAAAAAAAGTGTCCAAACTCACGTGTTAATCAGAAATACTCAACTTTGCCTTCAGAAGATAAAAACACAACTGTTGCGCAACCGTTGGGATTCTGAACACAACCATTGTGGGACATTCATTCCTTGCTTTATAGTGTTGTCTATTTGTATTCTCCTCCTGATGAACTTTAGTGATACTTTTATACCTACTTCCCATTTTTCGAATTACAATTATCATTTAAAATAAAACAAGAAAAAAAATTATAAAAAAATTTCTCCTAAGCTCATACATATTTCACACATGTTTGTGATTCATATCCGGCTCCAAATTATGAGTGCTCTGAGAATGTTTGTTGGGATAATAAATTCATGCCAAACGAATTGACGGTTGACACTGAAAACTTCAAAATTAATAAAAACGAACTTACCTCACAGAGTTGTATTGGATTTTTATTCGATTAAAAATTCAATTAATTAGTAATGGATCCATTACTAATTGAACTTCTGGATGGAAGATCGAGCTTCATTATCAACTTAATGAAGAAAATGTGGATATTTACTCCATTAACAGCCTGTGTGAAATCAGTATTAGCTTTAGTCACGCTGGTGAAACCGGGCCTTAGATTCTGCTTATCAATGCTAATGCTAAAATATTTAGTGAACTGTAGACACGAATTGAAGCAAATCTCACTGTTTTATTTTGACATGTAAATTTCTGTACTATTCTCTGATGCCATTATAATGTTAAGCAGTACCTAGCCAGGGGGGGCAGCGGCCCCCCCTGCCCCTACCTGCCTACGCCCTTGATTGCTGAACTGTGTAGAAAAACGGGGCAAATAATAGATGGTATAAGAGAATTCAGTGCGTTGGATAAAAATGGGAAATATATTAAAGTGCACCTTACGGGAATGCTAATACAAAGAGTTAAACAATTGGCGGCAGGATCATTTGCGGTCGCGGTTAGAAATATTGTAGGTTTAACCGAGATGACTAACGTACTTTACAATTTTATTGGACTGGATGATGGAAACCTGAATCCAGTGTACTTGACTCGAGGTCAAAATAATTATCGGCAAAGAAATATGAATGTTCCGAATCAAAACAGATCAAATTATTATAATCGTTCAAACCAAAACCACTCGAGTTATTCAAACCAAAACCACCCGAGTTATTCGAATCAGAACCGTTCGAGTTCAAACTATTCAAACCAACATCGATACTCGAATGAGTCATTTCAGAATGGGTTTTCGAATAATTCGGGACAAAACCGATACTTAAATCCATCGGCTCGGACAGGTAGTAGACAATTTAATAATAGCTCAGGAACAGATGGGCAAAACGATCAAAATAGATCACAACAAACAAGAAGGACAAATAGGTCTGAACCTATGGAAGTGGATGCCATAAGCAGGAGTGGTAGAAGCGAGGAAACGAACGATACTATCGAATTTTTTATAAACTAGCCTCGGAAAACTACGACAGAAAAATTATAATAATATTAACACTTTTCGGGGAAAAATGGTGTACTTTAGTAGATCCCGGTTCTACTATAAGTATAATGAAAAAAGAAAGTTTTGAGAGATTTGATTTGCCGATTTTGGAGAGTAGAAGTACTATTATCAATACATTAAATGGCAACATTGAAAGGCCAAATATTAAAGTAAAGAGTCCTTGCCCTTGGAGTTTAACTATCCAGTTAATGCAAAGATGAAGTGGCTTTTGATGGATTTTGATAAGCCATATGACTTGTTATTGGGGAATGATTTTATTTTTAAAAATTTTAAAATAATCGATATTGAAAATATGCAAATAGTATTGAAGAATGGTGTAACCCTCCCGTTTTATATGAAAACGGTACAGGAACAAATTTATTCATTGGATGTGTGTGAAGAGAGAAATATCCCATTAGATCATCTAAAATCAGATGAGAAAAATAAAATCGAAATGCTATTGCGGAGATTTCACAAATTATTTTACAGGGAGGGAGATATTTTAACAAACACAAGGTCGGTGGTTCACGAAATAAAAACCACTACAGACCAACAAATTAATTCAAGAATTTATAGGTTACCCCCAAAACATGAGGAAGAAGTGAGAAGACAAATTTGTGAATTGGAAGGACAGGGAATAATAAGAAAAAGTAAAAGTAAATATAGTTCACCGATTTTGATTGTACCGAAGAAGTTGGACGAATCAGGAGTTCAAAAATACAGACTGGTGGTTGATTATAGGAGACTAAATCAATTGACTGTCGATGATAAGTATCCCCTGCCAAATATTGACGGAATTCTGGACAAGCTGGGCAAAGCGCAGTACTTTAGCACCATTGACTTGGCCAAAGGATATCATCAAATACTAATGGCAGAAAGGGACATCGAAAAGACAGCATTTGTTACTCCGGCAGGACTATATGAATATGTCCGTATGGCTTTCGGGTTGAAAAATGCCCCAGCCACTTTTCAGAGAATGATGAATGAAATTTTGAGAGAGTATATCAACAAAATTTGTGTTGTGTACCTGGATGATGTTTTAGTTTTCTCAACTTCTTTGGAGGAGCATATGAGGTCATTGGAAACAATTTTTTCTATATTATCAAAACATAATTTAAAGATTCAAGCGGACAAGTGCAGTTTTCTGAGAAAGGAAGCTCAGTTTTTAGGGCATATATTAACAAGAGGGTATCAAACCAAATCCGGATAAAATTTTATCTATACAAGAATTGAAAATTCCGAAAACAGAAAGACAGCTTAGAGCTACAGGTTATTATAGAAAATTCATTAAGGACTACTCTAGAATAGCGTACCCAATGATAAAATATTTAAAGAAAGGTAATAAAGTAAAACCAAGAGATCCACAGTATATCGTCGCCTGAGAAAACGAATGTCGTATGTAGCAAAACATAGTTTCGAGAAAATCGACTTTGAAGTTTAAATTGGAAATTCTCAAAAACTGTACAACAGATTTTTCTGTTATTTGGACGAGCTGTAGAGAGTATTATATATTTTGACTTGTAATTTGCAAACGTTGGATATCTTTAAAATTATGGGAGATAAACGACTTTTCATTCAGTATGCATTTGTCGTATGTGACGTCTGATCAGCAATACCTCTTTATAATAGCACATACGACAAAAATTCTTCTCATTTTTCAAACCGGAATGGTTATGAGGCTCACATTTTTTGAGATATCGACTTGAAATTTGGCAGTTGCATATATTTTGATGATACTTTGATCATTTGTCGGAATCCACCACATCGGACTAATATAAGATATAGCTCCCATACAATTGATTGTTCAGATATAGCTGTTTTCGGGTATAACTTCTTTATTTGAGGAGATAAGGATATGAAACTTTGAAGTAGTTGTACGCATATGGATCTAAAAAATGTCACTAAAATTTGTTAAGATCGGACCACTATAGCATATAGCTCCCATACAACTGATTGTTCAGATATGGACATTTTGGGATATAACTTCTCCATGTAAACAGATAAGGGCATGAAACTTTGAGGTATTTGTACCCATATAGACATAATATTAGTCACCGAAATTTGTCAAGATCGGACCACTATAGAATATAGCTCCCATACAACCGATTGTTCAGATATAGCTGTTTTCGGGTATAACTTCCATATTTAAGGATCAAATTATACTAAACTTTGCAGTAATTGGTATTACACTACAATAAAATATGTCAGTGAAAATCACTCAGATCGGATCACTATAACTTATAGCTCCGATACAATATTTTGGTTTATTCTCAGTAGCTCAGCGGCACATACGACATTTGTTTAAAATAAACAAACACGAATTTATATGGAAATTTGTCGTATGTGTGTTACATACGACAAAAGCTTACCCAAATGGTAGTAATTTTGTAACATACGACAAATGCATACTAAATAACTCAAAAACTAAAAGAGATAGAAAAAAATGGATTGGAAAAATTAAAAGATTAGGTCCGATTTAGTTAATCTGCATCGAAAACTAGAAATCGTCGATTTTCACATACGACATTCGTTTTCTCCAGCGACGATATAGCTAGCTTCGAAAGTTTGAAGGCATTGATTTCATCTCATCCAATTTTGAAAATTCAAATAATGCTGATATCATTGTTTAATTTCGATAACCTAGTTAAATTTATAAAATGCACGAAAAGGGCATCAGAAATAATAGAAGAAGAAGAACTACGTAAGCAGATTTCGCTTTATCATAATAATGAATCCATGCATAGTGGCATAAACGAAACTTATAATTCCCTTAAAGAAAAAATATATTATCCAAAACTCAGAGAACATATACAGCTAATAATTAACAATTGCCAAAAATGTCAACAAATTAAATACGACCGAAAACCTATTAAACCGAAATTTAACTTAACTGAAACACCCACTGACAAAAACGAAATCATACATATTGACATATTTCACTTCAACAAACATTCGTTTGTTGCAACGATTGACAAATTAACAAAGTTTGCGGCAGCGTATACAATAACTGATAGGAACTGGAGAGCAAAGAAAACAATAATAATGGAACATTTTGCAAAATTCGGAAAACCGAAAAAAATTGTGATGGATAATGAATTTAGAGCAGAACAGTTGATAAAATATTTGAATGATGAAAATGTAGAGGTCCACCTTACCAAGCCTAACAACCACACTGGAAATGCAGATATTGAGAGACTCCACTCAACCTTGTTGGAGAAACTAACAGGAATTGAGGATACCAGTCTTTCAACAGAAATGAGAATGCAGATCGTTATAGCCAACTATAATGATCGGCATCATTCAACTATCAAATGTTCTCCAAGGTTCGCCAAGGAAAATATTTGGCCATCCATTTTACAAGACAGAATAAAAATAGCAAAAGAAAAAACAATAGCCAAGCATAACATAAATAGAGAAGAATACATAGAAACTAGAGAAACAGGACCCATCAAAAATTACAGAAGAGTAAGGCATAAGGATCAACCATACTTCAGAATTAATCCATTGCAGAATGTTCACAGTAGTAATATAAAAAGACCACAAAAATTTGCTAGGATACAGGATTTAGCTCCTGATGATAATGAAGATAACGATGATAGGTTTAGTATCACAGCCCATAATGGTGATACGTAAAAAAAAAAAAAATTATACTTGAAAGAGTTTTTAGTGCTTAGCACGAAATTTTTATTTTAATTCAATTTTTAATTGTTGGGGTAAGTGGAAAAAAATTCAACAACTATTTACAGCGAAGGTTGAGTGTATAGCTATTTCACGAAAAACCATTTTCGATCATCAGCACTCTTTTCGGAAGTGGATGCACCGGGGATTGAACCCGAGTCCATTCCATCTTCAGCCGCAATGACCCAACGCATAAACACACTCGGCCATTGAGACTCTGTGCAAGCTGTTGGATTTTCCCCACTTTTGCCTTTTTCATTTTCAACATTAACGTTAGTGTGTATCTGCTTTTGCATATATTCTACCCAAACGTGCTGAATTTTTGTTGGCAGTTCGCAATGAACATTTGTTGTTGGTATGTATTTTTTTTTATATACCAACAACGTTAACAATTTTAGTTGAAAGAGTTTTTAGTGCTTAGCACGAAATTTTTATTTTAATTCAATTTTTAATTGTTGGGGTAAGTGGAAAAAAATTCAACAACTATTTACAGCGAAGGTTGAGTGTATAGCTATTTCACGAAAAACCATTTTCGATCATCAGCACTCTTTTCGGAAGTGGATGCACCGGGGATTGAACCCGAGTCCATTCCATCTTCAGCCGCAATGACCCAACGCATAAACACACTCGGCCATTGAGACTCTGTGCAAGCTGTTGGATTTTCCCCACTTTTGCCTTTTTTTTTTTTTTTTTGGCTTTGACAACTATCAGCTGATAGAAGTAATGAATGGCGTGGTCTGTCAAGAGAACTCACATCGCCAGGTTATGACTTGTCTAGTTGTATGTTGATGAGTAAATGATGAAAACGAATATGTCCTTATTTGTTCAAATTATTTGAGGGTGGTGAACATAAATATAAAGAAAGATTACATATAGTTCTAATTTTATAAAGAAAGAATAGAATACAGTTAAGTTTTGTGCTGTTTAACAACCTTAAATATAAATTTTAAGGAACATTTGTTTGTGATTAAGTTTGTATTAAACTTATAATAACGAAAGTGAATTTTTCACAGTTTGTATATTTAAACATCTATATACAATGATTTTATGTATTTTTTTTTTTAATTAATTGATATTTTGTGAGTATGAAGACAAAATGATTACATTAACAAGTATAACTTTAATAGATACAAATACGTAATGTATATACAATGATACATGATATAATTGTGGTTATAGAATACATATAGATGTATATAGTAATATAAAATTGAGTTTTTCTTTTTATTTTTTTTAATATTTTTGATCTAAAATTTTTCGTTTCTCGAAACGGATTTATTTCTTTTTTTTTTTTTTTTTATTTGATTTTTTTTTTTTTTTTTTTTTTTCTTTTCTTGTATATATATATATATATATTTTAATTATTATTTTTTTTTTTTTTTTTTTTTTTTTATTTTCTTCTTTTGTAATTTGTTTTTTTTTTTTTAAAGAGTGAGGTCCAGCCTTGTGCTGTGAAGGAAATTTATTAGTTCCTCATAGCTTTTGTAGTCTTTAGTTCGGAATAATTCATTTAGGTTTTTATATTTTGTAAAGAGCAGATAGCCGCCCCTAATTGTTGCAAAATTGATACAATCAAAAATAATATGATTTAAAGTTTCCTCGTCGTTGCAAAGTGAGCACACGTCATTGTTGTTATTGAAGGTCCCTTCAATGTATGGTTTGTATGTATAACCAGTAATAATTCGATTTAGGAGTTTGGTATCATAGGGTTCAAGATTTACTTTTTTATCTTTGAACCATGGTTTTCTTAATTTTTGAGTTAAGTTATCGATTATGTCGTTGTCCCAATTGCTACAGTTATGTTTTATTTGATTTGTGGTGGTTGTCCATAGGTCATTCTCGATTTTAAGGAGTGCCTCTTTAGGTGTGAGGCTCATATTGATAATTTGGCCATGCTCAGTGGCGGTTTTCGCCGCTCTGTCAGCTTTTTCGTTAGGTGCGATACCTACATGACTTGGTACCCACATGACTGTAGCTTGTTGTATGTTAGAGTTTGCAAGGTTGTTGTGGATTTTGGCAATGATAAAATTTTTTGTTTCTACTGTGTTGATTAGTTTAATAGATGCTAAGCTGTCAGTTAGTATATATATTTTGGGCCAGTTATATTTTTGGGCTATTTTAATTGCCTGAAGTATGGCAACAAGTTCCCCTGTTGTGGAGGTCATGTTTTCGTTAATTTTGAAAAGGTAAGATATGTTTTTTTCCATATCATAGACGGAGCAGCCGACTTTGTAGTTTTTTACTGATGCGTCGGTGGCAAGGATTATGTAATTCTTATTTCGCATTTTCCGAAACTTGATTCTATGAGTGTTAACTTGTTATGTATTACGATACTGGTAGAGGTGTCGATTCTATTTATTATGTGTTTAAATTTCTCAAAAGTTTGGCTGTAGCTGGATTTGACTGGATTTCCAGTTTCCAGTTTTGCTATAAGGTTTGGAATCAAAAATGTTTGCTTTATGAGCTCTTTAGCAGTGATCCAAATTGCTCTGTTGATAGGTGGGAGTTCACAGGCTAATGCGTACCTGGCTAGAGTGGGTGTGTTCGGAGGGACGCCCAGGCATCTTCTTAAAGGTTCATTTGCTATTGTTTTGAGTTGTTTTGCATATGTTTCGGGAGCATTGGAGAAGCTAGTAATGGCATATTCGGTTTTGGATCTAAGGAAAGTTTTGAACATGTTTAGTCCTGTACTAGGTTGAAGACCTGCTTTAATTGATGTTAACTTATTGATGAGATTTTTACTGGGTTTAATATTGTTTTTGATGCTGGATATGTGGTCTTTTATTTTGCCTTTTTCATTTTCAACATTAACGTTAGTGTGTATATGCTTTTGCATATATTCTACCCAAACGTGCTGAATTTTTGTTGGCAGTTCGCAATGAACATTTGTTGTTGGTATGTATTTTTTTATATACCAACAACGTTAACAATTTTACTTGAAAGAGTTTTTAGTGCTTAGCACGAAATTTTTATTTTAATTCAATTTTTAATTGTTGGGGTAAGTGGAAAAAAATTCAACAACTATTTACAGCGAAGGTTGAGTGTATAGCTATTTCACGAAAAACCATTTTCGATCATCAGCACTCTTTTCGGAAGTGGATGCACCGGAGATTGAACCCGAGTCCATTCCATCTTCAGCCGCAATGACCCAACGCATAAACACACTCGGCCATTGAGACTCTGTGCAAGCTGTTGGATTTTCCCCACTTTTGCCTTTTTCATTTTCAACATTAACGTTAGTGTGTATATGCTTTTGCATATATTCTACCCAAACGTGCTGAATTTTTGTTGGCAGTTCGCAATGAACATTTGTTGTTGGTGTGTATTTTTTTATATACGAACAACGTTAACAATTTTACTTGAAAGAGATTTTAGTGCTTAGCACGAAATTTTTATTTTAATTCAATTTTTAATTGTTGGGGTAAGTGGAAAAAAATTCAACAACTATTTACAGCGAAGGTTGAGTGTTGTTGGTATATAAAAAAATACATACCAACAACAAATGTTCATTGCGAACTGCCAACAAAAATTCAGCACGTTTGGGTAGAATATATGCAAAAGCATATACACACTAACGTTAATGTTGAAAATGAAAAAGGCAAAAGTGGGGAAAATCCAACAGCTTGCACAGAGTCTCAATGGCCGAGTGTGTTTATGCGTTGGGTCATTGCGGCTGAAGATGGAATGGACTCGGGTTCAATCCCCGGTGCATCCACTTCCGAAAAGAGTGCTGATGATCGAAAATGGTTTTTCGTGAAATAGCTATACACTCAACCTTCGCTGTAAATAGTTGTTGAATTTTTTTCCACTTACCCCAACAAAAAAAAAATTATCTTTACTAAAATAGATAGTTACATACAATTTATTACATTTCAGACGATATTTTTCGTCATATTGATGGTTATGGTACGCCGAATGAAGTCAGCTACAGGGCTGGTAAAAGGACACCAATACTGGACGAAGCAGGGTATACCGTTGTTCACATGGGACAGGTAGAAGTGGTGAATGAAACTACAACAATATTGCATATTGTTCAACCAGCAGAAATATTAGAGATAATAAATCAGTTAAGGGAGGATATAGAGAGTAGCACCGTTAAAAGAAGGAAATTCCTCTTAAATGAAATAAAAATTTTGGACGCAAAAATAAAAACAATTCAGCCAGAAAAAGCAAGTAGGTTTAAGAGAGGGTTAATAAATATGGTAGGAACTGCATATAATTGGTTGTTTGGATTAATGGACGACAACGACAGACAAGAAATTTTAGGTTACCTAGAGGTTCAACAGAAAAACGATCATAACATAATTAAAACTCTGAATCAGCAGATATCGATAAATACACAATTTGAGGATACCATGAATTTGATCAGAAAAACGATAATGGAAGACAGGAAGAAAGTTAATGAACTTTTTATAAAAATGGATGAACAAAATGTGGAAATTTTTAATCAGCTATTTTTTTATGACATGATATATAAAATAGGGTATATTAAAGATAAAATTGAGGACATTCAGAATAACATAGCCGCTGCTAAATATAATTTAATACATCCTGGAATTTTGGCAAAGGAAGAAATTGATTATTTCAGAATAGATTTCTATAAATTAAAATTATCAAGAATGGGGGTATTGTCATACAAAGATCAGTCTATTGTCATTGCAATTAAAATCCCTAGAAATTATATATTGACGGATTTGAAGCTTATAGCACCATTGCCAAATACCAAAAATTTAGAAATTGAAACAGAAAATTAATTAATAATTACTGTCAATGAAAAAAATTTTCATTATGAAAAAAATACTGGACTAAAAGATTTAAAATTAAGTCAAAATTGTATATTTAGAAACGATTGTATTTTTAGATTTAATAATAAAACAAAATTAATGATTGTAGAAGATGATACATTGTTAATTACCAATTCATATCAAGAAGAGTAATTCAGAACTGTGACAATAGAGAATTGTCAATAAATAAAAATTACTTAATCCATTATACAAATTGTAAAATACAAATAAACAATCAAGTTTTTGAGAATAAAAAAATTGAATTCACAGAAAAATTTAACTACCCAGCTATGATGCTGTATCAAAGCTATAAAGCTAATATATAATTTAACGAAATAAAAGTAGAAGATTTCAAGAATATTGAAGAGATTGAAGAATTAAAATATCATAAAAATGTATCATACGGCTTAAATATTACCATAATTGTATGTTTTGTGGTTTTTATTGTATTGTACTTAAAAAAGAGGAATATGAAAATTAAAATTGTTAATGAAAGAACTCAGGAGAGTTCTTACTCTAACCGTGGGGGAGTTACATTAGAGGCAGTTAAGCCAAATAAAGAAGATAAAGTAAGCATATTTTGAAAATGTAATATGCTTACTGAATTAATGTCTTACTCAGCATTCCAGATTTGCTTCAAAATTTTGTAAAAGCTATTTCTTAGCTTTTGTTTTCTTAGGAACGGCGGATCTTATTTCATCCTCCGTACATAGCTGCTCTTATGCTATGCATATATGTAAATATGTATGTTTGTTCTTACATCGTAAATTTATGCTGGCATTAATGTGCCTCTACTTTGTATGGAGTGCTGAGTCAGATGTTGATTAAAGAGGGAATCAAGTTCCCATATATATATGTATGTGTTTTTTTGTGAATACCAAATAGATTTATAAGCTGAACCGAGGTGATGTCTTTTGTAAAAGAGTTTCAAGAAGTTAGTTAGCAGAAGCCATCGCCGCCGTTCAGTTCATAACAACTCGTATAATTTAAAGTTGTTACAATAATAAAGTTTTATTGAATTTACTAAAAGACATTTACAAAGCCAAAATAAGAACGAAAGTTATTTCATGTTGTAACCATAATAAAGTTTGATTGAATTTACTAAAAGACATTTACAAAGCCAAAATAAGAACGAAAGTTATTTCATGTTGTAACCATAATAAAGTTTGATTGAATTTACTAAAAGACATTTACAAAGCCAAAATAAGAACGAAAGTTATTTCATGTTGTAACCATAATAAAGTTTGATTGAATTTACTAAAAGACATTTACAAAGCCAAAATAAGAACGAAAGTTATTTCATGTTGTAACCATAATAAAGTTTGATTGAATTTACTAAAAGACATTTACAAACCCAAAGATAATTGTTCAAATAACGTTTTTTCTTCTCTGAGAGTGTACGAGCGGAATTTAAAAACGTAAGTCGCGTTTCAATGGAAGCAATCAGAAAAAAAGATTAATGAAGAAAAGCAACAACAAATTTCGCAGACCTGTTAATTTCTAAGTGATGGTAGAATCAGTAGTATCCAAAGCAGTGATGAAATTGAAGATTACCTTATAACTGGATCAGGCGAAAAAGAAACAGGACCATCCACATCAAAAGTTGCAGCAACTCGCGGTTCCTTAAATTTTTTTACTCCCAAGCTCTCGGAAATGTTCGATAGATGCAAAATCACAGACAGAAATGCGGTATATACATATGTTAATTGCTGCTGCAGAAGCGTTCGAGCGTGATACGAAAAATCTTGTAATAAACCGCACTTCTTTTCAACGCATGAGGAAAAAATTTAGAGAAGAGAGACATGCAGAAATCAAAGAGCAATTCACACATAACAACTGCCAAGAATTTGTGTTGCACTGGGATGGAAAGCTACTTCCAGCACTCACAGGTATAGAAAAGGTGGCAAAGAACAATTATTGGGAGTTCCTGAGATGGCTTCATCTTCCGGAGAGGAACAAGCTCCAGCTGTTTTCGAAGCAGTTGAAAAATGGGGTATAACTAGGGTGACCGTTCTGTTCTGTTTTTTGAGGGACCGTTCTGTTTTTCAGACGTTTGTCCCTCGTATTTTTGTTTTTTTTCGGAAAACCTCAAAATGTTCTGTTTTTTTCCTAGTGTCCCTCATTTATTTATTTTGGGGCATATTCATAGTCTTGATAAAAGCTGATTTTAAGTTAGTTAAAATCAATATTTTATTTTGACTATGAATATTCCCCTTTTTGTTTAGAATCTGTTTTATATTAAAAAGGTTGAGGTGGCAGCCCTTTTTCTCATCAGAATTTAAGTAGTTATCGGTAATAACTACCATCCTCATTGACTATATGTTTGTTGGAATGTAATTTTTGTGGCTGCTGTGTGGCAAATTAATTTGAAAGAAGTTGGTAAATCGTATTAAAATTGATTTGTGGACATTAAACTAAGTTACCAAATTCTTTTTTATCGTAGCATTATGCTTGCTTTATTGTAGATACCTATAATTAAACTTACAAATTTGTTTATTTTTGTTAAAACAAAAAGTCTGAAGAGAATGTGAATTACATATGTTTGTAAGCCTATTATTTGATGAATAAATATTTTTTACGATTTCAAGTTTCATAAATATATGTTCGTACTTATATCATTTGAAATTTTGTCCCTCATTTTCGATTCATATTTATGGTCAGCCTAGGTATAACCGACAAAGTTCAAGCTTTTTGGTGTGATACGCATGTATTAATCTGGAAAAACTTTTCAATCGTGATCTCGTATACTTTCCCTGCCGTCATCATATGTTCGAACTGGTTTTGAGAAGCTGTTTCGATTTAATGATGGGTGCAACATCTGGCCCAGATGCGACACTGTTCAAAAGGTTCCGAGAAGCCTGGTCAAATATTGAAAAAAAAAAACCCGCGTGTAGCATAGTACATGTGATAGAAGTTAACTTCTTACATCTTGTTGAATATTTCAAATAATTGTGTTTTCAATTTATATTGGCTCGAAAGCAACAGGTAACAAGTTTCATATACATATCATATGAGAAGCGAATTTGAAAATACATCCCTGAAAAAATGCGATTAATCCGGGACGTGTCCGGGATCAATCGGAAGGGAGAATGCGACTAATACAATTTCACATCCCTTTATATGGAGCGAATTGATCGCATTTGTTCGAGCATGTCCTATGAAGAGACTAATTGTTCAACTTGTATACCCGAACGGGTACAAATGTAGATTAATCTCTTTTATCTCGAACGGGTACAAATGTAGATCAATCTCTTTTATCTCGAACGGGTACAAATGTAGATTAATCGCTTTCATCCAAAGTTGTAAGCCAAGGCTATTTTTATGAAAATGTCTAAAAATTATAAATTGTTATACTTATATATTAGAATAGTTTATTCGATTAGATTTCATCTTGTAGTTAAATCTTTTAAAAAAATTAAATATTTTCTCCAAATATTTATTGTTTGGAGAATGCATTATGCGAGTGTAAAAGATATGTGAGGAATTTTTCAAAGTTGCTAGCCAAGGCTATTTTTTATAACAATCTTTAAAAATTATAAATGTGCATGCCTATTTAAATAAAGATTATACAATAAGTTTTACTTTTGTAAAAGAATCTATTCAATAAATTAAAATTTTTTAAATAGTCAGTTTTCAGTGTATAATCGTAATTGATTTTTCAATGGATATTTTTGGTAAAATTTTGTCAAAATTATTATTCATCATTAGCCGCTTTCGATTCACAATTTCTCTGCTGGCTATAAATTTCCTTCCGTCAAATTTATATGTGAATGCTAGCGAGCAGAGGGAAATTTTTATCGACCAGTTAGCGGGTATGGCTACTACTCATTATGGGTTCAAACATTTTTGTTCGATCCGACCTCGCTTGTGTGATGGCGAATCGAAAACGACAATTGTTATTAAAAGAAAGCGTGTTCAATTAGTTTTACCTATTGGTTTTTTATACATACATTGAATATTTTTGTAAAATTTCTACATATAATCAATCTAGATTTATACCCGTTCGGGAACAATTTGTCCACAATTAGTCTACATTTATACCCGTTCGGGAACAATCGGGGACTAATTGTGGATCGATTGTTCCCGAAAGAAATCAATCCGGGAAAAATCTATGTATATCGGGATTAATCGCACATTTTTTTGCAGGGATATTGCATGAAAACTATCGCATGTACATCCATGTGGTTGTGTGTTTTTGTTTGTGCAAATTCTTTTTATAGAAAAGGCAATGCTTGTTCTTGTTATTAGATTTTGTTTATCGGCAGGCTCATCCGATTGCTTTTTATATTGGTTGTTTGGTTGTTTTTATTTTAATAATTAACTAGTTTGTAATCGCCGATATTCGGATGGCACTTTTATTTAATAAAAACTTATAAAGAAAATTATTTAAAAAAAAAAAGGAACAAAAAAATTGGCTCGACCTGGACTTGAACCACCTTCACTTAAATTGGAAGCCGAGCATCTTACAGCTGAGCTACTGCGCTAGTTACGCAAGTTGTGTCAAACGGAGTACTTTAATTTCTGCTGGTGTTATTAACATTCTCACCACGCTTATTTCACCACAGCGCTGTTATGTACTTACACGTATACGTACATACGTGAGTGAGTTGTAATTGTTAGTTCAGTTTAAGTGCAGAATTTGAAATATATCCAACGCAGGTGGTGTGATGGCGCAGCGGTAGAGTGTCAGGTCTGGAAGCGAGGGGTTGCAGGTTCTCGAACCACGCGATAACAAGGTTGATTTTTTTAAAACTTAAAAATCAGCTAAAATGGCTGCTATTTCCGGGGCCAACTTCCGTTGCATCAAATTTCAAATTTCACTCTCCATAAAAACTCTGTATCGCCGCCTAAGAAGTTAACTTCAATAAAGAGGATTATATTACTAGAAGCAATGAAATTTCTGAAGATATCCGCTCTACAACTATTGCTTTCATTGAAAATCAGCTAAACACAGATAAACAACAGCGGGGTGATTAACGGGAACTATTGGAATTAGCCATGGTTTTTTTGGTGGAAAACCGAAAAATGGTATATTTTTTCGTATGCCAGGAGCCGTAAGTCATTCTAGGTGGATGGCAAAGGCAATATATGCATTTAAAATGTACATGTTTCAAAATCAATTTAATTTGTCTGAAAGGGAGAAGAATTTTCCAAAAAGAATATGTATTTTTATAGCTATAGTGTACCTTCGAGCCTGGTTTCTGTCTACGAATTCTATTGAAGCTCCATATTCAGATTTCTTGTTTATGCAACAATTGATAAACTATCAAAATGTTGATCAAGACACAAGCAAAGTTGTTGCAAAAAAGTTTGCAAGCCATCTTTGGTATTTGATTCCCGAAACCGTGGGCTTAGCCCTATTTGATAAAAATGTACCAATAGCTGTTAAGACCAAAATGGCCCAAAATATCCTAGCAATGGACAGAGGTGATGAACAGCAAGACAACAAGGACCATTTAAAGAAATACATACCAACCGTAGAAAATTTTTCTACTTTTGTCAAAATGGAATTTGCATCATTTGCAACTCCTGCTACAAGAGGTTTCTTAAAAAGATTTGGAATCAGCACTGATTTCCTCGAAAAGGACCCTTCAACATGGAGCGTTGATCCTGGCTTTAATATTGGCGAAAGCAAATTGAGGAAGATAGTTGTTGTAAATGATGTTGCAGAAAGAGGAGTGAAATTAATTCAAGACTATAATCAAATCCTCACAAAAAATGAAAAAGAAAAACAATTTTTGTTGAATGTTGTTGCTCAAAATCGGAAATTGTATCCAACCGCAACCAAATCTTCACTGATTGCTAATAACATATAAAGAAATAACGTATAAATAAATAATGATAAAAAGTTTTTAACTTTATTTTTAGAGTAATCGAATTTATTATTTCGGATTAGTATAAATTTTAAGTAATTAGATGTTACGTAAAGGTAAGCTTGAAACTTCGAAGTCTTTGGGGGTCATCTTAGAATGATCCGATTGACATGAAATTTCCAGCATATCATTTTTATATGGATAGAAATAAAATTAGCTCATGGGAGCCAACTATTTTGGAAATTAAAAAAGTTTCATATAGCTAAGGGCCACCCTAATGTACATACGTATATTTCTATATAATTTCTGTTCACAGGTTACCCTCGCCGCCGGTACCGACCGCGCTGGAGTAACCAGAAGGTGAGTGATATACATACAGACATATTTCTCTGCTCAATTACATACCTACTTATGTATAAACCCATTATTCTATGAGTGTCAAGTTAGCGAGGCACCCCTGGCAGATCGGATCCGGAGGGGGTGCATAATTAGTCCCTATTTAATCCCTAATTAATCCCGCAAAAATTAATTTTTTCCCTCAACTGCTTCCCGGAATTTTGGGGTGCCTCGCTAACTTGATATCAAGTTAGCGAGGCACCCTGTAAAAACTGTCTTAGGCATGAGATATCGGAATCGGGTTTGTGGCTTAATTAGTCCCTAATTAATCCCTAATTAATCCCGCAAAAATTAATTTTTTTGCTCAAATATTTTTTGAGTTTTTTACCAAAGTATGTCCGTGTCGAGTTAGCGAGGCACCCTAATAAAATTTTGAGATATCGAAATCGAACTTGTGGCAAAATTAGTCACTAATTAATCCCTAATTAATCCCGCAAAAATTAATTTTTTCCCTCAAATATTTATGGATTTTTTGTACCCGTGTATATCCATGTCACCTTAGCAAAACACCCTAATGAAATTTTGTGATATCGAAATCGGACTTGTGGCATAATTTGTCCCTAATTAATCCCTAATTAATGACACAAAAATTAATTTTTTTCCTCAACTGCTTTTTGGAATTTTGGGGTGCCTCGCTAACTTGACATGTCAACTTAGCGAGGCACCCTGTAAAAACGCCTTAGACATGAGATATCGAAATCGGGCTTGTGGCTAAATTAATCCCTAAACAATGACGCAAAAATTAATTTTTTCCCTGAAATTTTTTTGGGTTTTTTGTACCCAAGTATGTCCGTGTCACCTTAGCGAAACACCCTAATGAAATTTTGTGATATCGAAATCGGACTTGTGGCATAATTTGTCCCTAATTAATCCCTAATTAATCCCTAATTAATGACACAAAAATTAATTTTTTTCCTCAACTGCTTTTTGGAATTTTGGGGTGCCTCGCTAACTTGACATGTCAACTTAGCGAGGCACCCTGTAAAAACGCCTTAGACATGAGATATCGAAATCGGGCTTGTGGCTAAACTAATCCCTAATTAATCGCTAAACAATGACGCAAAAATTAATTTTTTCCCTGAAATTTTTTTGGTTTTTTTGTACCCAAGTATGTCCGTGTCAAGATAGCGAGGCACCCTAATAAAATTTTGAGATATCGAAATCGGGCTTGTGGCTAAATTAATCCCTAAACAATGACGCAAAAAGTAATTTTTTCCCTGAAATTTTTTTGGTTTTTTTGTACCCAAGTATGTCCGTGTCAAGTTAGCGAGGCACCCTAATAAAATTTTGAGATATCGAAATCGGGCTTGTGGCTAATTTAATCCCTAATTAATCCCTAAACAATGACGCAAAAATTAATTTTTCCCTGAAATTTTTTTGGTTTTTTTGTACCCAAGTATGTCCGTGTCACCTTAGCGAAACACCCTAATGAAATTTTGTGATATCGAAATCGGACTTGTGGCATAATTTGTCCCTAATTAATCCCTAATTAATGACACAAAAATTAATTTTTTTTCTCAACTGCTTCTTGGAATTTTGGGGTGCCTCGCTAACTTGACATGTCAACTTAGCGAGGCACCCTGTAAAAACGCCTTAGACATGAGATATCGAAATCGGGCTTGTGGCTAAATTAATCCCTAATCAATCCCTAAACAATGACGCAAAAATTAATTTTTTCCCTGAAGTTTTTTTGGTTTTTTTGTACCCAAGTATGATATCGAAAGCGGCATGTCAACTTAGCGAAAAATTCCGAGAAGCAGTTGAGGAAAAAAATTTATTTGTGTGTCATTAATTAGTGATTAATTAGGGACAAATTATGCCACAAGTCCGATTTCGATATCACAAAATTTCATTAGGGTGTTTGGCTAAGGTTACACGGACATACTTGGGTACAAAAAAACCAAAAAAATTTCAGGGAAAAAATTAATTTTTGCGTCATTGTTTAGGGATTAATTAGGGATTAATTTAGCCACAAGCCCGATTTCGATATCTCAAGTCTAAGACGTTTTTATAGGGTGCCTCGCTAAGTTGACATGTCAAGTTAGCGAGGCACCCCAAAATTCCGAGAAGCAGTTGAGGAAAAAAATTAATTTTTGTGTCATTAATTAGGGATTAATTAGGGACAAATTATGCCACAAGTCCGATTTCGATATCACAAAATTTCATTAGGGTGTTTGGCTAAGGTTACACGGACATACTTGGGTACAAAAAAACCAAAAAAAAATTCAGGGAAAAAATTAATTTTTGCGTCATTGTTTAGGGATTAATTAGGGATTAATTAGGGATTAATTTAGCCACAAGCCCGATTTCGATATCTCAAGTCTAAGACGTTTTTATAGGGTGCCTCGCTAAGTTGACATGTCAAGTTAGCGAGGCACCCCAAAATTCCGAGAAGCAGTTGAGGAAAAAAATTAATTTTTGTGTCATTAATTAGGGATTAATTAGGGACAAATTATGCCACAAGTCCGATTTCGATATCACAAAATTTCATTAGGGTGTTTGGCTAAGGTTACACGGACATACTTGGGTACAAAAAAACCAAAAAAAAATTCAGGGAAAAAATTAATTTTTGCGTCATTGTTTAGGGATTAATTAGGGATTAATTTAGCCACAAGCCCGATTTCGATATCTCAAGTCTAAGACGTTTTTATAGGGTGCCTCGCTAAGTTGACATGTCAAGTTAGCGAGGCACCCCAAAATTCCGAGAAGCAGTTGAGGAAAAAAATTAATTTTTGTGTCATTAATTAGGGATTAATTAGGGACAAATTATGCCACAAGTCCGATTTCGATATCACAAAATTTCATTAGGGTGTTTGGCTAAGGTTACACGGACATACTTGGGTACAAAAAAACCAAAAAAAAATTCAGGGAAAAAATTAATTTTTGCGTCATTGTTTAGGGATTAATTAGGGATTAATTAGGGATTAATTTAGCCACAAGCCCGATTTCGATATCTCATGTTTAAGACGTTTTTATAGGGTGCCTCGCTAAGTTGACATGTCAAGTTAGCGAGGCACCCCAAAATTCCGAGAAGCAGTTGAGGAAAAAAAATTAATTTTTGTGTCATTAATTAGGGATTAATTAGGGACAACTTATGCCACAAGTCCGATTTCGATACCACAAAATTTCATTAGGGTGTTTGGCTAAGGTTACACGGACATACTTGGGTACAAAAAAACCAAAAAAATTTCAGGGAAAAAATTAATTTTTGCGTCATTATTTAGGGATTAATTAGGGATTAATTTAGCCACAAGCCCGATTTCGACATCTCATGTCTAAGGCGTTTTTACAGGGTGCCTCGCTAAGTTGACATGTCAAGTTAGCGAGGCACCCCAAAATTCCGAGAAGCAGTTGAGGAAAAAAATTTATTTTTATGTCATTAATTAGGGATTAATTAGGGACAAATTATGCCACAAGTCCGATTTCGATATCACAAAATTTCATTAGGGTGTTTCGCTAAGGTGACACGGACATACTTGGGTACAAAAAAACCAAAAAAATTTCAGGGAAAAAATTAATTTTTGGGTCATTGTTTAGGGATTAATTTAGCCACAAGCCCGATTTCGATATCTCATGTCTAAGGCGTTTTTACAGGGTGCCTCGCTAAGTTGACATGTCAAGTTAGCGAGGCACCCCAAAATTCCAAAAAGCAGTTGAGGAAAAAAATTAATTTTTGTGTCATTAATTAGGGATTAATTAGGGCCAAATTATGCCACAAGTCCAATTTCGATATCACAAAATTTCATTGGGGTGTTTTGCTAAGGTGACATGGATATACACGGGTACAAAAAATCCATAAATATTTGAGGGAAAAAATTAATTTTTGCGGGATTAATTAGTGACTAATTTTGCCACAAGTTCGATTTCGATATCTCAAAATTTTATTAGGGTGCCTCGCTAACTTGACACGGACATACTTTGGTAAAAAACTCAAAAAATATTTGAGCAAAAAAATTAATTTTTGCGGGATTAATTAGGGATTAATTAGGGACTAATTAAGCCACAAACCCGATTCCGATATCTCATGCCTAAGACAGTTTTTACAGGGTGCCTCGCTAACTTGATATCAAGTTAGCGAGGCACCCCAAAATTCCGGGAAGCAGTTGAGGGAAAAAATTAATTTTTGCGGGATTAATTAGGGATTAAATAGGGACTAATTATGCACCCCCTCCGGATCCGATCTGCCAGGGGTGCCTCGCTAACTTGACACTCATCATTATTCTTTGTTTGGTTTGGGTAAACTAATATACATAGGTACATACATACGAAAGCGTGCACAGTAGAGATCAGTTTATTTTAGATAGTGGGCAATTCCATATACGAGAGATATAAATCGTTGAAGTTTCTTTTGATATATTTCCCTTTGAATTTTTTTTGTAAATTTTTCTAACTAAATTTCGCTAGTGCTCAAGAATCCTGAGAAGAAGTAGTAGATATATCATATAAAATACTTAGCCTTAAGTAGAAAGAAAAATATTATATTAGGTGAAATATTTAGTTGAAATTAATAAAATTACTTTGTGAAATGAATTTAAATTTTGGATGAACGTTATTTTTGTTCAGTAGGATGGAGAACTAAATATTAATCTCTTTGGTGTGGGTGTTGTTCCTGGGCGGTAAAGGGGACATGGGAGTAACGATGGGGTGACGGACTGACAACGACTTTTCCGACAGTTCACTGACGCACATGTGTCAGGATTGGGGGCGCTGTAAGGAAATACGGAGTCAACACAGCGCCCATGGTTTCACGTTTTATACGTTGAAGAGGGCGGGCAGACTCCACCTGACAGGACAGGCCTTCTTTCTTCAACTTTCCTTCTTTCAGATACTAGGGTTACTCATATCTATCATTTTACAGGCATGATTATAAATTTTGTTTATGTAACTGTTAGTAGGAGAGTGCTGCTGACCCACCCCACCGACGAGCTAAGCCAGGGCTAGCTAGCATGCCTACCAGCCACTCACTCCTACAGGCAAAGAGGCGGTTACATAACAGTTTTATTTTTCAACGAAATTTCGTGCTAAGCACTAAAAAACTCTTTCAAGTAAAACCATTCTGGTTTAAAAAAAAGAAGAGAATATTGAGAGACAGAAATTATTATTGGTGTCAAATTTATCGAAAATACGACTAAATTTTGCGTGACTGAAACAAAAATTCCAATCAGTGGCCTACTATGTTTATATTTTATATACTGAAATAAAAATAGTTCTGCAGAGCAGCTACAAAACTTGATTTCGATTAAAACAGCGCTACAAATACCGCCGTTGATTTCGAAGAAAAATACCTTATTGTACAAAATCATATATTTCTAAGAAACCCAAGAAAGCAAAGCGCTGTTTTCAAGAGAATTGACCGTTCTTTCAATAGCTGCAATCATTTTTTAATGAAAGTAAGTAATTTAACAGATTGAGCAGTGAATATAGCAAAAAATCGCATAAATATCTCAAAACCTACAAGTATTACCGAAAATCCGACTTCAGATTCAGATTCAGGGCACCGTAATCCTTTAGAAAAGTAGAATTTTATTTGAGTTAGAAAACTTTTTGGAAATTTTGTCGGCCTGTATAATTAATTTCCAAATCCCGGGATTATAAAAAAAAAATCTGGAAAATCCCGGGATCGTAAAAATCGGAAAAATTGGAATCCCTAGTACATATACATAGGTACATATGTCGTAGTAATCAATGATATGTCTGGCAATGTTTTGCCAGAGCGAAACAATGTAGCCATGGGTAATGGCGCAATTTTTTTGGCGCGTTACGTTTTCGGGTTACGAAGGTTTGATCATATTTCTGAATGGAGGTCCAAACTCTTAGGATGTGACATCTTCAACTACCAAAAAGCTAGAGGTGTGGCATTTCTGTTTAAGTTAATATCCTCAAAATCTCCGTTGTATCTGTACGAGAAACTCGCGTTTGCAAGATCACTCAGATCTTGTAATTTGGTTGTACCTAGCTTTAATTTCATTGACTCTACAAGGCCGTTTTTCGTTAACACCATTCGCATTTGGAATTCAATCCCAGCTAATATAAGGAACAACGTGAACAAAAGCAACTATAAGCAAACTCTCTTCGCCTACTTCTCTTAACTTCACTTAACCAGAGCTAAAGTTTTAAACTGATCATTTTAATCCGATAATCTGGTTTATATAGGGTTTCAATATATTTTAAGTATTGTCAATTTTTGTTAACTATTGTTAAAGTTATGTCTTAATGTGTTTATTGTAATGTTTGCCATTATTTATATATAATGTTTTTCTTTTTCTTGTAATAATATTATAATACCATCCTTTGTACCATATACATATGTTATTTATATAATTGTTGTACTACAAAAGATATTATATCTTACAGTACTAATATATACTTCAATAAATGAAAATGAAATGATACAATAACACCAGCGCCAACCGTGGCGCCGCGCACTGTTCTGGCGCAATAACACCTTTAGCGCAATTGCCATGGAATAATGGATAACTGTGTAACCTAAATCAAACGCACGCCGTCAATTTACTGTCAAAAATTTCTCATGCCCATACAACTTGTATGGGAGTAACCGAAATTGAACGGCGTGCGTAAAAAGCAAATTCGACGCCCAATTTTTGTTTTGCGTGACAGTTGAAATTAAGCATTGTGGGTGATTGTTTGCAAAAAAATTGACACTTGCTTTTGATATCGTGTCTGTTAGGTACATATTCCACAAAATAACAAGATTTTCTCTGATTTTCTGTATTTTTCTATTTCTTTATCTGAACACGCACGCAAGTCAATTTCGGTTCAACGCATATTAAAAATTTGCGTGCGTGCGTTAAATTGACGACTTGCGTTTGATTTAGGTTACACAGTAAATAACACTTGTTCGCTTCTTACTGTTTACCATCCCCGTTTTATTTCTTTTGGCGCAAAATTAATTTTAATTTTCATAATCAATTGGAAACATATTCCGTATATTTGTGAAAATATGCTGGAAATTAGTCACTTACATCACTATCAAGCATACATAATTGTGACGGTGTCATATACGCTGTGCTGTTATTGGCTTTGTGGTGGTGCCATTTTACACTAGCGCTATATTGGTGCTGGTGTTAGCGCACGAAATTGAGTCGGTTTTATATTGCAAAATTGAGTTGGCGCAATATTGAGTTGGCACTATATTGGGTTGGCGCTATATTGAGTTGGCGAATTTCCCAAATCGGAGTTAGCGCAATAACGCCAGGGTTGGTGTTAGCGCAATTGCGCCGCGCAGCGCAGTGTTACCCATGCCTAAATGGTGGTTTACTTAAGTAAACATTTTTCATATTGCCCTTAATAATGTGATAGGAATTCTTGATGGAGAGTGATGGATCACATGTGATCATCAATTGATTGGTCAAATGATTATCACGGCGCTTGCAGGGTTTGGTATGAAAACACTTGTTTGATAAAACACAATTTTGTAATGTTCAAGATAGGCTTGGAAAATAAAATAAATTAAAAATTATGAAAATAAAACATAGTTTTTGGAAACGAGAAGTCGTAACTAAAAGTTGAATTTCGAGTTGTTTAAGAAGTGTTACCACCGACGCATCGCTACATATCATAATGGAAGATTCTACAGGTATATGTACGTCGCATAATAAGATTATTACAATGAAAACAAAAAAAAACAATTCATTAGATATTTAGGTATGTACATTCAATTGCAGTATTAAAAGAAATTATAATAGCGACTAGTTAATATTTAAACTTTAATTACAAATTGGAGGGTAAACCGTTGTGTATTATTATTATTTTTCAAGCCTTCTTAGACCATAACTAACAGCCAATAGAGAGTTTAACATAAATAATTGCATTCTATTTCTTTGCTTTGTTTTTATTGCGTTCATCACAGAAAGCTACGTTCTATTTCTGCATTGCTAAGTGGTAGGAATAGAAAATTAAACAAAAAAGATTGTAGTTCTTCAAACGGATTTTCGTTAAGAGCATTTCTAAGCTTTCTTACTTCTACCCAAAACTTTATTCCAGAAGTAGTTTCCGTCCATGGATATGCGTGTAGTTTTTTCCATTGCATTTCTAAAATAGTGATTTCCTCCGTGTTAAAATGGTATTTTTCATCCTTGAAAGTGTCAAATATTTTTGGCTTTACAGCATTTAAAGCATTACTTAAAGAAAAAAATTCAATATTTTTTAAAGATTGAATATTCTGCGGTTAGCGTTGACGAAGTTGCTCAATTAACTTACGCCAATTACCGGCACGGCCTGGCTCACTGAGCTGGTCAGTGTTGCCGCTCAAAAATTTCAAAAGGTGGCCCAAAAAATTAAAAAAAGTGGCCCCAATTTTTTCTTAGCTAAAACACATTTTTGTATATTTTTGTGGTTTATTTAATGAAGAAAATGGAATTTAAAATATTCTCTACACTAACGCAGCGTTAAAATGATCGTTCGTTGAGCAGACGTAATAGCCCGAGAAAGGCAAGGAATTAAAAAAAAAACTGTTATAGCGTTCGTTGAGCCACAGGAAAGTGCAAGAACCGTAGGAGTTTTACTAAAAAAAGAGCGAATATGAGTGCAAAGAATGTAAATTTTGGTAAAATTCCTACACTTCTTGCACTTTCCTACGGATCAGCGAACGCTATATGTGTTTGTGTGTGTCTGGGCTGTTCCGTGCGTTTTCATTATCTTAACGAACAGACCAAATTTAATGCTAGCCACACACCTTGCAATTATTTATACAACTTGAGCAAGTTGCGCTCGAAATTGCAACGTTTTTGGGGCTGTTGTATGAAGTTGTGTATCGGTTGTACGAAAAATCAAAAAGTTTTGATTTTTTGGCAAGTTGTACGACTTGGTTGCATCGTTTGGGGGCATTTTGGTTAACATTTCATTTTATGAGAATTCTTGAAGTGAACACATCAAATTAAAGTAATTAAAAATCAGCGAATTCAACACAAAAAAACATAAATATTTGTAGAATAAATAACACAAAATGGAAAGCTCGCAGGAACCACTTTTTTGCAATTTTTTCCGTTTATTAATCGTACTTTTGCTGTACGTTCTTCTTCTTCCTACAAGCGCAATATTATCCTATTCCAGGTTCACTCAAAGTAATTTTTTACAAAATGAAATTGTACAACAAGGTTGTACAATAAATTGCGCCGTATGTAGGCAAACAGACCAACTCGATTGCAACCGAGTTGGGTCAACGGTCGCACCGTGTATGGCTACGGTCAAAGTATTCAAGGGTAGTGTTGGCAAACAAATTAAATAAAGAACCTTTCGAAACGAAGAGTTGCCAATGCAAAGTAAAATAGTAACAAAGAGGCTTTTTGTTCTTATATTTAAGAAAAAACTAAAAATTATTTAATAATTATAGTTTTGAAAGTAAAAAAGGACCAAAAGTGGCCCGAATTTTTAAAAAGGTTCAAATATTGCATATTTTCAAAAAGTTGGGTTCAGGTGGCCTGGCTTTAAAAAAGGTTCAAATTGCCACTTTAGTGGCCCAAACGGCAACGCTGGAGCTGAGAACAAGCTTCTCACACGTATTTAATACGTGAGTTTCATGCGAGCGCAATAATTAAAAACGAACAAAGTGGTTATAGTCCAACCAGTCAGCGACGCACGCACGTAGCCCGTGTCAGCTGACACAACCTGTCTTATGGAGTTGTAGTGTAAACGCCCATTCACCAACGCATGACGACGGCTCTCTTGACGCACGTATCGTAGAAACCTAGCTCAATTTGATTTTTCACGTAATAACGTGTCAGCTGATGCTCTCATGATTGCTTTCTTTGCGTCTGTTGTCAACAGCGTTGCCAGAATGACGATGGCATCGTCATTTTGACGATTTTTGGACTCCATGACGATGGGACGATTTCATGTCACAAAATGACGATTTTAGGAAGTACAGAGAAATATAGATTTATTCGTAATAAAAATTAATTACTTTATACAAATTTCCATAATTAGAAAACAAAAAATTAAGGCAATCTGATTGGTTTTCTTCAATCCTTTTCCAACACTGGTATTATGGTTTTCATAAATACTTTTACTACATTAAAATGCAACATTTCCTTGGTTCTGACCACACTGCCACACGAATAGAATAAGTGCATTCATTGCTATCACGGGAAATGCAACCATGTTATTACATTCACAATAGTCTTCTATTAAAAGCGAGTTTAAATTTATGTTTCTAGTTCCTTTTTTAAGTATTTTATTCAGATAAAAAATTAATTAATTCGAAATTGAAGCAAGCAAAGCAAAGCGACAAGAGTCGTATACAGAGTGGAAAGAATATGACTAACATGCTAGTTCACAATGAGGTCAGTTCGAATTTTATTTTCTTAAAGGTGCGCTCTCTCTGTGTGAGAAATTTCTCAAGATATCATGATATCTCGGCAAAAAGATTAGACAGAGAGAACAACCTTAGTATTTCATCGAAAACAATCTGCCTTATGAAAACAACATGATTGCATTTGTCGCAGATAAGGCAAAAAATTGATGACGACTTTTATTTTTAAATTGACGATTTGGGACAAAAAAAATCTGGCAACACTGGTTGTCAACAACAATCTGACATCAACTGATCAAATGCTACACTCTAAAAACTGCGTGTAAATATGCTACCAAAATATATGTAATTTTTAGTTGAAAATTAAATTTTTTTCGTAGATTTACACTACAAGTGTGTAATTTACAGTTCTAAACGAAATTTTACGCACTTTTCAGCAAAAGTGAGCATTTTGGATTAAAATTGCATACAGAAATTGTAATTTCAAATCTCGTGCGCGAAATTACAATTGAGTCGGGTAAAATTACATAGTGAATTGGTAATTTTGTTTAACTTATATGCGAAATTACAATTTATTACTCGATTGGTGTTTATATTTAAAGTTTGTTTTGTGTAGGCTTTACACTTTTATTGTTTAAATTTAAACAGCTTATCTGTTGAATTTTTCAGTGTGCGATTTTGCGCATAATAAGGTAGGAAAAAAGTAACCTACCTTTTTGTATGCAAAATTACACGAAAATTTCTAAGAGTGTAGCGGCCAAAGATGACTTGATACGAAACTTTTTTTACTCTCTCACTTTTACGATTTTCCCACGGGTCTAATGTGGCTTTGTTGCCAGCATCAACACTACATAAAACCCGGCCGATCAGCTGTTTGTGCAAATTGCAGGTGCCAGAAAGGAAAACGCGCCAAAATAAATTGTCACTTTCGGTGGATTTTGATGTTTTGTTTTATGTGCCCAATTTTGTTGAAATAATAAAGAATTATAAAAATACAGGGGTAATTGTATTGCTTGTGTGTTATATGCAGTGAAGTTTACCGTTTCAACTGGAAAAAATGTGTTTAAGTTAAAGTTATAAAAAATATGTTAATGAGATGGAAGGCGGGCAGTGGTTCTTCAGTAGATTTATATATATATCCGGTTAAAAATTATTATATTTCAGTTCTAATATATTCACATTTTAATAGAATTGCAAAATAGAATAAAATATTTCTTAAAAAATATCACCCAACTACATTTATTATCGTCCACCAATTTTTGTGCGTTATGCTTAAATTGTCTGAGATTGGGTTTCGAACACGACTATTCGGAATGTGGGAAAATCATACTATTTGTGGTTATATCCTTACCTTAAATTGGTATAAACAAAATGTTATTATTGATATAGTCTTCAATAACATAAGGAATCTGAAAAATTCCCAGAAATAATATGTAAAATACCCATTATCAGTTTTCGAACAGAGTGGCACCAATGAAAAATGTTATAAAAAATGCGCATTTTGACAGCGCTCTCACGAAATGAAGAGTTTCATATCTAGTTATCTTTGCTAGCGGCTGCCGACATTGCCCGACAACGCTCTCTCACTAATACACATGCAACTAATAACTTCTTTGCATGTATTGGAATGCCGATAACTGACTTATAGCCCAGTTAGTCAAGAACGTATGGTCCGCCCGCTGACGCAAACGCCCGTATGCAATTTTTAGGATTTTTTGAGACCGTGGGGCAACGGAGCAATCAGCTGTTTTACTCACACATATTTACATATATATATAGTTTGTTTACATTTTGGCAGGGTTGCCATTTAGTCATTTTTGAACAAACAAGATTTTTACTAATCTTCAAAGTGTTATGCGGATTACTCTTCAATACACAACTGTGCATTATTTGCAAAATGACAAGAAAATACTAATTTAATCGTTTTTAAAGTTGTCGTTGACGACTTTTTTTTTTTATTAATTTAGTTACTTTTTTACGGCTTAGTTGGTAATTAAAACACATTTTTCTTGTAATTTTGTTGCAGCCCAATATATTTTCATCACACCTTGGTGATAGTTATCAAGGGCTAAAACATAATATAACAAAAAACACAGTCAGAACATTAAATTTACAATTGAAAATCCATAAAAAAATTATATTGGGAAGCAACAAGATTCTCACAAAAATGTGTGTACAATTAAGAAATCTGTACTGAGTTTCTGTAACTCATATCTTTTCTAGTATAAATAGGTGGTGACAAAGTGTGGATCGTATTATTGTGAAATCACTTTAATTGATTTTGTTACAGAAACTCAGATTAATTGTGGCAATTTATAACTTTTTAATGTAGAAAAATTGCAGAAGAAGACCACCAAGAGTTATCAATTAAGAAAATACCGCCACCATTGTGGATAAATACAATTTTTGCTTTAATTTTCAGTAATATCTTCATTTATTAGGAGTGTTCAATATCTCAAAATTTTTACATATTTTTACGAATAGTTACGAATTTATGTTCAATAACCCAAAAATTCGCAAAAGAGAGATTCGCAATTGAGAGAGTAAGACCTCGAGAGAGTTGATAAACGCTGCAAGTAAAATTTTCACTTGCAACTACTAGCAGCTTTAAAAAAATAGAAGTGTCAAAAATATATGATAACAAAAATTTCAATTGGAAATATACAAACATTTTAAACGCAAATTTCTAATTGTGTACTAAATAAGTTAGCGCAAAAACGAATCTTGATGATGTTGTGGAATAGCCAAAGTAGAATTTTGTTTTCCTAATTCAGTTATTTCCATTCATTTCCAATTTCAAAAATTTCAATTACAACCTAACCTAAAAAATTGTCAAAACAGCGTATCAGCTGTTTTCTTGCGAATGTTTACGATTTTGTGTTCAATTACTTTGGTTGATAATTTTCTCTTTTTCTCGTTTTTACTCTTAATTTGACATTGACGCTCTTTTTGCAAGTACTTGCAAGTAAAGTTGTTGAACAAAGCTATTATCTTGTTATTAATTTATATATATATATATATATTTACAATTTGTTTGGGATTTAAAAAAAAATTATAAACGTTTTCCTTCCTTTCTTTTCAAAAATTAAAGTAATAATAAGTGGTTCGTTTAAGTAGACATACTATTTTTTCCATGTGAACACATATATGTATATTCGATAACATTTTACAATCTTGTTGAGTTAGTTGTATAATGCTGTGAAAATTACTGTTTAAATATTTAATAACTAAAAATGTTCAACTGGCAACCCTTCTACCTTGCAACCATGCGAGCGATCAGCTGACACGTTTTTACGTAAAAAATCAAAATGATTTTGATTTCTGCGGCACGGGCTTCTGCGTCCTACGTCGTTGAATAATCGGTTACATACAAATCCCATTAAATAGGTTGGATCAGCTGACCCGGTACACGGGTTTACGTTCTCGACTAACTGGGCTATAACGCTCTTATTTTACAAAACGCCGTGATAGCCCAGTTAGTCGAGAACGTGTGGTCCGCTCGCTGACGCAAACGCCCGTATGCAATTTTCAGGATTTTTTGAGCCCGTAGCAATCAGCTGTTTTACTCACACATATTTACATATATATATAGTTTGTTTACATTTTGGCAGGGTTGCCATTTAGTCATTTTTGAACAAACAAGATTTTTACTAATCTTCAAAGTGTTATGCGGATTACTCTTCAATACACAACTGTGCATTATTTGCCAAATGACAAGAAAATACTAATTTAATCGTTTTTAAAGTTGTCGTTGACGACTTTTTTTTTTTATTAATTTAGTAACTTTTTTACGGCTTAGTTGGTAATTAAAACACATTTTTCTTGTAATTTTGTTGCTGCCCAATATATTTCCATCACACCTTGGTGATAGCTATCTAGGACTAAAACATAAAATAACAAAAAACACAGTCAGGACATTAAATTTACAATTGAAAATCCATAAAAAAATTATATTGGGAAGCAACAAGATTCTCACAAAAATCTGTGTTTAATTAAGAAATCTGTACTGAGTTTCTGTAACTCATATCTTTTCTAGTATAAATAGGTGGTGACATGGTGGTGTGGATCGTATTAGTGTGACATCACTTTAATTGATTTTGTTACAGAAACTCAGATTTATTGTGGCAATTTATAACTTTTTAATGTAGAAAAATTGCAGAAGAAGACCACCAAGAGTTATCAATTAAGAAAATACCGCCACCATTGTGTATAAATACAATTTTTGATTTAATTTTCAGTAATATCTTCATTTATTAGGAGTGTTCAATATCTCAAAATTTTTACATATTTTTACGAATAGTTACGAATTTATGTTCAATAACCCAAAAATTCGCAAAAGAGAGCCAAATTGAGAGAGTAAGACCTCGAGAGAGTTGATAAACGCTGCAAGTAAAATTTTCACTTGCAACTACTAGCAGCTTTAAAAAAAATAGAAATGTCAAAAATATATGATCACAAAAATTTCAATTGGAAATATACAAACATTTTAAACGCAAATTTCTAATTGTGTACTAAATAAGTTAGCACAAAAACGAATCTTGATGATGTTGTGGAATAGCCAAAGTAGAATTTTGTTTTCCTAATTCAGTTATTTCCATTCATTTCCAATTTCAAAAATTTCAATTACAACCTAACCTAAAAATCAAATTGTCAAAACAGCGTATCAGCTGTTTTCTTGCGAATGTTTACGATTTTGTGTTCAATTACTTTGGTTGATAATTTTCTCTTTTTCTCGTTTTTACTCTTAATTTGACATTGACGCTCTTTTTGCAAGTACTTGCAAGTAAAGTTGTTGAAAAAAGCTATTATCTTGTTATTAATATATATATTTACATTTTGTTTGGGATTTAAAAAAAAATTATAAACGTTTTCTTTCCTTTCTTTTTAAAAATTAAAGTATCTAATAATAAATGGTTCGTTTAAGTAAACATACTATTTTTTCCATGTGAACATATATATGTATATTCGATGACATTTTACAATCTTGTTGAGTTAGTTGTATAATGCTGTGAAAATTACTGTTTAAATATTTAATAACTAAAAATGTTCAACTGGCAACCCTTCTACCTTGCAACCATGCGAGCGATCAGCTGCCACGTTTTTACGTAAAAAATCAAAATGATTTTGATTTCTGCGGTACGGGCTTCTGCGTCGTACGTCGTTGAATAATCGGTTACATACAAATCCCATTAAATAGGTTGGATCAGCTGACACGGTACACGGGTTTACGTTCTCTACTAACTGGGCTATGACTCGTTGCGTCGCAGTCACTCACATTCATAGCCCAGTTAGTCGAGAACGTGTGGTCCGCTCGCTGACGCAAACGCCCGTATGCAATTTTTAGGATTTTTTGAGCCCGTAGCAATCAGCTGTTTTACTCACACATATTTACATATATATATAGTTTGTTTACATTTTGGCACGGTTGCCGTCATTTTTGAACAAACAAGATTTTTACTAATCTTCAAAGTGCTGAGAACGTGCTGGAGTTTCCATCATTCCTGTCTTACAGGGACATACCAAATGTAAAGATTATAGCTCTCCTAGGTATGGCATAATCGAAGGAAATTAAATTAAAATTAAAAATTTTAAAAATTATTTTTCTGTTGCATTTAATTTTTATACTGTACTAGTACACTAGAGTATTATAATTTTGATTTCATAACGGTGGATTGTAACAGAATGAAATAATCGAGATAGATATAAATCAAAATGATCAGGATGAAAAGAGAAATCGATTGAGCCATGTCCGTCCGTCTGTCCGTCTGTACGCACGATAACTCGCGCAAAAATTGAGATATTTTGATGAAATTTGGAAAGCAAGTTGGTATCAAAACGGAGACGGTTGGTATTGAAAATGGGCGAAATCGGACCATGACTACGCCCACTTTCCACATATAGTAAAAATCGGAAATTTTGTATCTCAGTCACTAATAGAGCTGGAGTGATAAAATTTCACCCACGTATTGAGCTCAGGCCCTTATGAAGAAATATGGTGAAATTTTGGAAATGTTAGTCGAGAACGTGTGGTCCGCTCGCTGACGCAAACGCCCGTATGCAATTTTTAGGATTTTTTGAGCCCGTAGCAATCAGCTGTTTTACTCACACATATTTACATATATATATAGTTTGTTTACATTTTGGCACGGTTGCCGTCATTTTTGAACAAACAAGATTTTTACTAATCTTCAAAGTGTTATGCGGATTACTCTTCAATACACAACTGTGCATTATTTGCCAAATGACAAGAAAATACTAATTTAATCGTTTTTAAAGTTGTCGTTGACTACTTTTTTTATTAATTTAGTTACTTTTTTACGGCTTAGTTGGTAATTAAAGCACATTTTTCTTGTAATTTTGTTGCTGCCCAATATATTTCCCACACCTTGGTGATAGTTATCAAGGACTAAAAATACATAAAATAACAAAAAACACAGTCAGAACATTAAATTTACAATTGAAAATCCATAAAAAAATTATATTGGGAAGCAACAAGATTCTCACAAAAATCTGTGTTTAATTAAAAAAAAAAATCTGTACTGAGTTTCTGTAACTCATATCTTTTCTAGTATAAATAGGTGGTGACAAAGTGTGGATCGTATTAGTGTGACATCACTTTAATTGATTTTGTTACAGAAACTCAGATTTATTGTGGCAATTTATAACTTTTTAATGTAGAAAAATTGCAGAAGAAGACCACCAAGAGTTATCAATTAAGAAAATACCGCCACCATTGTGGATAAATACAATTTTTGCTTTAATTTTCAGTAATATCTTCATTTATTAGGAGTGTTCAATATCTCAAAATTTTTACATATTTTTACGAATAGTTACGAATTTATGTTCAATAACCCAAAAAATTCGCAAAAGATAGCCAAATTGAGAGAGTAAGACCTCGAGAGAGTTGATAAACGCTGCAAGTAAAATTTTCACTTGCAACTACTACTTAGCAGCTTTAAAAAAAATAGAAGTGTCAAAAATATGTACTATATGATCACAAAAATTTCAATTGGAAATATAAAGACATTTCAAACGCAAATTTCTAATTGTGTACTAAATAAGTTAGCGCAAAAACGAGTCTTGATGATGTTGTGGAATAGCCAAAGTAGAGTTTTGTTTTCCTAATTCAGTTATTTCCATTCATTTCAAAAATTTCAATTACAACCTAACCTAAAAATCAAATTGTCAAAACAGCGTATCAGCTGTTTTCTTGCGAATATTTACGATTTTGTGTTCAATTACTTTGGTTGATAATTTTCTCTTTTTCTCGTTTTTACTCTTAATTTGACATGGACGCGCTTTTTGCAAGTACTTGCAAGAAAAGTTGTTGAGCAAAGCTATTATCTTGTTATTAATTTATATATATATATATATATATATATTTACATTTTGTTTGGGATTTAAAAAAAAATTATAAACGTTTTCTTTCCTTTCTTTTTATACCTTTCATGAGAATGAAATGGTATTATAACTTAGTGCCAAAAAATTTTTGTCGAAAGTACCAGAAGGAAGCGTGGGGGACCCACCAAAATATATACCGATATGATCAGTAGTGAGTTTCTGTAACTCATATCGATCAATGTTCTCTACTGAAATAGTCGATTTGACGTCATCATGACGTCTTTCTCGATGCATGCGTTTCTGTATGAAAATGAGTCGAATGGATCGATAGAACTGACAAATCAGCTGATATGTTCCATTCCAATTCAGTACGAATGATCGATTAAAGGTGTTTCTGTAAGCAAAATAGTCGATATATTATCTATCAATATACTCGCCAACTTTTTAAACGGTGAGAAAGCTTTCACCGGTCGAAAAAATGGACAAAACAGCCGAATTCAGCCAGAATGTAAGAGCCTATACACACTTGCGACTCAATCGATTTAGTCGAATGTTGATTTGCATGGGAATGTATGGAAGCATTCACACTACATTCAATTAGTTGTACAACTGAAACAGTTGGATTTGCAGCCCAATTTCATTCCAACTGAAACAGTTGTACAACTGCTTGATCAGCAAGGCGCCCTTCTACGTATTCACACTTGAGACAATTTAGTCGAACGACTACAACAACAACAGTGATATTCGTAGTGGAAAGAGTTGCCATGCTGACAGAACTACTTTTATTTCACTTTTGGTAAATTGTAGAGATTGAATATTTCAATTAATATTTTCAAAATGTTTAAAAACAAAAGGTTCGTTTCTTATTAACTACACCATTTCCAGATGGATTTTAGAAAGCGTTAACTGGATTTTAGAAAGGGGAAATTGGATTTTAGAAATGTCAATTGGATTTTAGAAAGGGGAAATTGGATTTTAGAAATGTCAATTGGATTTTAGAAAGCGTTAAAAGGATTTTAGAAAACAAAATTGGATTTTTGAAAGCGTGAATTGGATTTCAGAATGTGCGTTTATAATAAATTTTACACAGAATTTTTCGAATAGAAATTCTTTATTGCGTATGAAAGTATAAATTAATAATTATATAAATTTTCGAAAATCCAATTTACAGTTTCTAAAGTCCAATTTCCCTTTTCTAAAATCAAATCGACATTTCTAAAATCTAATTTCCCCTTTCTAAAATCCAGTTGACGCTTTCTAAAATCCATCTGGAAATGGTGTAGTTATAGACAAGAATTATCTAACTAAGGATATTTACTTCCGTTTTCATATGTTTCTTGATATTGTTGTTCTCTTCAAATGTCATTAATCGCATTTTAAAATAGAAATAATGAAAATGGAATTTCATGAAAATTATTAATGGCTGATTTTTACTATTTTTCCGTTTCTTGTACTTCTGTTCGTTTCGCCTTTATGAGCGTAATTCCTTCCGTTTTTCTCTTTTCATTTACTTGACAGCTAGTTGCTAGTTTAATAAGAAACAAAGCCAAACAATGTATGCACTTTTTGTTTATTTTATTGTTTTTTATTTATTAATCAAGTTGACAGCTGACAAGAAGGTGCTTTCATGTAAGAATGCAGATAAACTTTAACAATTTAATACTTCATCACTTTATATGAAGACCACTAATGTAAAATTTGCTGAGTAAAATGTGAACATTGGCAACACTACGTTATTGTCAATCGCACGACTATTTAGTCTCAAGTGTGAATAGCTGCCACCGATTCGACTAAATAGTTGGAGTAGTGTGAATACAACAGTCCAATTCGACCAAATCGATTGAGTCGCAAGTGTGTATAGGCTCTAAGTATATTTTAATTAAAACAAATTATTTATGTATATATGTACATACTATATATTAATGAATATACATTTAAATATATTTAATATATATTTAAAGGATTTGTAGAGTCTCTTAAGGAGCGTCTTTGTACTCCCAAAATGCACACATACACACGTTTCTGCCTGTACATGCGCATTGTCGCTTGTCAAATTAGAAATAGGTCTATATTTGCGGCAGCGACAAATGCAACCCTGCTGGCGTTAAAATGTGTGCGCCCATAAGAACGTGTGCATTTTACTTTTGACAGCTGGCTGCTTTTCGCTCGCCGGTTCGAATGTGCTTAGAGCATTACACTTATTTTGGCGTTTAAGTTCTCGATTGGCGTTTCATTTCCATCACTGTTCCGAATTTTATCGATTAATGCTTGTAGAAACACTCGCTATCGATCAATAGAGAAGTTTTGATAGAATCGACGTGACGTCATCAAAATAGACAAATCCACTCGATTTCTTACAGAAACTCACTACAGAATCACGAGCTGAGTCGATTAAGCCATGTCCGTCTGTCCGTCCGTCCGTCTGTGTGAACGCAAACTAGTCCCTCAGTTTTTGAGATATCTGAATGAAATTCGGAATACAGGTATGTTGTTATATGCAGCTGATCATTTGTCGGAACCGGCCGAATCGGACCACTATAACATATAGAAAACAACCGATTATTCAGATATACATGAAATTTTTGGAAGTAATTTGTGCATAACTTCCCCATTTAAACAGCTAAGGACATGAAACTTTGAAGTAGACGTGCCCATTTTGGCCCAAACAAGGTAACCGAAAATTGTCTAGATCGGACCACTATAACATATAGTTCCACAACATCCGATTATTCAGATATACACATTTTGGTGTATAACTCCCCCATTTTAACAGCTAACGGCGTGAAATTTTGAAGTATTTGTACCCATATGGCCCCAAACAGGGTTACCGAAAATTGTAGAGATCGGACCACTATAACATATAGCTCCCATACAACCGATTGTTCAGATATGGACATTTTGGTGTATAACTCCTCCATTTTAACAGCTAACGGCGTGAAATTTTGAAGTATTTGTACCCATATGGGCCCAAACGGGATTACCGAAAATTGTCAAGATCGGACCACTATAACATATAGCTCCCATACAACCGATTGTTCAGATATGCACATTTTGGTGTATAACTCCTCCATTTTAATAGCTAACGGTGTGAAATTTTGAAGTATTTGTACACATATGGGCCCAAATGGGATTACCGAAAATTGTTAAGATCGGACCACTATAACATATAGCTTCCCTACAACCGATTGTTCAGATATGGACATTTTGGTGTATAACTCCTCCAATTTAACAGCTAACGGCGTGAAATTTTGAAGTATTTGTACCCATATGGGCCCAAACGGGATTACCGAAAATTGTCAAGATCGGACCACTATAACATATAGCTCCCATACAACCGATTGTTCAGATTTGCACATTTTGGTGTATAACTCCTCCATTTAAATAGTAAAGACACCATTTTTTCTAATAAATCTTTCCATAAATAACCCACAGAATTAAAATTATAAATTAAACTTAATCCGGCTATGTACATACATAGGTAACTTTTCATTTCCCCACTCATGAAAGGTATGAAGTCTTCGGTACGGCCGAAGACAGCCGCGCTTTTACTTGTTAAAAATTAAAGTAATAATAAATGGTTCGTTTAAGTAGACATACTATTTTTTCCATGTGAACACATATATGTATATTCGATAACATTTTACAATCTTGTTGAGTTAGTTGTATAATGCTGTGAAAATTACTGTTTAAATATTTAATAACTAAAAATGTTCAACTGGCAACCCTTCTACCTTGCAACCATGCGAGCGATCAGCTGACACATTTTTACGTAAAAAATCAAAATGATTTTGATTTCTGCGGTACGGGCTTCTGCGTCGTACGTCGTTGAATAATCGGTTACATACAAATCCCATTAAATAGGTTGGATCAGCTGACACGGTACACGGGTTTACGTTCTCGACTAACTGGGCTATCACTCACTTTCACCTTCACCTAAAAGTTGGTATTTTATAAGCTTTTACGCATGATGAAATAATAAAATGGTGGACGCAGCAGAGGACGGCTGTTTTGTTTTTGGAATAGTAAGCTGTCAAATTATCGTCTTTTGTCTTGATTTTGCCCTCTTGCACGTGTTATTCGTGGAAATAGCTTGTGTGTTCGCTGGCGTTTTTTCTGTTTTTGACATTCTTATCTACGGCCGTTCAACGGTAATCGCCTATTCTCTTTTGGCTGATACGACCATATAGAATTATTTGGTCATGCTTTTACGTTTTCTCGTTCGCTCTGCTGCGTTGTCACGATTGTCAAACGCTTTACGTAGCCTATTTACTACTTTTCTGGTTTTCTTCATTTCCTTAGTAATTTTTAGTGTGTTTTTTTTTAATCGAACTGTTTTATTGATTTGCCCGTACAAACATTCGAGCATTCAAACTTACAAACAAAAAAATGTGTATCGGAAAATCAAAAATAAAAAAACTACATATAAAAAAAAAATAATAAACAAAAGAAAAAAAAATTCAAAATACCCGAATTGTTCAAATGCCCGTACAAACATACGGATAATAAACAAACAAATAACTGTTCGAGCATTTGAACAACAATTGTTCGGGCTACACGAAAATGTTCAAAAAAAATCGAGAGCTCTAGTATGTACATATGTATTACATATTTGTACTCTGATGTGGTGTTTTTCATTTACCCGTGCGGGTGAATTTTCCTGTGCCTTTTGTACAGTCACATGAGTATATTAATATCTTTTTTAATATGCATACATACATACATACAGGCCCGTAGCTAGGGGGGGCATTGAGGGTGTTATGGTACGCGTTCGATTGCGATCTGCAATCGAGTGGAGCAGCAATGCATGGCGGTCGGCATGATCTAGGGTTGCACTGTGGCTAGTCATTGTCGGCTGGGCGGGGTTCTTGCCTACATTGCTGTCCTGCGCCATAAACAGAAAAAATTCATATCATGCCTTTTCAAACCAAAACGAGTAAAATCAAACGAAAACAACATCCGGTTTTAGCCGGATGCCACGGACGGACCGTTGAAAAATTCAAAAATTCAAAAGATAACCCGGAAAAATCAAATTCAAAAGGCCAGACGTCAGTTATATTTAAATAAATACGAACCGAGGGAAAATGTCGTTAAAATTTGAATATGAATTTTGAACGTACATATGTACGTTAAAGTCAGACGGACGTTAGCAAAACATTTAAACCGAAATTTAAATCGGACGGAAATACTGACAATCGACGGAAAAATTTGAAAATAGATAATCGGACGTTATATTTAAATAATCTCGGACGGAAGAGAAAAGATTTAGAAATTTAAATTTGAATACACGTTGAAATCAAAAAAAAACTGTCAAAGTGAATTTGAATTTGAATATACATATATATCGCGGAAAAAAAATCGTTAAATTTGAATTTAATTTGAATCAACCGGAAGGACCGGTTATTAACAGGCATCTGAAAATACATAAAAGAAGCTGAAATTTAAAATATATGAACAATCAAAAAAAAAGTTAAAGGCCGAACTCACAAGGGGGTGGCGTTGCTGATGTTGTTGCAGCGCCGGTGCATTTTTGTCCCACCCTAATCCATGGTTACTGTCGCACCCGAATATCAGTAACCCCTTACCTGTGGTGCGCCGCTGATGTTGTTGCAGCGCTGGTGCTTATCGACCCACCCTCATCCTTGGTCATCAGTGCACCTATAATTCGATGACCCCATACCTGAAAATCCCTATGCCTTTTTAAATTAGGGTAGTCAACATTCCCATTTTAAATTTATAATATTTATTTACATTATTTTGTAACGTTCATTCAAAAAAAAAATTATTTTTATAATTCATATATATACTAGCGTATATTTAGGTGCATTAACTATTCATTGTATCTTAAATTTACGGAAGAGAAGAAAAAATAAATTCCGTTTTTCTCTCGGAAATTTTTAATTAATCATACATATGTAGATTTGAAAATAGACGTTTGGAGGGAATTATCGCTGGGTTATAGTTCTTATATCTTATTATCGGTTGGCCTTTATATTGTTATTAACGATTATTTAGTTAAGCAATTTAAAGTTTACGCTTTGCTATTACTGTTTCCCTTCTACTTCTCTGTATATATATAAGGAGATATTTTTTTTTCTTCTTTCCGGTTCTTCTTATTCAAAAAAATCCCTTTTCTTTTTTTTTTTTTTTGTTTTTGAATATAAATCCCTTTTTCTTTTCTTATGTATATTTCTTAAATTTCTAATCCGCCTCACTTATCTTAAATACCCAAATATTTAGTTTGACAATGTTCAAAACACTACATATACACATATGCATGTATTACTAAATATGGCCATCGGGAAAAGTTGGGTGTTGATGTGAAATTATTCTCGGCTGATCTGAACTAAATTGTTCCATGCTGAACACACGCGAAATTCTGGCTAACCAAAAAGTACATTTTACTACCTCTTCACTATAGCGTGCTACGCCATACCCACACCGGTGATACATACATATGTGTATATACATAAGCGGATTTACAGAGGAAAATTTAGCAATTAAATTAGCTGACATACATATGTAACTACCTATTTTACCGAAAAAAAGGAAAATTGTCATCCCTTTTGGGACTCACCGCCCGTTGCGGTGCACCTTTAGTGGTGGTGTCACCGATCTGCTGTCACTGTTGGTGTTGCTGGGCCACCATGTGAGACGCTGTTGGTGTTGTGGCAAAATTCTTGTTATTGTTGCTGTTGTCAGTTTTCAATTCCCAATCTTCCTCGTTATGCGCTCGGTAATAGGCGGGCGTATCGCTGCTTATTTTTGGTTCTGTTGCGGTTGCATTCGACAAATGGGTTTTACTTATTATTACCAATGAGTGATTCAGATATGTATGTACCGGTATAAGTCAAAATCGTTTAACTAGCTGATAAACCTTTTTACATGTAGGATTTTGCACGTTACTTGATTTTCCTTCTATCTCATAAAATATGAACGTTTTCATGTACACAGATGTGTCTGTACAGTAAAACCCGCATAAGTGCCTTGCCTAAAATTGACAGGAATTTGAGGTGCTTAAGCGGGTTGTGTACTTATAAGAACCCGCTTTAGTACCTCAGGTTGGGTACACTCAAAAAAAATTTCTCTCGATCAAAGACATAATTTTCCTTATTTTGAACACGCGTCCCAATACAAAATTTTCTTTGTTTTGTGTAAATTTTCTCAAAAATGTGGAAAAAACATAAAAAAACATTCAAACAAATTCGTTGCCATGGGAATTTGTATGGGAATTTAATTTCTCAAAATTAAAGAAATCAAGTCTTCAAAACAAGGAAAGTTGGGAATGGAATGGCGCTTAAAGAATTTTTCAATATTTTAATGTATGAATTTTTTCAAAACAAGTATATGAAACCATGGTAACGCATGTAACAACAATATTTTATAGTTCAAAATAGGTAAACAATTTCTTTGACCCCTCCATATATTTTTTTTCTCTCAGTCTACTTAAATAACCCCATTTTAGTACCTTCCGTTGGGTAGTTAAACAATTAATAATTTTAAGAATATTGAAAACAACTTTTTTAAACACAAACAAAAAATTTATTCAACAAAATATATTTTGCTTGAAAGAGTTTTTAGTGCTTAGCACGAAATTTTTATTTTTAATTCAATTTTTAATTGTTGGGGTAAGTGGAAAAAAATTCAACAAATATTTACAGCGAAGGTTGAGTGTATAGCTATTTCACGAAAAACCATTTTCGATCATCAGCACTCTTTTCGGAAGTGGATACACCGGGGATTGAACCCGCGTCCATTCCTACTTCAGCCGCAATGACCCAACGGATAAACACACTCGCCCATTGAGACTCTGTGCAAGCTGTTGGATTTTCCCCACTTTTGCCTTTTTCATTTTCAACATTAACGTTAGTGTGTATATGCTTTTGCATATATTCTCCACAAACGTGCTGAATTTTTGTTGTAGGCAGTTCGCAATGAACATTGTTGTTGGTATTTATTTTATGTATATACCAAACAACGTTAACAATTTTACTTGAAAGAGTTTTTAGTGCTTAGCACGAAATTTTTATTTTTAATTCAATTTTTAATTGTTGGGGTAAGTGGAAAAAAATTCAACAACTATTTACAGCGAAGGTTGAGTGTATAGCTATTTCACGAAAAACCATTTTCGATCATTAGCACTCTTTTCGGAAGTGGATGCACCGGGGATTGAACCCGAGTCCATTCCAACTTCAGCCGCAATGACCCAACGGATACTGCCTACAACAAAAATTCAGCACGTTTGTGGAGAATATATGCAAAAGCATATACACACTAACGTTAATGTTGAAAATGAAAAAGGCAAAAGTGGGGAAAATCCAACAGCTTGCACAGAGTCTCAATGGCCGAGTGTGTTTATCCGTTGGGTCATTGCGGCTGAAGTTGGAATGGACTCGGGTTCAATCCCCGGTGCATCCACTTCCGAAAAGAGTGCTGATGATCGAAAATGGTTTTTCGTGAAATAGCTATACACTCAACCTTCGCTGTAAATAGTTGTTGAATTTTTTTCCAACTTACCCCAACAATTAAAAATATATTTTGATTACATATTAATTAAAAACGTATTTCATATTGCATATCGCTAGCTTAGAGTGCAAATTGTATAAGTCCTTTTTTAAACTTTGTAGGAGAGACAAAAAACAAAAAATAAAAGAATTTCGAAATGAAAAAAAAAAAAATTTCTGTTTATGTAAATATTTTGGACTTACACAATTTTCTTCGCTTTTTGGACTTACGCAATTTGCGTATCACTGAATAACAACGAGTAGAAATATGACAAGTAGAACAGACTTGTTTAGCGTGGTGCGTATTTGATTTTTCTAGCGTTCTACTTAAAAAAACACTTTTTCACGAAAGTGGACTTACACAGTTTGCTCTCTAAGCTAGCGATATATGTACGTTCTTTGTTTTCACGAATCTTTATTTTATGTGTATATATTTATCTTGATTTTCGAAAATTAGCAATGGTATAAATAAACAATCGATTATAATGAGTTGCCGTTTGAAAAAAAGCAATTGTATTCAGAAAGGTACTTAACCGGGGGAAAACGTATGTAAAATTTTATTTAATGCACAACAAATTATGGTACTTAGGCGGGTTGAGTATTTAAGCGGGGAGGTACTTAAAAGGGTAAATTTGTACGATATTTTTTACAAAAGCCATAGTGTCTGCAGATGTTGGGTACTAAAACGGGTTAGGTGCTAAAGCGGGGAGGTACTAAAGCGGGTTTTACTGTATATGGAAATTGATTTTCCCCACCCGGCAACTGAAAAGTTATCCAATGCAATTATTTAACAATTCGATTTCACATGTACTTTGGCACAGTTGACACGCCAATGCATGTATGTTTGTTTTAGTGGATGTATAATTGAGTCACTAATTCGCGCCATAAAATAAGTATTTTGCAATAATTTGCGATTAAAAAAAAATACATAAATTGTCCACAAAAGCTTCAATTTTCGTTGCGATTCGCCTTGCTTGTAGTGTTTTTTTAATTCAATCAATTTGCTTGCTGTTCATTATGTTAAATTCTTTCACAAATCTTAGTTATTTCATTGAATATCGTACAAAAAAAATTATTTGTCAAAATGTTGAATAAAAATTGCAGCCGAAGAACCGAACGAATAATCACCAGTATCGTGCCTATTACCAGCGTCCCGTTTTCTTTCGTATCACCATCTAGTGCCGTGTGTATAATAATGGCCTGACTTTACGGTTACCCGAATGTCTATATCATGGTATGACGCTAGCAATGACACAAGCGAGATAGAATACGGTTGCCATGATACACAAAAAAAAATTACCAAAACTTTCGGAATAAAATGCCTCAAGCATTTTTCCCATGAAACTATTTCAAAATAATCGATTGTATTCGTGCCCTAGAAAATTTGCTACTGTAAAATTCTACTAGTGTACGTTGGGAATATTAATAGACATTGTTGTCTTACGCTCAAATTATAAAAATGGTAAGAGACAGGAATTCTGGTTGATGAAACAATAGTACATGAATAATTAATTAATTTTCTGAGGACTAAGTAAAATTTGAAATTGCATAGAGCGCATAAGAACATTTTATAAAATATGCATTTGAAAGTACCAAGTCACCGAATAACCACGTGTTACGTATTTTCACACTTCGAAGTGTTCATGGCAACCCTGGAAGAACCAGTTTGTCCATCACCAATACTTGTGCATCTTTTCTCTCTCATGCCAACATGTCGCCATCATTCACTGGAAGTTATTGGGAACTACTAAAAAACTACTGAAATAGTGGTGCTGCCACACAGACAGAATTGAGCAACCGAAATTAACCCGTTTATGATCGATATCAGCATTGATATCGATAGCAAACCATAACAAGGGGCAATGCCCTACCTTAAAATTAGAATGCCCTACCTTAAAAAGGCCAACAAGTGAGATGAATTATTATAATTAATTGTTTTTGTCATACTTTGAGATAAAAAATTATTGCGGTTGCAATGTATGATATGGAGAATCCACCCTGCATCACAGATATAATTAAATAAGACCATCGAATTTTTGCAGTTTGGTTAAAGGAATGGTTCATTCCAGCACCTTTCTGACAAAAACTAATCTAACTGTGAGCGAAAAACGCCAAAAGCGCGGAATTGATTTCTAAGGCTGTGTGCTAATCTAAAACATTTTACTCGACGGAAAAATGAGGTGTCTAAATTTTCTATAGTTATCGTTTAATCATTTTCGAGAGTTTTTTTCTCACCTCGACTTGCGTGCATACCTACAGGCGACCCACCCCTATAAGACAGTGATAGTCATTTGATATATCATTTGAGGTGCACGTTTGATGGAAATTTCTGTCACACACTGCCTACAAGCTTCCATCATTTTTATATGGACGGTGTGAAAAATGTGATGAAAACATTTGTGTCCGTGTCTCTTTCCATCAATCGTGTTCTCCAAATGATGTATCAAATGACTATCACTGCTATATGTGTTAGTGTTTGCTGAGAACGTGCTGGAGTTTCCATCATTCCTGTCTTACAGGGACATACCAAATGTAAAGATTATAGCTCTCCTAGGTATGGCATAATCGAAGGAAATTAAATTAAAATTAAAAATTTAAAAAATTATTTTTCTGTTGCATTTAATTTTTATACTGTACTAGTACACTAGAGTATTATAATTTTGATTTCATAACGGTGGATTGTAACAGAATGAAATAATCGAGATAGATATAAATCAAAATGATCAGGATGAAAAGAGAAATCGATTGAGCCATGTCCGTCCGTCTGTCCGTCTGTACGCACGATAACTCGCGCAAAAATTGAGATATTTTGATGAAATTTGGAAAGCAAGTTGGTATCAAGACGGGGACGGTTGGTATTGAAAATGGGCGAAATCGGACCATGACTACGCCCACTTTCCACATATAGTAAAAATCGGAAATTTTGTATCTCAGTCACTAATAGAGCTGGAGTGATAAAATTTCACCCACGTATTGAGCTCAGGCCCTTATGAAGAAATATGGTGAAATTTTGGAAAATGGGCGGTGCCACATCCACTTATTAAGGGGCAAACATAGAAAGTTTTATGAGTCATAACTCAGAAACCGTTGAAGATATGTAGATGAAAATTGGTACGCGTGATATACTTACTTAGACAAATGTTTGGACGCAAAATTGCCAAAATCGGTTGACGACCACGCCCACTTTTATACATGTGTATTATAAAATGACCTAAAAAACATTTTAAGCGATATCTCTGTAAAATGTAAAGATATATCATACATGTTCAAAAGTTTAGTGAAATCGGTTGGCGACCACGCCCACTTTTATATATGGTAACTATAAAGTGGCCTAATAAAACATTTTAAGCGATATCCTTGTCAAATATAAAGATAATTCATTGAAATTTTGTGGCATGAGTTCTACAATAGACCGGAAACAAAAAATAGAAAAATTTTGGAAAATGGGCGTAGCACCGCCTCTTTTTAGACAAAAGAATTTACGATATTTCGGAGCCCATAACTCGACAAATAATTGAGATATTATGACAAAACTTGTTTTATACACTGTTATAACTTGTGTTAATAGACACGCAAAAATTTATTGAAATTGGTTTATGACCACGCATACTTTTTAACAAAGATATTTCTGGGACACCCTTTGGGAATTTGTAACGTGAAATCTTTGTAACTAAAAGTCGTAAAGGAATGAAATTTTGCACAAATAATAATATTCATATACTTAGTTGGATGACTGATAAAAATTTTGAAAATGGGCGTGGCTACGCCCACTTTATGCAGCACTCGCTTTATATAAAATACACCGTGTTTCCATCAAACGCAAACAAACAATGAAAGCATACAGCTGAGTATCTAATGTTCGATTCCACTCGCACTTAGGATTCCTTACTTGTTATTATTAGAATAAGTTTGCAGAAACAATAAACTTAAATGGTACTTTTGGTCGTATCTATTTACTCGTATCGCCCACCCAGTACTCACTCGCACTTAGACGTGGATCTCCACATCTAAATCTGGAAGCTGAACCATCTTGTTGGCTTATTCTCAATGAGTATTGCTTATGTACTGTCACAATAATTATATGTCAACAAATAGGTATTAAATGTACGTCACTGGCCTAGAGAAAAGTGATATATGTACATGCTGATTGACTTTGGAAGCCATGCCTCGATTTCAGATTAATTGTGATACATTATTTACTTCTGCCCTACCTTAAACCAACGCTGTCCTATCTTAAATTTAAGTCTAGCTACGGCCCTGCATACATATGAGAAACAAACTATGTTTTTAATAAAGTTTGTGTAACTTCACAAAAAGCAACAAACAAATAAAATAAGAGTAAGAAATACGGAATCATTATTACACACAATCATTTTCAACCATCATAATTTCAACCGTTAAGAGACTGCTCACGTAAAACAGCGAACGCTGATTGAAATTTGCAAACATACAAAATTTCTTCGTACCTTGAAACCTTGACATGATGAAATTCGCGAAATGGTACAAAATGCGAAACAAATTTTTTTTCAATTGTGTTGTAAGTTATTCTAAAATTGATAAGCAATGTTTCATGAACACTTGAAAATATGTTTATTTTCAAATTATATATATGCTGATTCTCAAATTTAGAAACAATATTTTCTCAAACGTTTTAGAATTTCTTTTTCAGTGTTTAATGGGAAGTCAACAAAAATTAAAAAAGTATTTGTTGACATTGTGTGTAAATACATACATACGTGTTTTGTTTAGTTTGTTTTTTTGAATAAAATATATTACTTATATGCAACATATGTATTAAAAAAATGTGTGTGTAATGCAGTAAATATACATATATGTGTGTGTTATCCAATGTTAAAAAGCAAGACGCATTTGTGTCTTCGTGTGTGTGCAAGAAGCAAGACAAAAGTTAAAACGTTTTTATTAATAACTGTTTAATTTAAATCAAAGAAAAATTTAGTTCAGCATCATATTCGGGTTCGCGAGATTGAAACGCGTCGATTGATACCCCGTTTTTTTTTTAATTGGCTAATTTTAGCCGTTGCAAATTAAACTATATCGAATGCTCACTCGAACAAAAGGAAGTGACTCTTTTGACAGTTAAAGTGACCGTTTTCGTCACTTTGCGTTTTATAAAATACCAAAAACGTAACATACCAAAAAACTTAATACATTCACTTCGAGTCACTTATACCATGTTTACATATAACGAGATTATCAGAAATCTCGATTCGCAAATCTACCCGTTTACATATAACATGAAATCTTGATTTGCTGGGAGAGGGATTGTCAACTGTCAATTTTCCTTACCTGCATGACCCAATAATAATATGGTCGTAGTAGCAGTCAAAAGAGAATAGGCAACTACCGTTCGATGGCTTTTTCACGAATGTAAAAAGCAGATATTTTGTTTTTATTTAACGTGAAAAACGCTAGCAAACACACAAGCTTTTGCACAATTAACACGTTAAAGAAAGTATAATTAAAAAAAAAAAAAAGACGATCATTTCATAATCTATAAAACAGAAAGAAGAAGAGCGACTTACTATTGCGATACGATTCTTGTTGGGCCATGCTTACTGGCGTCCATTTTGTTTACTTCTCATTTTGACGTTTCTCCCAAATTCGCCAAAAAAAATATCGATAACACGAAGAACACAGGGTTGCATTGATAAAACTATCGTGATAATCTCGAGATTCATTTTAAATCGCGAATTTTTGGTAGCGGATTTTTGTACGGCTAACCTCGAATTTCAATCGAAGATTTTGTGTCAACCTCGAAAAAAGTAGATAATCTCGTATATGTAAATGGCCTATTACAGTCACTTTCAGTCACCTAAAGAGATACAAAATACGAACACGACAAAAAGTGATTCTGGGTGACTCGTTGCGTCGCGTTGCGTTTTGCAAAATAATGCCCTTAATAATACTGACAAATTTTCGAATACACCGTTCTGCATCTTCATCAATGAGTTCTTCCACTTTTTTAATTTTATATATTCTTCAAAGGATTAATGAAACTGTGGAAACGGTGTTAAATACGATAGAAGCGGGGAACCAAGGGATCAAAAGTATGACAAGGAGATATAATAAAAGTGCATAGGCTAGCAATCAACAGAATTAGCTAGGAAAAAAGTTGTGTGGGACAGTGTTGTCATCTTTAAATTTTAAAGTGAATTGAATCGGCTGAAAAATCGAAGTAATTCGAAGTAAATCGAAGTGAAGCGTGGCTAAATGGGTTTTCATACGTTTCCCGCGAGGTCAAGAAAATTTTGATCGTAAAAACGGAATACTATATGCATTTTGTTTTTAAGTATCACCTCAAAGAAAAACTATTAACACTATATATGTATAAAATAAAATGCTTTAATTTTTTAACGATATGTTATTTTTATTATTTCTAACAATGCAAAAAAAAGTCCATCAAGTTCAAATTCACGTATATATGTACATACATTATGTACATATATATATATATATATATATATATGAATGCAGCATATTCAATTGTTTATTGGTTCATGTATATAAATACGAGATCTTTTTTATTCCTGGGCCCTCACTCTGTAGTTCTATTCGAAAGTGAAATTAGATTCGAAAGCACATTCGTAAACTGTAGAATATAGTTTATATGGAATATGGAAATTTCTTTCGAATCGAACTACAGAGTGAGGGAATTGGATAACGAGAATGTACTAAGTATTCGTTTGTATACTTAAGTATGTGCTTGTAAAATTATATTTTATTTAAGTATAACAGGTACTGGTTATAATTCATTCAATGTAAAAAAAAAATTAAACTTATACTTAAAATACCACACGGTAGGGTAGAACAAATTTTAATACGAAGGGCAGACCATTGCAGAATATCAAATTTCAATGCTTCACTAACAAGTATCTTCAAACCCAAAATCGCCCAATGGTAACTTTTTGAGAAAAACGCGATTTTATATATTTCATGTTTTGGCGGAATCTATTATCCGCCACAGTTCGAATTTTTTCGATTGGTATACCTTTTCGCATAGCTTTAGGATGACAAAGTTATGCTTTCTTTATCATTTTCAAGCTATCGAACAAATTCGGACCGTGGCGGATATTAGATTCCGGAAAAACATGAAATATATAAAATCGAGGTTTACCATTGGGCGATTTTGGGTTTGACAGATACTTGTTAGTGAAGCATTGAACTTTGATATTCTTCAATGGTCTGACCTTCGTATTAAAATTTGTTCTATCCGTTATTTGCCAATTTTTTTTTTGCTTCGAACTCCACTCCGGGGCCCTGTGTCAAACCCTTAAAAAAAGCGACAAAACAAAAGATATAAGAGAAGCTTTTAAAAAAATAGATTATTCATCTCAATGCGGGATGCCATATCTTATGATTGTATAAACATTTACCTCTTGCATACTTGCATATGCAACTTTTATTAGAATTTGTAAGAATAAATTATAAAAGTAAGTTAATTCTGATTGGTCAAAATCGAAGTGATTTGGGGAAAGAGGAAGTGTCGAAGTGACAGGCATAAAAGTGAAGTGAAATACTTCGATCGAAGTGAAAATGTCATCACTGGTGTGGGATCAACATCATTTAATATTTTGACTTTTTGGTTGCACTCCTTCATTTATAGCAGAAAAAATTGCTTTGTACTGATTTTGTCTGGCAGCCGACTTAGCAAACCAGCTATATGTTTCTGAAACAAGAAATTCTATTTCACTTGGAATAATTTTGGATGTAGTGGAGACAGCTATCTTATCGAATGACCTACACAGGGTACCAGTTTAATTTTCAGATATCGCGCTTTTAATCGAGCGTTTACACCTCGATTGATACCCGTCATAACATTGGTGTTATCCGTTTCTACACCTACCATATTTTCTATTGACAAATTGTACTCTTTCAGCGTCTTAATTATTGATTCAAATATGCCCTCGGATGTATAGTTTTCGAGCTAAGCTAATTTTAAAAAAGTTTTGATAATTTGATTAGAACTATCGCTGTAGTAACGAATCCCAAGTATTTTTTTACGCTTATATCAGTTGACTCCAGTATTAGTCGCATTTCGAATTGTCCCGAAAACACGAAACCGTTTAACGAACTTTGGCAGCACTGGTATAAACTGTCAGAAAAGCCATCAAAACAAACGAAAAAAAAAATAGATCCGTCGGAAATTTGGTAATTATGAAAAAAAAACAACAAATTCATAATTTTTAAACAAATGTATTATTTTTATAGGTTTCGAAAATTTTGGCACAAGACCATATCGATTTCCGCCGTATCAGAGACCAGCGGGATGTCTAAGAAGCAATGGACGCAATAGGTAACGAATCCGCGCGCTGCTTTGTGCGCCGTCAATAACGTGCACATCCTTCTCTATAAACACAAGGGTGTTGTTCCATAATATCGAGAGATAAATTATAATAAATTATATAATTGAATTTAAAAAGCATCTAAACATACCGTGATTCCTAGAGAAAGCTTGTCTCTGCTATACGCATGCCTTTTTTTCTTAGGGTGGCAAAACTCCTTCCACGATATGTAGCATCGTAGGAAGCCGTCCGTCTCTTCTCGAGTCCACCTCCGTTTTGGCATTTTCACAATACTTAAAATAAACCAAGATTCTAATTAATTTATAAAATAAAATTTTACTTACCGTTCCTCCATTTTTGCCTTCCCTTCGCTTCAGCTTTCGTAAATTATGACATTTAATTGAAATCCATTTACAATAGAGCTATAATTGAACTAGGCAGCACTCAAATTCAACTCGGATTGCGTTATCCGTGTTGAAATCAGCTCGGGTTGTAGTCCGAGTTGAGTTGTTGCTTTTTCATATGGTTGTTTTATTAACCCGGCGTTTTTTTTTTTTTTTTTTGCTTATCCCGGACAATTCGAAACGCGACTATTATTAAACTGTATACGTTTGTTTTGATGTCATCCATTAAGGGCCTTTTCACATTACGGTACGAATTCGAATCGACATTTTTTTCTCCGTATTTTCAGCTTATCGAAACGATGCCCCGCTGCAGAGTTTTTTACTGACTTTCTTCTGTTTCTTTTATTACGCAGCAAAAACGCATGCATCAATTCCTCAAATTTAACTGACCGGTCTTACGCGTTGCCGTATACCGAAATTAATCCGCTCCGATTTCATGTATGCAACACTAATGTGAAAGTGCAAATTTAAATACACGTGGTCGGTAAGCTATCGGTATACTTTCGGTAAAAACCAAAAGTGTCGATCCGATACCGCACCGAGTAATGTGAAAGCGCTCTAACAGTTTTTTGAAATGAGGAAACAAAATATTTTTTAATTATTAGTAAAGGCTAACTGATTAGTTATTAATATAATGATATTCAGAGCTTTATAGCCGGTGAAGTAAAACTCCCTGAGTGAGACGCAAATATGCACCGAAACGCGTAGGAGGATAAAAGGAAACCTTTGTTTCGCTTTTTACTTCACCGGCCATAAAGCTCTGAATACCATTATATTAAAACCATTTTTTAACACGATTTTATTAGCTTCACCTTTATGCATGTATGTATGTATTTATGTAACTTCATCCCATCCTAAAAGTTGCAACATTTAACTAATTTATTATATTTTTCAAACATTCACTTCTATTGTGTTCCCTCTATTATTTCTATTCTCCTCTGGATTCGAAACATGACATCAGCAAGAGATTCAGCCCAACGGCATCATATAATGGGACATTCAACATTATATTCTATGCTTCATTGAGTCTTTTATACTTACCTTTCTTCGAAATAGCTTCTAGGAATTTCAATTCACTCACGTATGCAAGGGAACAAGTAGCAAGTTCTACATATATTTCTTATGCTGTTGTTGTATTTGCAAATATAATGAAAACAACCGCATGTATATACCAATGCAAAGCAAGAACTGGTTTTGTGTTTTTGTGTGTACAAATTCTATTTATAACACGGTTGCAGAACTTGGTAATTAATTACCAAAATAGGTTACTTTTTCGCTGTTGGTTTCTTGGTAGCTTTCACATGTGTTTGGTATTTTTTTTTTTTTTGAAGAAATTTTTTTACTCAGTTTTGGTATACAAGAAAATATGGAAATGATTATAGGACAATGAGATTATTTTGGAGCACTGACTGTTCATTATGAATATGCACAGGTAAATAAAGAAGAGCATATCTCCGATTAAAAACCGAAATAGTTTCGATGCTTTTCCTTAAATACTTATATTTTCGTTCATCATTTTGGATCTAATTAAATTATTTCTCAATTCTTAGTACGATTTTTAAGATTAAAGCGTGTTTTTAAGCTATTATTTATTTATAATAGCGCCGCATTTGGTTCTACCAAGTTTTAAACTGGCTGCGATTTAACTATCGTCGAATATATGAGTTTGCAATTGCACCGACATAAGGCGCATTTCTGTCGTACCCAAGCATTGTTGCTTTGAAGGTAATTTGATGCATAAGCGAGTATTCTTTTCATGCTTGGGTACGACAGAAATGCGCCTATAATCGAAGAATGCACAGCAATATAAACGGTATTTGCTAATTCCGCCTTTATTATACTTTCATCTACCTTCAGTTAATGAAAGGGAATAGATGGCTGTATACCACGAGAAACAGAAGACAATGCGTTTGCATGTTTTTTTTTTGTTTTTGCATTTGAAATGAGGCCATGCAACTTTGGCTTCAATACAATGACAAATTCAGTGATAATATTTGCAAATAATATTTTCTCCATTGTAAGTAAACTTCTCAAATCGTTTGTCCTTAAAGGCTGGTATCGACCTCTCAAGAAACAGCTCAAGAAATTTTTCGCTTTATATCTTGAGTGAAGGCAAGTAGTTTTAACGGTTAGTAATCCACCGTGAATACCAACGAAGAAGAGCGTCAGAAAGTAAATAAAAGAAACCTTTTTGTAAACATAAGCAAATGGTAAGTTCTTAAAAATATTAAATAAATAGTTTAAAGAGTTTTATTTTGTTGTTATTTTTAAAAATAATGCAAACCGACGAGGATGGCCTTATTTTACGGCAAAACTGCTGTATATTGATGGCCGGAATGGAAGAAGATATAAAAAAACGACACCAAACTCCGCTTTGCATCAATAAAAAATTGTGCATTCTATTTTTTCGATTCTTTTTTTCCATTTTCACCTACGATTTCCACGATTTTTTTCAACATGTAACTAAAATCAACAAACGTCAATATTTCTTTAAGAAATAAATGCTCGATGATATATTTGTTGGCAAAACCTGTGTTGCTGTGTTCACATTACATTGAAAAATAGTATTAAAAAAGTGTATCAAATTTCTTGAGAGGTCAATACTCGCTCAAGAAAGTTTCACGAGAAAAATTTCTTGAGCATTTCTTGTACGTCATTTTATATGGAACTTTTGCGTTTCTTGGGAGGTCGATACTAAGCTTAAAGGCCTATACGCAGCTCTTAAGAAATCCAAAAAATCTATGTAATTTGACGTACAAGAAATGCCCAAGAAAAATTTCTTTTGTCATATTTCCTTTTGCGATACGCAGTTCTAAAGAAATTTCCGAAAACTTGGTTTGTATTTTATACTGCAAATAATAATTTACTTAACAAAAAAAATATACAAATTTATGAAAAAATGCAACCTCTTTTCACTCGTACTCGGCTCCCCATCAGTGATTATTAACGATGACAAAAGCTCGATTTGCCTTATAAGAAACAGCGGACTTTTTTTTCATTATCTAAATCAGGGGTCTTCGTTTCATAGCACTGAGGTGCAACGCTCAACTCACACAGATTGTTATACTCTCTCGTTTTGTCGTAGTAAGAGCGCAAAAGTTAGGTGACCATCTACAACCGTGCGACGATTCAGTTGTTTGCGGGCAAGCAAAAAGATAACAACGTACACGGATACTTCGTTTTCATACGAACGTACACGCATACTTCGTTTTCATTGTGCGACGTGGTATAGCAGCGCATAAAAGCGAAAAATATATGCGTGCACGTTGTTGTCTTTTTGCTACTGAACGATGCGACGGTAGTAGCTGGGCACTCAACTAGTCGTTTTTCACTAATACTGCTGCAGTTACCAACACTGCTGCAGTTAGAGTTTTGGGGATCTCTGATCTAAATCAATTATCGGCACGGCCTGGTCACTGAGCTGGTGGTGAGAACAAGCTTCTCACACGTATTTAATACGTGTGTTGCATGCGAGCGCAATAAATAAAAACCAAAGATAACTAGATGCGAAACTCTCAAATTTATCTGCTCTCACGGGGGCCTGAACTGTCTTTTCACTTTCAAACACTGACGAATCAGGGAAAACAGCTGACAGCAAAATCAGCTGATACCACAAACCAGATCAAATCCACCATAAATAATAAACAAATGAGGGATTTTGGATATTTGCCACCATTTCATGAAATGACTTTATTACTTATTATATTAATCGAGAAGTGAATTAAAAATGTATAATAAAGTTTGAAAAGGGGTGAGAATGTAATTGTTTGCATATTTACCTTTTTGAATCAAAAATATGCAACAAATATCTAGATATGGGAAGTAGGATATACTATAAATATAAAATATTTGCCTTAAAATTAATGCTATATTAATTGATTTCTCAATGAAAACACAATATCATTTTCCTTTTTAGCCTGGAAACAGAATTTTAATGAAATACTTGCGTGCATTTTATTAACTGGTTTAATAACATATAAACCATTTTACATGATCTTAAATACTCAAGATTATACTTTAGATCAAATTTAAAGTATAATTGCGAAGTCACTGTCATATTTTGCAGCAAAAATTACGTAATATTATTCATTTGCAAGAAATAACGAAATACCCCCAAATTTTATTTTAAAATACCCACATTCACTTTTTTACGCAGTGGCACCAATGGAAAATGTTATAAAAAATGCGCATTTTTCAGCGCTCTCACGAAACAAAGAGTTTCGTATCTAGTTATCTATGATAAAAACGAACAAAGTGATTAGTGTCATTCGGTTTGCCATTCTAGCAGCAAAGATGACTAGATACGAAACTCTTCATTTCGTGAGAGCGCTGTCAAAATGCGCATTTTTTATAACATTTTTGATTGGTGCCACTCTGTTCGAAAACTGAAAATGGGTATTTTACATATTATTTCCGGGAATTTTTCGGCTTCCTTATGTTATTGAAGACTATAGCAATCATAAAATTTTGTTTATACCAAATTAAGATAAGGATATAACCACAAAAGTGATACACAGGATAGTATGATTTTCCCACATTCCGAATATTCGTGTTCGAAACCCAATCTCAGACAAATTAAGAATAACGCACAAAAAGTGGTGAACGATAATACATGTAGTTGGGTGGTATTTTTTAAGAAATATTTTACTCTATTTTACAATTCTATTAAAATGTGAATATATTAGAACTGAATTATAATAATTTTTAACCGGATATATATATAAATCTACTGAAGAACCGCTGCCCGCGTTCCATCTCATTAACATATTTTTTATAATTTTAACTGAAACACAATTTTTTCCAGTTGAAACAGTAAACTTCACTGCATATTACATACGAGCAATATAATTACCTCGGTATTTTTCATAATTCTTTATTATTTCAACAAAATCTAACACATAAAACAAAAAATCTAAATCCACCAAAAGCTCTAATTTATTTTGGTGTGTTTTCCCTTCTGGCACCAGCAATTTGCACAACAGCTGATCGGCGGGGTTTTATGTTGTGTTGATGCTGGCAACAAAGCCAAATAAAACCCCTGGGAAAATAGAGAAATTGGGAGAGCAAGAAAGAGTTTCGTATCAAGTCATCTTTGTCTAGCAGGTCGATGGCGGATCAAGCAATGTTTTTTATGTAAAAATTTTAATGCAATTATTAAGCCATGAATTATAACTATGTGCACAATTAAAAATTATATACTTATCTATGTTAGTTTACGCATAAAACGAATTTTTTAAGATACGAGTTTTCTGCATTAACGATAATTTCATTTTTGAAACTTGATTTATAGGTTACTCGTTTGCTGCACTTATATGTATACAACGAAGATACTTCAAAACTATTAAATAAAAACAATATTTTGCTTAAATTCAAGGTTTTATTTGTTAGAGGATATTATAAAAAAACAAGTAAGGAAGCCTAAGTTCGAGTCGAATCGAACATTAGATACTCAGCTGTGTGCTTTCATTGTTTGTTTGCATTTGAGGGAAATACGGTGTGATTTATATAAAGCGAGTGCTGCATAAAATAGGCGTAGCCACGCCCATTTTCAAAATTTTTATCAGTCATCCAACTAAGCATATGAATATTATTCTTTGTGAAAAATTGTATTCCTTTATGACTTCTAGTTACAAAGATGTCACGTTACAAATTCCCAAAGGGTGTTCCAGAAATATTTTTGTTAAAAAGTAGGTGTGGTCATAAACCGATTTCAATAAATTTTTTCGTGTCTATTAACACAAGTTATAAAAGTGTATAAATCAAGTTGCGGCGTGGTCGTCAACCGATTTTGGTAATTTTTCGTCCAAACATTTGCCTAAGTAAGTATATTACGCGTACCAAATTTCATCGTTATATCTTCAACGGTTTCTGAGTTATGACTCATAAAACTTTCAATGTTTGCCCCTTAATAAGTGGGCGTGGCACCGCCCGTTTTCCAAAATTTCATCAAATTTCTTCATAAGGGCCTGAGCTCAAGACGTGGGTAAAATTTTATCACTCTAGCTATATTAGTGGCTGAGATACCAAATTTTCGACTTTTTCTATATAGGAAAAGTGGGCGTGGTCATGGTCCAATTTCGCCCATTTTCAATACCAACCGTCCCAGTCTCGATACCAACTAGCATTCCAAATTTCATCAAAATATTTCAATTTTTGCGCGAGTTAGAGTGTTTACAGACGGACGGACGTGGGATGACAAAACGATTAATACGCCTTTAAATATACTTGTATATTAAGATAAGAGTTTGACGCAGTTATGAAAAAAGCATTGATTGAGATACCAAGATATTTATTCCTATTTTTTTTTTTTTGCTATAAACACAATCTATTGAGATAGGAATTTGTTGCAGTTATAGAACAGAAAAATAGGAATCGTTTGATATGAAAATATCAAAATCGTATTTTTTAAGATACGAGGTTGAGAAAGTAAGGCATCGTTTTGGTAAATTGCAGAGATTGAATATTTCAATTGTAATACAACTTCCAGGACATAAGTGGTCCTTCGGGATATCTAGCAACTGAGCCGTGCATGCTAGCTTTAACCAGGTACTAAGCTCGTCGGATTGGGGTGGTTCTTGCTCGCTGCTTCGTCGATTTCCCTAGCACTACAACAAAAAAAAAATCATGCACATTTCCTTAACAGACAACCAAAAAACTACAAAAATTACCCTAACATTTCTTCTAAACCGGACCAACAAAAACTTGAATGAAACCCGTTTGCAACACAACCGAGAAGCAATAAATCCGCTTCTCTTCTCTTCCCTACCCAACCTTCAAGAGATACTTACGATCACCGAGCCCAACCATGATTCCGTGGGCCTAAGGAATTACCATCTCACAACATAGACAAAAAAATTAGTATACCATGTTTCTTGATTTTTCACTTATCTGAACAATTCATTTATTACAAAAATTTATATATTCATACATCTGTTTATTTGTATTTTACTGAAAAGCTGTAGAGCAATTTGATCATTATTATATAATAGATAATAAATAGAAAATATATGTGCACCTTAATGTGAACAATTCATTACAAAAATTACGTTAATCTTACGGTACACCCTAATCTCTCCTTTTCCTTCTCAATTATATTCCAATCCAAGCTTATGGTAACATGTATGTAGATATAAGTATATACATATGTATATAGTTATGTAGTTATGTATGCATGTGCATATATTCTTTTTTTTTTTTTTGTAGAGAGTTAGTAGACAGGTAAATATATATACATATGTATGAGAAATTAAATATAAAATTTAAGAGAAATAACACTTACATTTTGTTTTTGCTCCGATCGTGTTCAGCAGGCGCCTGATGAGCTACGTAGTGGAGTGGAGTTATGTTTACTCTAGAAAATAATTTTTATATACAAATTTATATTTAGTACATATGTACATATATGCCTAACTCTCCCTGTGTTCCAAAAATGACATTTCACGTCCACGTGGTTTATGATTTGTTTTTTTTTTTTTTTTTTTTTTTTTTTTTTTTTTTTATTCTTTAGATAGATTTACACATTTTCCCGTTCTAAATTTACGCGCTGCAGGAGCGGCTGTAGGGCAAAATTAAGATTAAGGCCCTAAGCTTACATTTTAAAGGTGTCCGAGAGAAGGAAAATGAATTACATAAAACTTAATATTTTTCCAATTAAGAACTTATTTTTGCTTTTGTTTTTGCTTTACATGTATATTCTTTTCTTCTTTAACTTTATGTTTTAACTTTACTTTTAATTACGCAACCTTTAGTTGCAAATTCAAGTACAAATATATACCTACGAAAAAAAAATATGTAAATTTAAATGTTATATAAGTACTTCAATGCTTCTTCTTAACTACATTTATATGGTATATTCATAAACGAATTTAAATTTTTCTTCTGGCAAAACCTAATAGCTTGTACGTATGTATAAGTATATATTCAGTTTCACATGGACACTATTGCCGGTAAATAAATATATATGTATTTATATATGTGCTCGAAGATCTCTACACGTATGAAGACCCCTGGACAAATCCGCGTGCATCCGTGACCCACGTGAACCAACTTCTTTGATTTTGGAAGATTATGACGATGGTTGATTTTCGGAAACCTGCCGCTTTTTACTTTTTTGTGACTGAATGCTTCTTTTCGAGAAATTTAACCGCATAGATAATCACATTATAAATCCAGAAGACATGTGGAGTGGAAATTTTCTGACAGCCAGCATTTACTATCTGTTCTATTTTTTTTCTTCACAGTTCTTTTAACTTTTAATTAGCAGACTGGTTGCTTAGTTTTTTTATTTTGCCACATAAATATATTTTTTTTTTTTTTTTTAACTTTTTCTTCATTCACAAACGATTTTCTTTAGAGCAATGTGCAATTACATATGTATACGAATATGTATATATAATTAAACATCACAAATCACGAGTTTCTGTTAAGTCTTTATTGGTTTTTCTTTTCCGTATTTATTTAATTTATAAGCTTAAGGTTTTTTTTTTTCCAATAAAGTTTTTTTTTTCCAAATTTTAACAATTTTTTTTTGATTTTTCGCGGAGCAGCAAAACTTTTCGCAACTTGTCACATTCTCGGCCGGATCCAAAAGATACCGGAACTCGTGATCTCCTCAACTTGGTTCGTTTTTCTTTTCTTTAGCATTTCGTTAAATACTCTCTGTCTCTCATCTTAAATGCTCTGCAACTGTTCCCACGCCGAATTAATTGGGATGCCACGCATAAAAAATTAAATTGCCCAAACCTGTTGTCACTTTTTAGTTGCTCAAAAATCGCCATCACAAAGCAGATGTTATTGGCAAGGTAATTGGTGAAATTTCTGCGACAAAACATCTGAAAAAGGCGAGGATTACAGGGGTTGCAGATCTTTGGCATGGAAGGTTCCTATAAGTTTCCCATCCAAATCTTCAAGTATGTAATAACTTGACCCTACTTTCTCTCGAACCCTTGCCCTAAGAAACGTTTTGGCTAGTTTAGCGTTAAATGATTTAGCCATATTGCTTTGAGCGAAATTTCGCCGAAAAACTTCTTGTCCAACAGAGTAATTTATGTGTCGTGACCTTAGGTTGTACTGATGTTCATTGCGTTCAAAAGCTTTGTGCAAATTGGCTCGGACTTTGTCCCTGACAGACAAGATGTTGTCGAACCGAGCATTAGGTTCAACTAAACCTTCAGTTAACATACCTATACCCCGCAGAAGATTATAGTTATCCCCGTGTGTTACCATGTGCTGGCCGAAAACAACAAAATATGGACTGTAACCAGTGGATTGGTGTACTGAATTACGAAGGGCCGCATTGATGCTGCTCAGATGACAATCCCAATCCCGCTGATCTTTGTCAATATAGGCCCTTAACGCTGCATTAATGGAACGATTTACTCTTTCCGATGCATTACTCTGTGGTGAATATATGGCTGTGAACGTATGTTTTATTCCACATTTCGTCAGGAATGCCTCGAATTCTTTCGCTTTAAACTGGGTTCCGTTATCGCTCACAATATATTCGGGCACACCGAAAACATCGAAAACCTGAGTCTTCAAAAAGTTTATTATCGGCGTAGTAGTCAACTTTTTTAATGGGCAGAGAAAGGTAAACTTTGAAAGATTATCGAGAACAATGAAAATTCCTATGTGGCCGTTTTTTGACCTGGGAAATGGACCAATTAAATCTACATAAAGCTTTTGAAAAATTCGTTCTGCAGTCGTCGTTTTCCCCATCGGTGGACGTAAAACTTTCGTAGGATGCTTAGTGGATTTGCATACCTCACAATCTGAAATAAACTTGCTAACATCCTTAAATAGTCCTGGCCAATAAAAATAACGTCTAATCCTTTCAACTGTTTTCGATATTCCTCCATGCGCACAGGTGGGAACATCGTGTGCATGCGAAATGACCTTTTCACGCAGCGCTGTGGGAACTAAAAGCTTCCAAGCCGCATTTTCTTTCTCTGGCCCTCCAGAATAAAACTCCGTTCTGTGATAAATATATTTGTCTACTACTTTAAAGTCCGGAAACTTTTCAGCTGTACCGCTCAATTTTTCCCTAGTTTTTACGTAATCAGTGTCGTCGAAGGCGTCCGATGTTAAATCAATATCAGGTACATAATCCACGGACAAAGCCGATATTAGTTCATCTTCTGAGTATATTCGTGATAATGCATCTGGGACTACATTGGCACTGCCCTTACGGTGTTCGATTTTAAAATCATAGGCCTGAAATTTCAATGCCCAGCGCGCTAAACGTCCGCTAAGATCACTTTGATTCATTAGCCAGCGAAGGCTTGCATGATCGGTTATTATTGTAAAAGCTTGGCCCTCAACGTAAGCTCTAAATTTTTTGATAGCTAATACAGCTGCCAAGCATTCCCTTTCCGTAACCGAATAATTTTGCTGCGCCTTGTTTAATTTTTGTGACATATAGGCTATCGGTATCTCTATGCCTTCATCATTATATTGAGCTAACACCGCACCTACACCATGTAGGCTCGCATCGCATTGAATCACAAATGGTTTCTTGAAATCGGGATTTGCTAAGAAGGGAGCTGTTGTCAGTCGTGATTTTAACAATTCAAAGGACTCTTGCGCTTCATCTGACCACTTAAATGCTTTCGATTTCTTCAGAAGTTCGGTGAGTGGATGTGTAACCTCAGCAAAGTTAGCGACAAACCTACGGTACCAACCTGCCATTCCGAGAAATCTGCGCAGCTGCTTCACTGTTTTCGGTACCGGATAGTTGGTTATTGCTGACACCTTTTCTGGGTCAGTCTTCAAAGTACCTAATCCAACCACATATCCTAAATAACGAACTTCGGTTAGACAAAACTTGCTTTTCGAAACATTGATCGTGAGACCTGCTTTTTCAATATGGCTGGCCACTTCCTTTAACAATTTTATATGCGAGTCAAAATCTTCTGAAACTAATAGCAAATCATCCAGATAGACGAAAACCTTTTCCTTTAGATTGTAGGGAATTACGCGGTCCATCAACCGACACATCGTCTGCGGAGCATTGCATAGACCGAACGGCATTACAGTGTACTGATATAGCGGTCGGTTAGGAACCGTAAAAGCCGTTTTTTCGCGTGAACTCATCTCCAGCGGTATTTGCCAAAATGCATCCTTTAAATCCAGACTGGAGATGAATTCCGCTCGCGGCAGTCTAGACAATATACCCTCGATGTGTGGAAGTGGGTACGCATCCTTTACCGTTAAAGCATTCACCTTCCTACTATCTAAGCACAAACGCACTTTTCCTGGTTTCCGAACCAATACGACAGGGGATGACCAGGGACTAATGGACTCCTCAATAACACCCAAGGATAACATACGATCAATCTCCTGGCACATTAACTTTTCTACGGCTGGTGACACCGGAAAATGTCGCTGCTTAATGGGTTTAGCATCGCCTACATCGATGCAGTGCTCGACCACTGAAGTTTTTCCCAGCCCTTTGGTTTCGAAACTTGGAAAATACAGAATAGCCTGTTTTAGCTGCCTTTCTTGATCCCTACACAACCTATGCATGTTGGAGTTGTCAGCAACTGTATCTATCTCGCTAATGATATTGGATGCAATCCCAAAAGCCCTCCAAAAATCTACGCCTAAATAAATGTCTTGAACTAACGATGGAATTATGTAAAAGTCGATTTCTTTGGTGATATCTTTGTATGTTAAATCCAAATGTATCATGCCTGCAATTTCTTGCCTTGAACCATCTGCTGTGCTTATACATGTATCTAGTTTCTTAATAGCTAAATTTTTATTCAAAACTTCTCTAGCAAATCCTCCCCCTAAACAACTAACAGATGCTCCTGAATCCAGAAGTCCTAAATGATTTTTCTCCAGGATCCTGATTGAGGCATATGGTCGAATGTCATTAGGTTTATTTAAAATAGCACACACAGATCTTAATTGGGTTTTTGTATGCTTAACTTTCGTCCAATATTGTCTGGCTCTCTCTGCTGAACGTGAACGCTTAAAAATATTTTCTCGCTTGTTCTGGTAAGCAAGTAGCCTTTCGTGAAAGGGTACTATAGGGTAAAGTTTGGGTGTATATGGTTGTTGGGAATATGGATTTTTAAGTATGGCAATTTTCTTGTTTAATTTTTCGTTTCCGACTTTTGGTAGGGATGTCTTAGCTGCTTGCTGACATCCCGGTTTCCGTTTTCCGGATCATTGCATCGCGGACAAGTTGGAAGGAAAAATGCTATCAAACCACAGCCATAGCAGAATACCCTACGTGGCTTAACACAGCTCTTATAGTTGTGGCCAGCCTCGTCGCAATTCCAGCACACGTTCTCGGATGTTTGTCTATGATTTGATATTGCTTCGCATACATCTGTTCGACAGTCAGGTGCACTCCCTACGTCAACTTCCGAGACATTCCTACGCGACTGCGCAATTGGCCGCTGACTTACTAACTTGTTTTGTAGTTCTGCTACCAAATTCTCCCTCTTCCTACACGCCTTACGAAGATCTGAGATGGTTTTTATGTCTAAATGTAATAATTCTAGTCGAATGTCTGGCAAAAGGTTTCTCATAACAATTTCTACCAATTCCAGTTCTGCCAAAGGAATCCTTAAACTATCGGCTATTGATAAAATGTGATCTAAATAATTTTCAAACGACTCCCCTACTTTTTGTTTTAAACAACGTATGGATTCTTTAATTTCAAAATCTGATCGAAAATCTTTAAAATGTTTGCGCAAATTTTCACATATCTCGCTCCAGCTTAATTCCCCCACTGTGTGGTGATAACGCCAGAACCAGCGCTTAGCTTTGCCTTCAAACAACATGTGCACATTCTGGCAAAGTGATTGGTAATCTCCCCTCAAGGTTGAATTAGTAAGTGCATTCACTCTGTATATAAACTCATCGACTGGTACGCTATTAAGGGATCCATCAAAACTAAGTTTCCATCCCGAAATTATTTTACACGCGACTGATTGGGGTGTTGTTCCAGAATCCTCACGCGTGTGCCTGGGACTATGCAACCCTTCGCGCTCTCTATTAGAATAATCTGTCTGATGATTTTCAGAGCGATTCTCCCTCATGTTTGCTTCGAATACATTACGCGCTTCACCTACTCTCAAATTTCGAAAGTAAGATTCTAAAGAAGCACCTACTAATCGACCTATATCTCCCTGCAATTGCCTTCCGAACTGTTGTTCACAATCACGAAAACTTTCCTGTACTAGATTCCGGATATAGCTTGGATTTACACCTTCATCTGCTTGAGTATGACGTGGCGTACGGTTTGCGTTGGTGTAACGGCCTCTTCCCCGATTTTTATTAGTAACGGATGCATTATGGATGGTTTGTGAACGAGTAGTAGGACCTTGCAGATTTTCTTTTGGCCTAGCGCCTTGATGAATAAATGAATCGAATTGCTCCTGTTCTGCAAAGCTTTTTACTGATTGAGTGTCAAAACTCTGCCGACATACAGGACAACTATCATTTTCCTTTAACCACGCTGTTATACAAAGATTATGAAAATTATGCTGACATGGAGTTACCGACAGGCTATCTCCTGCAATCTCCTCCTTACAAATACTACACACCTTGACTTGATTCCCAAGATCTAACAACTCTTCATTGCTGTGACGTACAGTCATTGTATTTTATACGAAAATTATGTATAAAAAAAAAATATGTAAATTATTGAAAAGTAATATGTGGGTTTAAAAAAAACGTTTGTAAAAAGTTTTCATAAAAAAATGTTGTGAGTTATGGATTTTTCCTTAAGACCATGAAATGGAAAAAGGTTGGTTATAGGGTTTCCTTCTATTGAAGTACAAAACTAAGGGTAGCTTTGCAAACGATATTTGTATGTATTTCAGTTCGAATGGAATCTGCATCAATTCGACACTAAAGATTTTCCTGTTCGCCTGAATTTTATTTCAGAATAAAAGTAAAAAAAATTTGTTTTACTAGCCGGTTATAAAATCAGTTAACAACCAATTTGTAGATAATTCCACGCAAGTAAAATTCTATCCAAATTACTAACGTTTAACATTTTATATTTTTAACTGGTTAGCTGGAGATACGTAAATATTCCCCTACGATGTTCTAATTCCAATTAAAAATTATAAAACAAAAAAAAAGTTTGAGACATAATTTCGATCGGTAAGCTAAGGATGTATAAAACCTCCGCGTGCTTATTCCACACCGCAATTAGCCTCTTAGAAAATTACCAAAAAAAACAAAATTAATTAGTTAGAGCCCCGAATATAAATTCCTCGGGCCCCACGTTGGGCGCCATTTTTATTGTAATACAACTTCCAGGACATAAGTGGTCCTTCGGGATATCTAGCAACTGAGCCGTGCATGCTAGCTTTAACCAGGTACTAAGCTCGTCGGATTGGGGTGGTTCTTGCTCGCTGCTTCGTCGATTTCCCTAGCACTACAACAAAAAAAAAATCATGCACATTTCCTTAACAGACAACCAAAAAACTACAAAAATTACCCCAACATTTCTTCTAAACCGGACCAACAAAAACTTGAATGAAACCCGTTTGCAACACAACCGAGAAGCAATAAATCCGCTTCTCTTCTCTTCCCTACCCAACCTTCAAGAGATACTTACGATCACCGAGCCCAACCATGATTCCGTGGGCCTAAGGAATTACCATCTCACAACATAGACAAAAAAATTAGTATACCATGTTTCTTGATTTTTCACTTATCTGAACAATTCATTTATTACAAAAATTTATATATTCATACATCTGTTTATTTGTATTTTACTGAAAAGCTGTAGAGCAATTTGATCATTATTATATAATAGATAATAAATAGAAAATATATGTGCACCTTAACGTGAACAATTCATTACAAAAATTACGTTAATCTTACGGTACACCCTAATCTCTCCTTTTCCTTCTCAATTATATTCCAATCCAAGCTTATGGTAACATGTATGTAGATATAAGTATATACATATATAGTTATGTAGTTATGTATGCATGTGCATATATTCTTTTTTTTTTTTTGTAGAGAGTTAGTAGACAGGTAAATATATATACGTATGAGAGATTAAATATAAAATTTAAGAGAAATAACACTTACATTTTGTTTTTGCTCCGATCGTGTTCAGCAGGCGCCTGATGAGCTACGTAGTGGAGTGGAGTTATGTTTACTCTAGAAAATAATTTTTATATACAAATTTATATTTAGTACATATGTACATATATGCCTAACTCTCCCTGTGTTCCAAAAATGACATTTCACGTCCACGTGGTTTATGATTTGTTTTTTTTTTTTTTTTTTTTTTTTTTTTTTTTATTCTTTAGATAGATTTACACATTTTCCCGTTCTAAATTTACGCGCTGCAGGAGCGGCTTTAGGGCAAAATTAAGATTAAGGCCCTAAGCTTACATTTTAAAGGTGTCCGAGAGAAGGAAAATGAATTACATAAAACTTAATATTTTTCCAATTAAGAACTTATTTTTGCTTTTGTTTTTGCTTTACATGTATATTCTTTTCTTCTTTAACTTTATGTTTTAACTTTACTTTTAATTACGCAACCTTTAGTTGCAAATTCAAGTACAAATATATACCTACGAAAAAAAAAATATGTAAATTTAAATGTTATATAAGTACTTCAATGCTTCTTCTTAACTACATTTATATGGTATATTCATAAACGAATTTAAATTTTTCTTCTGGCAAAACCTAATAGCTTGTACGTATGTATAAGTATATATTCAGTTTCACATGGACACTATTGCCGGTAAATAAATATATATGTATTTATATATGTGCTCGAAGATCTCTACACGTATGAAGACCCCTGGACAAATCCGCGTGCATCCGTGACCCACGTGAACCAACTTCTTTGATTTTGGAAGATTATGACGATGGTTGATTTTCGGAAACCTGCCGCTTTTTACTTTTTTGTGACTGAATGCTTCTTTTCGAGAAATTTAACCGCATAGATAATCACATTATAAATCCAGAAGACATGTGGAGTGGAAATTTTCTGACAGCCAGCGTTTACTATCTGTTCTATTTTTTTTCTTCACAGTTCTTTTAACTTTTAATTAGCAGACTGGTTGCTTAGTTTTTTTATTTTGCCACATAAATATATTTTTTTTTTTTTTTTTAACTTTTTCTTCATTCACAAACGATTTTCTTTAGAGCAATGTGCAATTACATATGTATACGCATATGTATATATAATTAAACATCACAAATCACGAGTTTCTGTTAAGTCTTTATTGGTTTTTCTTTTCCGTATTTATTTAATTTATAAGCTTAAGGTTTTTTTTTTCCAATAAAGTTTTTTTTTTCCAAATTTTAACAATTTTTTTTTGATTTTTCGCGGAGCAGCAAAACTTTTCGCAACTTGTCACATTCTCGGCCGGATCCAAAAGATACCGGAACTCGTGATCTCCTCAACTTGGTTCGTTTTTCTTTTCTTTAGCATTTCGTTAAATACTCTCTGTCTCTCATCTTAAATGCTCTGCAACTGTTCCCACGCCGAATTAATTGGGATGCCACGCATAAAAAATTAAATTGCCCAAACCTGTTGTCACTTTTTAGTTGCTCAAAAATCGCCATCACACAATTCATATTTTCAAAATGTTTATAAAAAACAAAAGGTTCGTTTCTTATTAACTATTTATAGACAAGAATTATCTAAGGATATATTACTTCCGTTTTTATGTGTTTCTTCCTATTGTTGTGCTCTTCAAATATGTCATTAATCGCATAGAATTACAACAAAAAATATTTTTTCAATTCGTCTTGTTTGAAATTCTACGTGAACCTTCTAGGCCATGATTGCCGGAATACAATTTAATATACATATATCTACTGCGATATCCTCAGTTAAATAATTATTGGTTATGGATAGTTAGCTAAGTTTTCTTGGCAAAGCGTTGCTTGATTCAAAAAATTAGCAGAAGAGTACAGAATAAGAATCATAGAGACCTCCAAATTTCAGATAGTAAATTTTTCACTAGCTCGAATTTTTTGTTGTCAAAGTAGGAAACAGCTGTTTAAAAAAATAAACCAACGAATATATTTGATTTTATTGCTTTTGTAATTTGGTGAATTTTTAAAATAGAAATAATGAAAATGAAATTCCATGGAAATTATTAATGGCTAATTTTTACTATTTTTCCGTTTCTTATACTTCTGTTCGTTTCGCTCTTTATGAGCGTAATTCCTTCCGTTTATTTCTTTTCATTTACTTGACAGCTAGTTGCTAGTTTAATAAGAAACAAAGCCAAAGAATGTATGCACTTTTTGTTTATTTTATTGTTTTTTATATATTAATCACGTTCACAGCTGACATGAAGATGCTTTCGTGTAAGAATGCAGATAAACTGATAAACTTTAGCAGTTTAATACTTCATTACTTTATATGAAGCCCACTAATGTACAATTTGCTGTGCAAAATGTGAACATTGGCAACACTATGGCATTGTTAATCGCCCGACCATAATGAGAAGGTAGAAGCATTACGAAAAATGCAACCCTTCCATTATATTTGTTGTTGTTGTAGTCAGAACTTGCAATCTGGGTGAAATTGAAAGTCCCCTATTACTGACAGGCTCTAAAATATCAATAAGATATTCCACTGTGGCCTTATCAAAGCAATATCTCGAATAACATTCCTCTTCCCTCTCTCTTATTTGGAAGGGATCATATCGGCTTCTATATACCTTTGCTCTCCGTTCCGGGATATCATAGTCTATAGTGGCAAAATCTTGAAAAATTCTGCTATTTCCAAACATATTTATTAAAATGTCTTCTTTATACGTTTTATTTATTTATTTTTTATTGTATTCACATACTCTCTTTCTATTTTTATAGTTTTCATGGCGAATTCCCAGCTTAGAACAATATTTTAAGATTTGAAAATGACATTCACCTCATTTTAAAGTTAGAACGCTGTTTTAGTGATAAAACTGGTTTTAAGTCGACTATGACAGAGATGAAACAACGTTTATGCTAGCATCATTCTAAGGGCCGTTTAGTCAACCTCTGATTAATGCTAACCACGGTTAAAGTCCGGTTAAACATCATTATCGACTTCATCAAACCATACATTTATCATGTGGGCGATAATGCAGTCCATAACTTAACCGGACCTTTATCCTCCGGTTAGCGTTAATCAGAGGTTGAGTAAACGGCCCTAAGTGGGTTAAAACACTGTCTTAAATAGACTAGGACTACCGCTCAATGAAATTAAGAGTTCACGAATTCTGTCGTATAAACGTGGTATAAGGTAGAGTATGCCTTTTATAAAACCACCAGCAAATACCCGTTGCTTCGCAATGAGGAATAATAGTTAATCAAAGTCAATTCAAGTTAAGTCAATTCAAGTCAATTCAAGTCAATTCAAATCAAGTCAAGTCAAGTCAAGTCAAGTCAAATCAAGTCAAGTCAAGTCAAGTCAAGTCAAGTCAAGTCAAGTCAAGTCAAGTCAAGTCAAGTCAAGTCAAGTCATGTCAAGTCAAGTCAAGTCAAGTCAAGTTAAGTCAAGTCATGTCAAGTCAAGTGAATTCAAGTCCAGTCAAGTCAAGTCAATTCAAGTCAAGTCAATTCAATTCAAATCAAGGCAATTCAAGTCAATTCAAATCAAGTCAATTCAAGTCAAGTCAAGTCAAGTCAAGTCAAGTCAAGTCAAGTCAAGTCAAGTCAAGTTAAGTTAAGTTAAGTTATTCCGGGGTTATCTGCGTCCACTTGTTGACCTTGTCTAGCCATCACTACACAGTAAAAATTTTAGTTTAATTTTAATACCATTTTGGTATTTATATATAACAATGCCAAAAAGTATAAAATTAAAACCATTCTGGTTTAAAAAAAAAGAAGAGAATATGAGAGACAGAAATTATTTTTGGTGTCAAATTAATACTTTTTTGGAATTAAATCAAAACCAAATTTTAATTATCTTTAGAATATTTTTGGTATTAAAAATAGTTGAAATAGTATAAGATCTATCCGAAAATTGGAATAAATACTATATTTTTTTGGTATTAAATCAAAACCAAAAATATGTAGAAATGCTCATTTTATTTCATATAATATATGTATGTACACATGTATGTAATATTACAAAGATAGGAATTATCACATATGTAGTCTTTGTTGTCTCTGCCATGAAAAAGCTTCTCACAAAAAATGCATTCGCCATTCGGAGCCGGCATAAAACTGTAGGTCCACCCAATTAGTAGGTACAACAAAAAGGAGCACACCTCGAATTGGGAGAGAAGCTCGGCCATAAAACTCGTCAGAGTTATAATAGCGCCATTGTTTTATGTTATTACTTTGTTGTTTGTATTCCTCGATAATAGGATGGGCTGCTCCCTTGTTGAATTGTACCACCGTCAGTAAAAAAACTGCTACAGGTACTGGCCTTTGCCAGAGAAATTTCGGCACCGTCGCGGTCTTGCGGGGATATTGTGGTATCAAGAGAGACCATCAGCTGCCTCAGCTGCCTCAAGACTGAAAAAGAAAAATAAAACAAAATTTACCCTCAAAATATTCACTTAATCTCCTGTATTTCTTACTTGATACAAGTGTTCCATCAGGCATGAAAAATTCGCTTTGCGGGTTTTAATAAATTTTATTTCTCCATCCTACTTATTTCACTTTAAAACAGGTACCGGCAAAAGTGTCCCGCACGGACAAATGAGAAGCATCACACACATTTTCACCAATGTAGTACAAATCGGTCTGCTCTCACCAACACAAACTCTCTCATAAATTTACCGTCCGCATTTTGACCGATATCTGGGGACCCGGCCTAGGAATCATTATGAATAGACCTTCACGTAAAAGCCTTGTTCAAAACCTTTCATTTCATACCAATATTGCTCCGAAACATTCCGGGTTAATCCGGGGTCACATTTTGACCCATATTTGGGGACCCGGCCCAGGTATCACAAATAGCATAATTCTACGTCGAAGTCCTCATCAATACCTTTCATTTAGTAGCAATATCGCTCAGAAATATTCGAGGGTCATCCGGTCCACCTGGAAATCACAAAGAAAATAGGTCTGTGTTAAAGCCCTGCTCAATACCTTTAATTTCATACCAATATCGTTCAAAAACATTCCGGAGTCATCTGGGTCCACATTCTTACCCAGACTGGGGAGGATGTCTAGGAATTACAATGAAAATAACTCTATGTTGAAGTCCTGCTCAACACCTTTCATTTGATACCAATATCGCACGTGTATGTGCAGGCGTTCTTGAGTTATAGCATAGTATGCATGTGCAAACAGGTTTTTGATTGTCACCGAGACAAACAACAAACCGTGCAAAAACAAACATATGAGTCGCCTGCGCTACGCAACCTGGTACGACTGCGACGCCTCCACTGAACACGGCAAATGACCAAACGAATCTGTCTATGCTTGCGCTTTTTTGAGTTTTTCGAAATTTAAACCCGTGAAAAAGGTATTAAAGTCTCAGAAATGCGCAAAAAAATACATGGTTGTTGAGAATTCAGAATTTATGACATTTTAAAAAAAGAATTATTAAAATCGGTCCAGTACTTTTTGAGTTATCGCGTTACATACATTTTCCATACAATCAATTTTATATAATTAGTATAGATAAAAGGAATAAAAACTTGCTACGTTGATTTTCATGGCAAGCCTTCAATGTTTTTATTCTGCAAAAATGTCGAGTTGTATTATATGTACACTTTTGCTTATAACTTTTGATTGGATTGTCCGATTGATACCAAAATTTGACAGCATCTAAATTAGGGTTGCCAGACGTACTGATTTGATCAGTACAATACTGATTTTTCGTGCCCCGTACTGATGGTTTTAAAAACCTTAAGAAATACTGATTTTTTGTATTTTGTACTGATTTGTACTGATTTTTAGCCCACACTAAAAAAATATTTTTTATCACCCTGCACTGTTTTTAATTTTCCATGATTGACAGTTAACGATACGGAAACAAAAACAAAATGCCAGTAATAAAGACGATTTTCTCCGCATATATTGTTTTTTTTTTTTTTTGTTGGAAGGCAATGTACTGATTTTTTCGGGAAAGGTATCTGACAACCCTAATCTAAATTAACACACGCAATACGAAAACGCTAAAAACGGAAAAACATACTAAGTCGACTTAGTACAGTATTGTTTGGAAGCGTCGATATATAATTTGAAAATAAAAATATTTTCAAGTGCTCATCAAATATTATCAATTTCAGAATAACTTACAAATCATTTGAGAAAAACGAAGAAATTTTGTGTGTTTGCAAATTTCAGTCAGCGTTCGTTGTTCGGTCTCTGAACGGTTGAAGTGATGATGGTTGAAAATTATTGTGTGTACAGATTATTTTGTATTTTTCCCTTTTATTTTGTTTGCTTGTCTCTTTTTGTGAATTTACGCAAATTTTATTAAAATGTAGTTTGTTTCTATATAGTCATATATTTATATACATATATTAAAAAAGATATTAATATAATCACGTAACTTGTCGAAAGGCACCGGCGAAATTCCCCCGCACGGGTAAATGAAAAACATCACATCAGAATACAAATATGTAGTACATACATACATCTATTGATGTATACTGAATGAGGATTTAGAATTGATATTAATTATGATAGGAAGTGTTATTGCCGTATATTCGGAATACGTTAAAATTATTAAAGAAAAAAAAACGTAACATTCGGTTACGTGATTTGTATTTGGAAAGGGAAGTTAGTGTTTTTTTTTTTTAATTTGATGAAAACCCGTGAAGTGGATCAATTCCAAATTAATAATAATATAATAATAATAATAATACACTGGCGCTATTATAACTCTCTCCCAATTCAAGAAGTGCTCCTTTTGTTTTTCCTAATTGGGTGGACCTACAGTTTTATGCCGGCTGCGAACGGCGAATGCATTTTTTGTGAGAAGCTTTTTCATAGCAGAAATACACCCGGAGCGTATGCCGCCCACTGCCGAAAGGTGACCTCTATTTCTAAAAACCCAATAATTGGGTTTTAATTAATTAGAAAAAAATTTTTTTTGGAGTTTGTCTGGACTGGGGTTAGAACCCGAGACCTCTGGTATAGAAGAAAAGCACTCTACCCATTGCACCACAGCGGTCATATTGCCAAATTGCTATCCGTTGATTTTTATGTATTGTAAGAATTACAGAAAGGAGCACACATAATAGCGCCATTGTATTATTATTATAAGAATTACAGTTTCTTTGCCTTAAAATATAAGATTCGTTAATACAAATATGTATATGCACAACCTCTGAAATCTGGTGTTCTGTTATACCAAGGCGAAAACTCCCTATTCAAAAGAATACTCACTTCACTTAATTATTTTTTTAAAGTTAAACTTATTTAAGTTTCAATTATGTATTTACGCACGGGTAACTACATAGTTATGTATATGTAATTTAAATTCATGTACTATGTACATGGGTATGCAGATAGTAATTAACATATAATTAATATTAACCATCTCTAAATATATTTAAAACCCCTTTTAATTAACATTTCTGCTGGCAAACACATTTTCACTACTTCACTTTAAATCAATTTAACGAAGTTTTTACCAAAAAATATTGGCTGCGACACGCATAGAAAACGCGACTTTTCGATATCTGTGATTTCGGTGATTGCTATTTATCACTGCGATTTTAAACTGCTATTGCGATTGCATGGACTGCTATAAAATCATCAGTTACCGGTAGAGATTAATTTTGCGTTTTCTGGGCGATATAACCTGTCTTCATTTTATGTTAACAAAATGATAGCAATAACAACGTATTCCGCAGTAATTTCGCTGTTTGTAAACATTTTTCAAAGATAAATTGTAAATTCAATAATTTTTTTTTTCTTATATTTCTATATACGTATGTGGTCTGCTCAAAAGTATAAACAAAAAGAAATTTATAATGCTTTTGCGATTGCGATTCACATAGGTGAACTGCTTACTTGGTACATCGATAGCAGTTCCCAATAAGTAGTGAACTGCTATTTTGAAAAAGTGATCGCAATTGCGATTTGCGATTTTTTATTCACAGTGAAAAATCACCGTTTGCGATATATCGCTCATCACTAAGCAACAAGACAATAGCGTATGCGGAAGAATATTATGTATGATTATATTATTTTATGTTGAGAAATGCTATTGAGAAAATGCACTGCATATACAAATGTTTTTTCAGGTAATATACGTGCCGTTAAAAGGCAGTTGTGGTTTACTAAAATGATATTTTCATACATATTTTGAATTTTAAAAAACCTTCTTCCGCATACGCTATTGTCTTGTTGCTTGATAGTAATAGTCCAGTTAGTCAAGAACGTGTGGTCCGCCCGCTGACGCAAACGCCCGTATGCAATTTTGAGGATTTTTTGAGCCCGTGGGGACGGAGCAATCAGCTGTTTTACTCACACATATTTACATATATGTATAGTTTGTTTACATTTTGGCAGGGTTGCCATTTAGTCATTTTTGAACAAACAAGGCTTTTAGTAATCTTCAAAGTGTTATGCGGATTACTCTTCAATACACAACTGTGCATTATTTGCCAAATGACAAGAAAATACTAATTTAATCGTTTTTAAAGTTGGCGCTGACGACTTTTTTTTTTATTAATTTATAGCGTTTTCTTTTCTACACAAAAGGGTTGTCATGGCGAAGCGCAATAATAGCTCAGATTTGCACTACACCCTGTCGAATTGCCGTCCTCTTCGTATTCAGTGCAGCCCTTCACATATGTATGTACAATAGAATACACTCTAAATGTCACAATTGTGTATACTTTAGCTTTTCTGGTATGACGCAATCTATATAATACATATTATGTGTGCTAGAAAGAGACATAAAAGGTATACTTTTTATTCGTTATTGTTATTGATCAGCTGTTTGACAGGGTCATTGTATGCCCCGTCGATAGCACAGAGGGCAAGAAATCTTGCCCTTTCGAATTTTTTTAGGATTGCCCTTTGAGAAAAGATAGCGATGTGGACTGCGATGATTGCACTCATTTAACAAAAGAACACAACTTTTTGAAGGCACTACATGAGTGCGACATTTTTGTGTAGAAAAGAAAACGCTATTAGTTACTTTTTTACGGCTTAGTTGGTAATTAAAACACATTTTTCTTGTAATTTTGTTGCTGCCCAATATATTTCCATCACACCTTGGTGATAGTTATCAAGGGCTAAAACATAAAATAACAAAAAACACAGTCAGAACATTAAATTTACAAAATTGAAAATCCATAAAAAAAACTATATTGGGAAAATATATATATAGTACTCCTATATTCATAATACCTACGAGTTCCATCAGCCAACATTACAGTACAGACATATAAAAAAAGAAAGAGAAAACCGAGCAATCAAATTTGAAAAATGACATATGAATTCAAAATAAACCGCAGTGACGGCACATAAAAAAATTATAGGGAATTTACATATTTATTATTTGATTCTCGTATTAAAAAATTAAAAAATGTCGAAGCGGTGCTATATTTGTGACAATAAAAGGGATAAAATAATTAAAATATCTTTACATACGTAATAGATAGATAGATAGATTTCTTACATAAATATGTATGTATACATATATACTTTTAAAAATCATATAATAATACAAATAAAATTTTAATTCTAGTATTTTAGCTTGGTGGTATTTTTGGCTTTATAATCAGCATCGGGTTCGATGCATGCCGTGTATGCCTGACTTTGCACCAGTCCCATTTTGAGATGGGATGACAGTGCCCTGTTAGTATGTGACCGCCAGTCTGCTCCAGGAAAAAAACACTGCAGCTCCCACCCGTCCACCTTTTATCCGCTGTAAATATGTGGAACATATAGCGATTAGTTCGTAGTCCTTTCTTTCATCCGTATTGTTATATTATTACCTGTAGTCCCCTGTTGAGGTCGGTTTGGAAAGTAACGTAGTCTGAACTTTGGTCCTCATATGTCGCTGTGTCCAAAAGTTCGTTGTCTAAATTGTCTTGTTATTCAGTTTAGAAATTCGCAGTACTTTTGCTTAGATCACCGTGCTGGCGGCCTTCGAACGTACATACTTTACAAACGTAACCCTCAAACGGAAAAATTCTACTTTTTGATATAATGCCCATGGATCGGACCACAGTATTTTAACATGGAACGCTTTCCGCCGCGATTCATAAAAATATGAGTGCATAGAAAATAGATTTTTCTAGAACATTTCCACTAATTTTCATAAAAAAATTCACAAAAGTTTGCATCTCAAAATAAATGTGGCAAATTTCTTATATTAATTATAAACAAATTCAAAAACTAAAATCAAAGGGGTATAAGTCCCCTAGAACACAATGATGCCTTTCAATTTTTTTTCAAACGCCTCTGAATTCAATTGAATGTATTTGTCACACATATTCACAGATGACATTAAATGTAATTGAGGCGCATGCGCAGAACTGCCAGTGGCACAAAATTTTTGGATGAATTCATACACATTGCACAGATAGAATACTATCAATATAGAAGTACTATATATATGATTGGGAAGCAACAAGATTCTCACAAAAATGTGTGTTTAATTAAGAAATCTGTACTGAGTTTCTGTAACTCATATCTTTTCTAGTATAAATAGGTGGTGACAAAGTGTGGATCATATTAATGTGACGTCACTTTAATTGACACCTTTCCCGGTTTTGTTACAGAAACTCAGATCTATTGTGGCAATTTATAACTTTTTAATGTAGAAATTGGCACAAGAAGACCACCAAGAGTTATCAATTAAGAAAATACAGCCACCATATGTGGTTAAATACACTAATATCTTCATTTATTAGGAGTGTTCAATACTTTAAAATTTTTACATATTTTTATGAATAGTTACGAATTTATGTTCAATAACCCAAAAAATTCGCAAAAGAGAACCAAATTGAGAGAGTAAGACCTCGAGAGAGTTGATAAAAGCTGCAAGTAAAAACTTCACTTGCAACTACTTGCAGCTTTAAAAAAAATAGAAATGTCAAAAATATATGATCACAAAAATTTCTATTGGAAATATACAAACATGCATATTTCCTTATAACTTCATAAAGTCATGGCTGAAAATTCATTACTCGGGTTATATTAGTTTCTGAATTATAACATTTTGTGTGTTTTTCGAAAGATCCCATATATGGGATGTGTGCGTTTTTATATGTAGTCCGATTTCACCTACATATCGAGCCGTATGCGCCGGAAAGATGTAAAGGCCATGATTTCGGATTTTCACTTTTTTGTAGAAATGGCTTACTTGTCATCACCCACACCTTCTCCAGAAATTTTATGTCTGAAAAATGTACCGTTATGAAAAGCAATTTGGATGTAAGTACATAAGTTCAGTTTGTTTACTTTTTTTGTGAGTACGAAGTGGCTTTTACATCTTTTTTGCTTTTCAAATTATTGAAGACTAGTGACAAATAAACAAATTTAACGGGGTTTTGTTGGTATTTAACTAAGGGTTTTATCACTTCGAACACTTCTGCTTTGTATTTTATTACATATCGATGACCAATATGGTTTTCTTGAGCGGCATATTGCACTTTATTGCTCCATAATTTTGGAATAAAGTTCTAACGATTTCACGATAGTTAGGGTCCCTTTTGTTACTGCTTAGAGCAGTTTTAAACAAACTGGTTGTGTATTTCTAAAATTTCTCCTAAATTAATTTCTTGAATCTCGATAATTTCCCTCCAAACGTAGATGCTGAGTGATGAACATGGCGAGAGATTTCATCAGAACTTAATAGTTTTTGAAAGGCGATATCAAGGATCTTGGAACAAGGATATGATGGGAGACAAATCCAGAAAATTACAAGAGAATAGCCTAAAGTACTTACATCCCTCATTATTTATCATCTCCTTAAAATCGCGAAATCCATTAATTTTTTTATTCAATTAATTCTTTATCCTATTGATCACTGTTTTCAGAGACAATGTGCACTTCAAAACTCATAATAAATGGAAAGAAATAATGTTAAATGTTACTCCTTAATAAAGTTTTATAAAGAAACGGAAAATGCTAGGTTAAGAACTCTCAATAAAAATAGGTAAATATAAATACTGATACATCCCATTATTGCAAAAGTAGTCTCAAAATGTTCACATTTAAATTCTTTATGGGATAGATAGGAGTCGGATCTGAAATTCCTTATACAAACTTAGAGTTTTTCATTCTTTTTTTCCATTGTAACCAAACTACTTGACCAATTTTTAAGTGCAAAGGCAAAAAATGTTTGTTGGGATTCTCTTTACCAGCTCTTATTAGATGCCAAATCGCTACGGTGGCTAATACAATTTTTTATGCACTTATGTATGTCATGCAATGTCTTGTATATACGGTTTTTTCTACATTTTTACCGATATCTCAGAAACAGGGTCTGCCACAAAAAAAATTGATATGCTATTCGGGATCAGCGTTAAATTTCGTTTTAGAAAAGTATAGCTTTATATTTTTGGTGGTTAAAGTTGATTAAAAATTGTCGAAAAGCAAAAAAAAAAAAAGAAATCGAAATAAAGAAATGAAGGTAAACAAAATTTTAAAAAACCTTCTCCTGAACATTTTTGAATTTGGCCTTTACATCTTTCCGGCGCATACGGCTCGATATTTTCAATACTAACTATGGAAAGTCACCATTTTTTGATTTTTTGAGATTATTGAAAAAAATTGGTTTTTATTGGGGTTTTTATAAGAAGTTGTAAAAATCAGGAAAGTTTTATTCTTTTTAAAATTATTCTGTTTTATTGCGTAATATTAAAAAGATGCGATAAATACTTTATTTTTGGCGATTTTTTTCAAGTGAAACAAAAAGGATGTTTTATGGTCAAAAACTCGGTTAGGTGACCCAACTATATGAAAACGACTTCACAGATAAAAGGACATTAGGAGGAAATATAAAGCTTCCCAAGCACTGTTTGCCAGCATAACACCAACAGTCTCAAAAATAAGCTGTTGCTGTTTTGCGAAAGTTATCATAATTTTTTGAGAACTTTTGAATTTCGATTTCCTTTGAAAATATCTTATGCCAGGGACAGACATATGGTTTCCGTACTACAATATGTACTACAATAAAAGCTCAACAAACCATGTACTAGCATAGTGACACACATATAGTATTTTCTGACTTTGACACTGATCAGCTGATGGGAATAAATTAAATAAAAGAAAATAAAGTTAAATAAATATAAAGTTGGAAAATGGATGCAAACTTAGTTATAACTGCAAACAATCTTAAAATATTGTATTACCTGAGGAAGAAAAAGAAATATTAATTATTATAATTATTAAATTGACCCCACACTTCAATTATTTTTTTATTGCCGCAGTTCCAACGTATTTTTTCTTCACCTTTTCCATTTTTGGTTTTCAGTTTTCCGTTTGATTTTAATTTAAATTTTTTTGCTAGTTGTCAAAATGACAGAAAACATATGATTGTGACAGAAGAGCTTTAAGCTTTGGGTGTGTTCACTGTGATCCCATCGTAGTACATTTCACAACACCACTAAATGCACATGGTTTCTATACCCTTATTGTAGTACGGAACTCCAATTTCTTTGGAACAAAAATTCAGAATACGACTGACACACATATGGTTTCCGTACCATACTACAATATGTACTACATGTCTGTCTCAGGCATTAAGTCGAAGCACAGAACAGTCGAATATATTTGTTTGTTTTTTGTGCTGTTGCTTTACTGTGTAATTTCAAACAGATCAGTCGACAGTAAAACACAGATAAACAGAATTTTAGTTTTAAGTGCGACTTTTTGAAATTGGTTTTTTTTGTACATTACAATTTCGATTCTGTTCCCATAAATTAAAAAAAAAAAAAAAACAATAACAACAGTGCTGTAAAAACTCGAAATTATGTTTGCCCTTTGCTGTGCTGTACAAATTTCCACAATACAGCAACAGTCGACTATAATTTTTTGAAACTTAAGGCTGCGCAGATGCAGTACAGTAGAACTTTTTATTTTTTATACTTCTGCTGCGCTGTTAATTTTTTAATTTTCAAATGAAAATGAAATTCAATGGAAGTGAAAAAAAAGTTGAAAATAATTTCAAACCCTGCTCAAAAGACTAAAATAATGACATATCTATCTATCTGTGGTGCAGTGGGTAGAGTGCTCGCCTGCTATGCCAGAGGTCTCGGGTTCAAACCACGGTCCGAGCCAAACACCAAAACAATTTTTCTAATTAGTAAAAATCCAATTATTGGGTTTTTTTAGAACAGCGGTCACCTCTCGGCAGTGAGCGGAATACCCTCCGAGTGTATTTCTGCCATGAAAAAGCTTCTCACAAAAAATGCATTCGCCGTTCGGAACCGGCATAAAACTGTAGGTCCACCCAATTAGTAGGAAAAACAAAAAGGAGCACACCTCGAATTGGGAGAGAAGCTCGGCCATAAAACTCGTCAGAGTTATAATAGCGCCATTGTATTATATTATTATTATATTATTATCAATTTTAAAAATCGGATGTCAAATAACAAAGTTGCAAAAAAAAACAAGTTAGAGTCTCAACATAAGCTAAAAATCTTGAGGCGGACTTTTACAGCTGAAAAAAGCTCCATAAAATATTATTTTTTTTTACTTGGATAAAATCACCAAAAATAAAGTATTCATCGTATTTGTAATAAAACAGTCTAATTTTAAATGAATAAAAGTTTCCTGATTTTTGAAACTTCTTATAAAAATCCTAATTTGAAAATCAAAAGTTTCGTAACAAAAATTTCTTCTGAATAGCACTTGAGAAACCAGAATTTTTTTTTTTTATTTTTACTTAGTGCACGAAATAAGTTATATATTTTTCTAAAAAAAAAAAAAAAAAAAAAAAAAAAATCCACAACGATGTAACCCACCACGAAATAAATTCCTGGGTACGGCCCTGCTTCTAGTAGTTTAATAAAAACTCGCTGAGCGATAGCTGGTCAAAGTCAAAAATTTGTGGATTTTTTGCGATTTTTGAAAAAATTTTGATTTTCAAATTAAGTTTTTATAAAAAGTTACAGAAATCAGGAAAGTTTTATACCTTTAAAAATTTCCCCGTTTAATTGCAAAGACTTTAAGCGTAATATCAGAGACATCCGATAAATATTTTATTTTTGGCGATTTTTTTCTTGTGAAACAAAAAGGATATTTTGGACGAAAAACTTGGTTAGGTGACTTAACAATGTGAAAACGACTTCATAGGTAAAAATGACATTAGAAGGAAATATAGAGCTTCCAAAGACTAAACTAATGACATTTCGATTTTAAAAATCCGATGTCAAATAACAAAGTTACAATTAAAAAACAATATTTCCGCGATATTTCGCGGGATCAAAAAAAAATTGTATGGAGAGTGGGACAAAACTCAATTACTCAGATTTTATCGAAAATAAAGTTTTATCGAAAACAGTCGATGTAAATATGTACAAAAATACGTAAAAGGAGCATCTTGGGCAACAATATTTTGTATAGACTAGTTACATTTAATATGATATTTTAAGAAAAAGGGAAAAAAAGGGAAAAATGTATAAACAGGCTTCTTAAGAGAAGACTTGAAAGAACTCAAATCTGCTTATAAGACCTGGTCCAGAGTGGTCCTTAATTGTTAAAAGTTTAAGTGAAAATGCTAATGCTTGAAAATTACGCTCATAGAAAAGCCAAGATTTCTTCATCTTGTATTTTGCTAAAAATAAATTGTTTTCACTGTTTTCTTTCGCTAAATCATGAAACATACGTTTTTCTTGCCTTTCCATAGTTATCCGCATTTTTTTTAGCACTCAAAATTGAAATATCGCAAAAATCATAATACACTTATTTACACAAACTTTTTCCAGAAAAAATATTTTTTCAAATGTGTTGACTTTAAATGAGCCAAAGTAACATTTAATGGTGGCTAGTGCGTATAGAAGGAGGTTTTCCATAAAATTCAATATATTTCCCACGGAAATGCATGACAGAAATTTCTTTTTCAAGCACCAATATTTTTGACTTTTGTGTATGGGGGCTAACCAGTGTGCAACGGACGCGCTTGGGATGGTTTACATCTTAGTGCTGCCAAGTCTCATGAAAGTGATCCGCATCGTTCCGGTGAGATTATGATTCAGATACGGAACTGGATAGCCCACGGAAACGCTGCTAATAAGGATCAGTATACACTTTCAAGTTTTCGTAACTCACAGATGACTCATTAGCTTAAATTGATAAACTGATATATAAAAGAAATAAATTATGAAAAAGTACTAAAAATAGCTAAGCTTTAAAAAAAGCTAACACAAATAGCTAATAGCTAAAGGCAAATATCTGTAGCTAAACGCCAAAAGTTATAGCTAAACCTAGCTACAAAATAGCTAAGGTGGCAACACTGAAAATAAGTCTATGTACACGGCAGGTTTTGCAAGAAGATTTTTTGGGATTTTATACAAATTTTATTCAGTATATAGAAAAAGTAAGCAATGCTATTTTTAAATTAATATTCCTTAACCCAGTCAGTTCTTTAAACTCTAAATATTTTGAAGAGGCTACAAAATTTTTAAGTATAGCCGACTTAAATTAAATAAGGACTGAATATTTCTATCGCAAAACACGTGGGGCAGGTAACTCCCACTAAAGAGTGGTGTAAGATTTTAAAGCAATTTTGCCATTCAGATACTCCAAATATATTTGCAACTGTCATTGTATCTTTTGTCCTGTATTTTTGTTTTTTTTGGATATCCCGTATTTTTGGGACGTATAATGAAAAGTTAAATTACCGATATTTTTGAAAAAAAAAAAAAAAAAAAATACTATATGGAATGAAAAAGATTAGCTCATTCGGAAATTTAAAATTTTACCAAAATCAGTGAGACTGTAAAATAATGCCCCATATATCGTTCGCTTCTTCAAAAATTACCTCTCTTATATAAAATACGGAACTATTATTTTTGCTCAGTTCTCTTTTTATAGCTGCGGCTGAAAGGGGCCTCAGCATTTCGTCTCGCTCAATTAACTTTAGTGGGATTTCGCGGAAAGTTGTAATCGTAATAAAAAAGCAAACTATGAATATAATGGTGACCATGCCGAAAACCGTAGGAATGTTACCGCCAAACACTGTACCTGTGACATTTTGTATAAAATAAATAAATTAAAACAAGTAAGGAAGCCTAAGTTTGAGTGGAATCGAACATTAGATACTCAGGTGTATGATTTAATTGCAATACAAATTTCCAAAGGGCGTTTTAGAAACATTTTTGTTAAAAAGGAAGTGTGATTATAAAGCGATTTCATATAGCTTTTGCACACGAATTAACACTAATAGCACTGGTCGGCAACGAAATCCTTCTTTTAGGTTTGATGATTGATTTATGAGGTGAGTGTTGTCGAAGGCTGGGGTAATGCTCAGCCTGTGCAAGGTCAAGTAGAAGTCCCACAAACTCCCACTGAATAAACAACACAGTATTTATGTGTTAAGATTGAACACACTCACACGGCTTGCGATATGGATGGGCTAGCAGCTTTCCGTCACAAGATAGAGAAAGGGCGAGCAGCGGTCGGATATATCGGACGGATAGATCGAGAGAGACCAGCTCGCAGCGGTCGGATGAATCGGGAGAAAATGAGAGTAGCTAGCAGCGGTCGTACGACGGAGAGGTGCTAGGGGTGTCGGTGTCCTGAAGTGCGGTCGGTATCGTAAATCCTATTACCTCTCCTAGTTAACAGTTCGGTTGGCTTCGGAAACCTATGGAGAAACTGCGGAGGCTCGTTAGTTATACTAACTCTTCCGCTGGACACCACCGCTCTCCATGGTTGCCTAACCGGAAGGCGTCAGGAGGGCGGAGTTGTGCCAGCTGAGTCTCCGTGGATCGATCCCTGAGCACGGGGAGGGCGCAACTTACTGGCTCCCAATGCTCACGTAACGTTTCACGGAAGGAGCCATGGCCGAGCGGAGGAGGTGTGGTGTCAGAAGGGCGGCGATCCATCTTCACTCAACTGGTACGCCGGCGAGTTGATCTCACTCGGCGTCCCAGCTAAGCGAACGATAACCGACACCAATGACGGCATCTCCTCAGCTCAGCCAATCCAAAAAAGCCTGACTCTTCTGCAACCATGATTTGTGGTCATAGAAGCGGTGCAGCCCAATGCCAGAGCTAAGTGGTGGAGGGGTTGAAGTGTCAGAAGAGCAGGGCCGCCGCCTTCACTCAACTGGTGCGCCAGCGAATTGATCTCACACGGCGTCCCAGCTAAGCGAAGGATGACCGAAACTAATGATGGCCTCCTCCACCTAGGCCAGCTAGCAAGAACCAATGTCTTTGCAGACATGTGTTCCCGCCGGCTTACCCAAAGATGACTTGACACGAAACTCTTTCTTGCTCTCCCAATTTCTCGATTTTCCCAGGGGTTTTATTTGGCTTTGTTGCCAGCATCAACACAACAGCTGTTCAGCTGTTGTGAAAATTGCTGGTGCCAGAGGGGAAAACACGCCAAAATAAATTGTTACTTTCGGTGGATTTTGATATTTTGTATTATGAGTCTAATTTAATTGAAATAATGATTTATAAAAAAATACAGAGGTAATTGTGCTTAATTTGTAAGAAAATGGAATTCGATCACGAGATACTCGAAATTATTTCTGTAGTTATATCCTTATCTTAATTTGGTATATTTCCCAAATAATCTAAATTTATTACTATTAGACACTGTTATAATATGTGTACATGGTATTTTTACATGCTAAATTCTCGAATATTTGTAGTTTTCTTATTTTTATACTCAGCTGTACTAGTACACAGAGTATTATAGTTTTAATCACATAACGGTGGATTGTAACAGAATGAAATAATCGAGATAGATATAGACTTATATACATATATCAAAATGATCAGGGTGAAAAGAGAAATCGATTGAGCCATGTCCGTCCGTCCGTCCGTCCGTCCGTCCGTCTGCCCGTCTGTAAACACTCTAACTCGCGCAAAAATTGAGATATTTTGATGAAATTTGGAATGCAAATTGGTATCGAGACTGGGACGGTTGGTATTGAAAATGGGCGAAATCGGACCATGACCACGCCCACTTTTCCGATATAGAAAAAATCGGAAATTTGGTATCTCAGCCACTAATATAGCTAGAGTGATGAAATTTTACCCACGTGTTGAGCTCAGGCCCCTATGAATAAATTTGGTGAAATTATAGAAAATGGGCGGTGCCACGCCCACTTATTAAGGGTCAAACATTGAGGGTTTTATAAGCCATAACTCAGAAACCATTGAAGATATATCGATGAAATTTGGTACGCGTGATATACTTAGACAAATGTTTTGACAGAAAATTGTCAAAATCGGTTGACGGCCACGCCCACTTTTATATATGGGAACTATAAAGGGGCCTAATAAAAACATTTTAAGCGATATCTCTGTCAAATATAAAGATCTATCACTGAAATTTTGTGGCATGAGTTCAACTATGGACATAAAACAAAAAACACTAAAATTTTGGAAAATGGGCGGTGCCACGCCCACTTATTAAGGGGCAAATATTGAAAGTTTTATGAGTCATAACTCAGAAACCATTGAAGATATATCAATGAAATTTAGTACGCGTGATATACTTACTTAGGCAAATGTTTGGACGAAAAATTTCCAAAATCGGTTGACGACTACGCCCACTTTTATATATGGGTCTTATAAAGTGACCTAATAAAAACATTTTAAGCAATATCTCTGTCAAATATAAAGATATATCATTAAAATTTTATGGCAGGAGTCTAACTACGAACATTTTTTTTTTTCGGATATAGTTTTTATTGTATCATTCTTAGAGAATATGACAATTTTTATAGAATCTTAACCTAAAATACAATGACGTTATTCGTTGCCACTGCTTCAAATAACATATGGATGAAAATTTTATTTGATATAAAATAAATTCTTATGAATACATTTATTATGTGCATGTGAATGTTTTTGTTTTTACTAAGAGTATGTACGTTGTTTTATTTTATATTCGTTCATTATGTTATTCATTTTCATGGAATGGAATTCCAAGCAGCTGATTGTATAGTATTAAAAGTTCATACAGGCTTATCGATGACACAATCATGTGTTGCATTAGTAAGTGCTGTTGCAGCTTTCGGAATGGAAGGAATTCCAATAAGCTGCGTGTATTAACTTAGGAATTTTTACGGCCTAATGGGATAGGCTCGTCCGGAACACAGTCATACATATGTTATACATGTGTATTAGTAAATGCTGTTGTAGCTTTCTGAATGGAAGGAATTTCAGTAAGCTGCATTTTGTAATTTAGAGGTTTTACGGCCTAATAGGATAGGCTATACGAGGTTTTAATTTTAGTGGCTCTAGCCTTGGTCACAATTTAGCTGGATATCCTTTCTCTTTAACCGCCTGGGGTATCTCTGTTCTAACAGGCTTTTAGCCAGTATGTTTGGATGATTGCCTAGTCTTGTGGCGTAGTTGGTTTGTATATTTTTTACTTCTTCAACAACTGTGTTAATCTTTAGATCCCTGTGTATAGCGGAATTTTTCACGTACCAAGGCGCCCGGCATATTGATCTTAATATCTTAGATTGTAGCCTTTGTATTCTTTCTAGACTGGATTTGGATGCTGAACCCCAAAGCTGTATTCCATATATCCAGGATGGTTTTATCACCATATTAAATAAAAGTATTTTGTTGTCTAGGCTTAATTTAAATTTTGGACCAATGATCCATTGTAGATTGCTTATTTTCAGCTTTGCTTGCCTTAACTTATTATCAATATGATATTTCCAAGTAAGCCTTCTGTCTAAGGTAACACCAAGGTAGGCGATGTAATCTTTTTGGGTTACTATTTTGCCATTAATTGAGACAGAGGGGCAGGTATCTTTTTTTAGAGTAAAAGTGACTTGTACACACTTAGATTCGTTGACTTTAATTCTCCAATCTGAAAGCCATTGTTCTACAATTCTTAGATGGCTTTGCAACCGTCTGGCAGCCGTTGAGGGATTTGAGTGCACACTGAGTATTGCTGTGTCATCCGAAAATGTTGAAGTAAGGAGATTTTCATTAGTGGGCAAGTCACTTGTGAATATTAAATATAGAATGGGTCCCAAAACACTACCTTGTGGAACTCCGGCGAAGATTGGATACCTTTCAGTGGTATAACTTTTTTGCCTTACTCGAAACTTTCTTCCCGTTAGAAAGTTCTCTAAAATAAGGCATATATTGTACGGAAGTGTACGTCTTATTTTAAATAATAGTCCTTCTAGCCATACCTTGTCGAAAGCTTGTGCTACGTCTAGGAAGAGTGCAGTGCAATACTTTTTGGTTTCAAAAGCCGACCGTATTTGAGTTACTATTCTATGCACTTGCTCTATCGTACCGTGTTTCTCCCTAAAACCAAATTGGTGACTTGGTATTGTCCCGCGTGTGTCTAAGATGGGCTGCATTTTTTTCAGCAACAACTTTTCGAATAGTTTGGAAAATATTGAAATTAAGCTAATTGGCCTGTAAGAGTTTAACAGGGTTGGGTTTTTCCCTGGTTTTGGAATCATAATGATTTCGGAAAGTTTCCAAGATTCAGGAAAGTGGTTTAGTCGCAGGAGGCTATTGAAAACGTATAATAATAACTTGGTAGCAACTGGAGGGAGTTGTTTTACCATTTCACCGGTTATTCTGTCGTGTCCGGGTGCCTTATTTTTCTGGATGTCGTTACAGATAACATTATTCAGGTCACACGGCGTCCCAGCTAAGCGAAGGATGACCGAAACTAATGATGGCCTCCTCCACCTAGGCCAGCTAGCAAGAACCAATGTCTTTGCAGACATGTGTTCCCGCCGGCTTACCCAAAGATGACTTGACACGAAACTCTTTCTTGCTCTCCCAGGGGTTTTATTTGGCTTTGTTGCCAGCATCAACACAACAGCTGTTCAGCTGTTGTGAAAATTGCTGGTGCCAGAGGGGAAAACACGCCAAAATAAATTGTTACTTTCGGTGGATTTTGATATTTTGTATTATGAGTCTAATTTAATTGAAATAATGATTTATAAAAAAATACAGAGGTAATTGTGCTTAATTTGTACGAAAATGGAATTCGATCACGAGATATTCGAAATTATTTCTGTAGTTATATCCTTATCTTAATTTGGTATATTTCCCAAATAATCTAAATTTATTACTATTAGACACTGTTATAATATGTGTACATGGTATTTTTACATGCTAAATTCTCGAATATTTGTAGTTTTCTTATTTTTATACTCAGCTGTACTAGTACACAGAGTATTATAGTTTTAATCACATAACGGTGGATTGTAACAGAATGAAATAATCGAGATAGATATAGACTTATATATATCAAAATGATCAGGGTGAAAAGAGAAATCGATTGAGCCATGTCCGTCCGTCCGTCCGTCTGCCCGTCTGTCCGTCTGTAAACACTCTAACTCGCGCAAAAATTGAGATATTTTGATGAAATTTGGAATGCAAGTTGGTATCGAGACTGGGACGGTTGGTATTGAAAATGGGCGAAATCGGACCATGACCACGCCCACTTTTCCTATATAGAAAAAATCGGAAATTTGGTATCTCAGCCACTAATATAGCTAGAGTGATGAAATTTTACCCACGTGTTGAGCTCAGGCCCCTATGAATAAATTTGGTGAAATTTTAGAAAATGGGCGGTGCCACGCCCACTTATTAAGGGTCAAACATTGAGGGTTTTATAAGCCATAACTCAGAAACCATTGAAGATATATCGATGAAATTTGGTACGCGTGATATACTTAGACAAATGTTTTGACAGAAAATTGTCAAAATCGGTTGACGGCCACGCCCACTTTTATATATGGGAACTATAAAGGGGCCTAATAAAAACATTTTAAGCGATATCTCTGTCAAATATAAAGATACATCATTAAAATTTTATGGCAGGAGTCTAACTACGAACATTTTTTTTTTTTTCGGATATAGTTTTTATTGTATCATTCTTAGAGAATATGACAATTTTTATAGAATCTTAACCTAAAATAGAATGACGTTATTCGTTGCCACTGCTTCAAATAACATATGGATGAAAATTTTATTTGATATAAAATAAATTCTTATGAATACATTTATTATGTGCATGTGAATGTTTTTGTTTTTACTAAGAGTATGTACGTTGTTTTATTTTATATTCGTTCATTATGTTATTCATTTTCATGGAATGGAATTCCAAGCAGCTGATTGTATAGTATTAAAAGTTCATACAGGCTTATCGATGACACAATCATGTGTTGCATTAGTAAGTGCTGTTGCAGCTTTCGGAATGGAAGGAATTCCAATAAGCTGCGTGTATTAACTTAGGAATTTTTACGGCCTAATGGGATAGGCTCGTCCGGAACACAGTCATACATATGTTATACATGTGTATTAGTAAATGCTGTTGTAGCTTTCTGAATGGAAGGAATTTCAGTAAGCTGCATTTTGTAATTTAGAGGTTTTACGGCCTAATAGGATAGGCTATACGAGGTTTTAATTTTAGTGGCTCTAGCCTTGGTCACAATTTAGCTGGATATCCTTTCTCTTTAACCGCCTGGGGTATCTCTGTTCTAACAGGCTTTTAGCCAGTATGTTTGGATGATTGCCTAGTCTTGTGGCGTAGTTGGTTTGTATATTTTTTACTTCTTCAACAACTGTGTTAATCTTTAGATCCCTGTGTATAGCGGAATTTTTCACGTACCAAGGCGCCCGGCATATTGATCTTAATATCTTAGATTGTAGCCTTTGTATTCTTTCTAGACTGGATTTGGATGCTGAACCCCAAAGCTGTATTCCATATATCCAGGATGGTTTTATCACCATATTAAATAAAAGTATTTTGTTGTCTAGGCTTAATTTAGATTTTGGACCAATGATCCATTGTAGATTGCTTATTTTCAGCTTTGCTTGCCTTAACTTATTATCAATATGATATTTCCAAGTAAGCCTTCTGTCTAAGGTAACACCAAGGTAGGCGATGTAATCTTTTTGGGTTACTATTTTGCCATTAATTGAGACAGAGAAGCAGGTATCTTTTTTTTAGAGTAAAAGTGACTTGTACACACTTAGATTCGTTGACTTTAATTCTCCAATCTGAAAGCCATTGTTCTACAATTCTTAGATGGCTTTGCAACCGTCTGGCAGCCGTTGAGGGATTTGAGTGCACACTGAATATTGCTGTGTCATCCGCAAATGTTGAAGTAAGGAGATTTTCATTAGTGGGCAAGTCACTTGTGAATATTAAATATAGAATGGGTCCCAAAACACTACCTTGTGGAACTCCGGCGAAGATTGGATACCTTTCAGTGGTATAACTTTTTTGCCTTACTCGAAACTTTCTTCCCGTTAGAAAGTTCTCTAAATTAAGGCATATATTGTACGGAAGTGTACGTCTTATTTTAAATAATAGTCCTTCTAGCCATACCTTGTCGAAAGCTTGTGCTACGTCTAGGAAGAGTGCAGTGCAATACTTTTTGGTTTCAAAAGCCGACCGTATTTGAGTTACTATTCTATGCACTTGCTCTATCGTACCGTGTTTCTCCCTAAAACCAAATTGGTGACTTGGTATTGTCCCGCGTGTGTCTAAGATGGGCTGCATTTTTTTCAGCAACAACTTTTCGAATAGTTTGGAAAATATTGAAATTAAGCTAATTGGCCTGTAAGAGTTTAACAGGGTTGGGGTTTTCCCTGGTTTTGGAATCATAATGATTTCGGAAAGTTTCCAAGATTCAGGAAAGTGGTTTAGTCGCAGGAGGCTATTGAAAACGTATAATAATAACTTGGTAGCAACTGGAGGGAGTTGTTTTACCATTTCACCGGTTATTCTGTCGTGTCCGGGTGCCTTATTTTTCTGGATGTCGTTACAGATAACATTATTCAGGTCACACGGCGTCCCAGCTAAGCGAAGGATGACCGAAACTAATGATGGCCTCCTCCACCTAGGCCAGCTAGCAAGAACCAATGTCTTTGCAGACATGTGTTCCCGCCGGCTTACCCAAAGATGACTTGACACGAAACTCTTTCTTGCTCTCCCAATTTCTCGATTTTCCCAGGGGTTTTATTTGGCTTTGTTGCCAGCATCAACACAACTGTTGTGAAAATTGCTGGTGCCAGAGGGGAAAACACGCCAAAATAAATTGTTACTTTCGGTGGATTTTGATATTTTGTATTATGAGTCTAATTTAATTGAAATAATGATTTATAAAAAAATACAGAGGTAATTGTGCTTAATTTGTACGAAAATGGAATTCGATCACGAGATATTCGAAATTATTTCTGTAGTTATATCCTTATCTTAATTTGGTATATTTCCCAAATAATCTAAATTTATTACTATTAGACACTGTTATAATATGTGTACATGGTATTTTTACATGCTAAATTCTCGAATATTTGTAGTTTTCTTATTTTTATACTCAGCTGTACTAGTACACAGAGTATTATAGTTTTAATCACATAACGGTGGATTGTAACAGAATGAAATAATCGAGATAGATATAGACTTATATATATCAAAATGATCAGGGTGAAAAGAGAAATCGATTGAGCCATGTCCGTCCGTCCGTCCGTCCGTCCGTCTGCCCGTCTGTCCGTCTGTAAACACTCTAACTCGCGCAAAAATTGAGATATTTTGATGAAATTTGGAATGCAAGTTGGTATCGAGACTGGGACGGTTGGTATTGAAAATGGGCGAAATCGGACCATGACCACGCCCACTTTTCCTATATAGAAAAAATCGGAAATTTGGTATCTCAGCCACTAATATAGCTAGAGTGATGAAATTTTACCCACGTGTTGAGCTCAGGCCCCTATGAATAAATTTGGTGAAATTTTAGAAAATGGGCGGTGCCACGCCCACTTATTAAGGGTCAAACATTGAGGGTTTTATAAGCCATAACTCAGAAACCATTGAAGATATATCGATGAAATTTGGTACGCGTGATATACTTAGACAAATGTTTTGACAGAAAATTGTCAAAATCGGTTGACGGCCACGCCCACTTTTATATATGGGAACTATAAAGGGTCCTAATAAAAACATTTTAAGCGATATCTCTGTCAAATATAAAGATCTATCACTGAAATTTTGTGGCATGAGTCCAACTATGGACATAAAACAAAAAACACAAAAATTTTGGAAAATGGGCGGTGCCACGCCCACTTATTAAGGGGCAAATATTGAAAGTTTTATGAGTCATAACTCAGAAACCATTGAAGATATATCAATGAAATTTAGTACGCGTGATATATGTACTTACTTAGGCAAATGTTTGGACGAAAAATTTCCAAAATCGGTTGACGACCACGCCCACTTTTATATATGGGTCTTATAAAGTGACCTAATAAAAACATTTTAAGCAATATCTCTGTCAAATATAAAGATACATCATTAAAATTTTATGGCAGGAGTCTAACTACGAACATTTTTTTTTTTTTTCGGATATAGTTTTTATTGTATCATTCTTAGAGAATATGACAATTTTTATAGAATCTTAACCTAAAATACAATGACGTTATTCGTTGCCACTGCTTCAAATAACATATGGATGAAAATTTTATTTGATATAAAATAAATTCTTATGAATACATTTATTATGTGCATGTGAATGTTTTTGTTTTTACTAAGAGTATGTACGTTGTTTTATTTTATATTCGTTCATTATGTTATTCATTTTCATGGAATGGAATTCCAAGCAGCTGATTGTATAGTATTAAAAGTTCATACAGGCTTATCGATGACACAATCATGTGTTGCATTAGTAAGTGCTGTTGCAGCTTTCGGAATGGAAGGAATTCCAATAAGCTGCGTGTATTAACTTAGGAATTTTTACGGCCTAATGGGATAGGCTCGTCCGGAACACAGTCATACATATGTTATACATGTGTATTAGTAAATGCTGTTGTAGCTTTCTGAATGGAAGGAATTTCAGTAAGCTGCATTTTGTAATTTAGAGGTTTTACGGCCTAATAGGATAGGCTATACGAGGTTTTAATTTTAGTGGCTCTAGCCTTGGTCACAAGCTGGATATCCTTTCTCTTTAACCGCCTGGGGTATCTCTGTTCTAACAGGCTTTTAGCCAGTATGTTTGGATGATTGCCTAGTCTTGTGGCGTAGTTGGTTTGTATATTTTTTACTTCTTCAACAACTGTGTTAATCTTTAGATCCCTGTGTATAGCGGAATTTTTCACGTACCAAGGCGCCCGGCATATTGATCTTAATATCTTAGATTGTAGCCTTTGTATTCTTTCTAGACTGGATTTGGATGCTGAACCCCAAAGCTGTATTCCATATATCCAGGATGGTTTTATCACCATATTAAATAAAAGTATTTTGTTGTCTAGGCTTAATTTAGATTTTGGACCAATGATCCATTGTAGATTGCTTATTTTCAGCTTTGCTTGCCTTAACTTATTATCAATATGATATTTCCAAGTAAGCCTTCTGTCTAAGGTAACACCAAGGTAGGCCATGTAATCTTTTTGGGTTACTATTTTGCCATTAATTGAGACAGAGAAGCAGGTATCTTTTTTTAGAGTAAAAGTGACTTGTACACACTTAGATTCGTTGACTTTAATTCTCCAATCTGAAAGCCATTGTTCTACAATTCTTAGATGGCTTTGCAACCGTCTGGCAGCCGTTGAGGGATTTGAGTGCACACTGAATATTGCTGTGTCATCCGCAAATGTTGAAGTAAGGAGATTTTCATTAGTGGGCAAGTCACTTGTGAATATTAAATATAGAATGGGTCCCAAAACACTACCTTGTGGAACTCCGGCGAAGATTGGATACCTTTCAGTGGTATAACTTTTTTGCCTTACTCGAAACTTTCTTCCCGTTAGAAAGTTCTCTAAATTAAGGCATATATTGTACGGAAGTATACGTCTTATTTTAAATAATAGTCCTTCTAGCCATACCTTGTCGAAGGCTTGTGCTACGTCTAGGAAGAGTGCAGTGCAATACTTTTTGGTTTCAAAAGCCGACCGTATTTGAGTTACTATTCTATGCACTTGCTCTATCGTACCGTGTTTCTCCCTAAAACCAAATTGGTGACTTGGTATTGTCCCGCGTGTGTCAGCAACAACTTTTCGAATAGTTTGGAAAATATTGAAATTAAGCTAATTGGCCTGTAAGAGTTTAACAGGGTTGGGGTTTTTCCCTGGTTTTGGAATCATAATGATTTCGGAAAGTTTCCAAGATTCAGGAAAGTGGTTTAGTCGCAGGAGGCTATTGAAAACGTATAATAATAACTTGGTAGCAACTGGAGGGAGTTGTTTTACCATTTCACCGGTTATTCTGTCGTGCCCGGGTGCCTTATTTTTCTGGATGTCGTTACAGATAACATTATTCAGGTCATTTATATTGAGTTGGAGAGAGACTGTTGGTAGGCGAAGGGCATGTTCTGGGAGGAAATTGCTCCCTGGATTAGGAGTAAATACCAGCGAAAGGTGGGCTGAAAATGCGGTTCCTTTTTCCTGGTCGCTTCGAGCAAAGTCACCGTTTTCGATTCGTACTGGAGGATCCTGAAAAACTGGCCTTTTGAAAGTTTTCAGTGACCGCCACAATGAGTAGTCTGTAGAAGATGTGGCTGTCAAGGATTTAATTCTGTTTTGGAAATCTGCTTATTTTTTGTCCTGAAAAGCATCTGGAACTCTTTCGTGCATTTTTTCAGTTCGTATTTCAAAGTTGGTGAGCGTGACCTCTGCCAGTCTTTCCTAATTTGTCTTTTCTTGTGAATGAGATCGGTGATATCGTTTCCTTTGAAATAATTAGGGACACTCCTCTGGGTAGTGTTAGGCTGTGGGTGCGTTGATACTTTTGCTGCTACTTGAAGGACATTTGTGAAGTCAGTAATCGCAGAGTCTACTTCGGCTGCTGATTTAAGGCTTGTATTTAAGTTGGTATGAGAACTGATAATTTTTTTGTAGTTAAGCCAGTTTGTAAATTTATTGGTTAAGCTCGAATTAAATTCGTTGAAAGATGGCATTATATCAATAGTGGTAACACAAGGAGAGTGATCAGATGATAGATCGAAAGCCGATTTTATCTTAATTAATTCTCTTTCGATTCCACGAGTTACACCAAAATCTATTAGGTCGGGAGTTTTGCTTCTATCAGTAGGCCAATATGTTGGCTGACCAGTGGAAATAATGTCTAGGTCATTACTTAAAATTGCTTTCTTCCCTTTGGTGTTATCAGTCTGGAATCCCAAAATGTATGTTTAGCGTTATAATCACCCGCTGCAAGAAACCGTGGGCCCAACTTGTTAAAGAATTCAGTAAATTGGGATTCTGTTATATTGAAACGGGGAGGACAGTATATTGCAGTTACAGTGAGCCCACCAGAGCTATCTTCTACTTGCACTGATGTTGAGTGTATATAATTCCTGCAATAATCTCCCAGTAGATGGTGCTTAATCCGTTTTCTAATAAGTATTCCGGTTCCACCTCTAGCTTAACCTTCGGGGTGCTTGGTGTCGTAGAACGCAAAGCCGTCAATACTAAAATTATTAAAGGCCATCAAATGAGTTTCAGAGATTAGCATTATGTCTATCTGCTGTCTTTCTAGAAATATTTGGAGTTCGTTCCGGTGTTGGCTTAGGCCGTTGGCATTCCAAAAACCTATATTGAGTGAGTTCATGGTCTTGTTAAGATTGTTTGTAATAGGAGGTTTTGGTTTCTAATTAATTCTTGCATCATATTTTGCATTGATTTCATGTGATCTTGCATCATTTGCACAAAACTGTTTAAAGTTTTTTCCAAGTTTGTAGATGGAGTGGGAGTCTCCTGCGTTTCAGGCTCCGCTATACCTTTGAGGGCTTGGGAATATGTCCTGAAATGGTTCTGACGAACATTATTATTGACCGTGTTTGGAACATTTTGGGGTTTTAGAACTAGTTGGCGCTTTGGAGTCAAGGCGGCGCTAGTGGTTTTCTTAGTACCCTTTTCCTCTAAGGAGGTATACACCGGGCAGCCCCTGTAATTTGCCGTGTGATTTTCTACGCAATTGCTACATTTCTTTAATTGTGAGTTGTCTCTCGATTTCACACAATCTTTGGAGGTATGTAAATCCCCACAGATAACGCAAAAACTAGGCAGGGTACAGTACCGCTTAGTGTGCCCAAACTCCTGGCAGTTGTGGCATTGTACAGGGCCCACCCGTTTGTGTGGTTCTTCCACCGAGATACGACGGTGCAGAAGGTACCGTAGGTTGTATATGGGATGTACATCTCCCTTCTTTAAAAGTTGGAACTCTGGATCTATTTCTACTCGAAACATTGGCTGTGGTATGTTCGATTTGTTTTTTATATTATGTACATATCGTACTTTAAACCCTTCTTCTTTTAGAGCATTCTCAATTTCAGTTGGACTTACAGAGCTTTCTATTCCTTTCAACACAACAGACAAGCCGCGGCTACTCTTCAGCTGGAATGTATAGAAAGACTTCTTGTTTTTTCAAAGTCGTTGGTTACTTTACGGAAGTATTCCTCGCCGTACGTTTGGATTTTGACTTCTTGGATATTTCCCTTTTTAATTGGTACAATGTGGAAATTCTTCTCCCCTATCAACGCTATCAATTTGTTTACAAGTAAGCCTGAACTTGGTTCTCTCAGGTAGATTGGTGGAGGTTTGGATTTTTTTTGCGGTATTTCCGGAGTCTTATCATCCGTTTGCGCAAGGAGGCTAAATCTGTTATTGGCTAATGCTACTTGGGGTGCATCATTTGGTGGTTCTTTCACCGTGGAATTTTTTAAAACTTTATTAGGTTTACCACTTTTTTCCGGGGACCGCTTTCTTTTAACTACTGTTATATATCGGTCCATTCCGGTTTGAACCTTTTCGCCCACTTTTTGCATTTCACTACTCGTTTTTGAGTTAGATGCAGCTGTTGTATTGTTTGAATTCCCTAAGGATTGGGATGGAGGAAATTGCGGAATATTTGCTGGAATAGCGGGAGAGCAGGATCGTGCTCTTTGATCGTATGTTTTATCTGTATGTACCTTCAGGTTGGTTTCATTGGTACTGCACCTCAGTGTGAAATACCCATTGTTCCTCAATATGTTATTGTTAGAGTAAGTGCCTGGAGCACTCATGTATTTTATGTTATTTTAATCTATTCTATTTTGTTGTATTTTATTTATTTTATTTTATTTTATTTTATTTTATTTTATTTTATTTTATTTTATTTTATTTTATTTTATTTTATTTTATTTTATTGTGTTTTATTTTATTTTATTTTATTTTATTTTATTTTATTTTATTTTATTTTATTTTATTTTATTTTATTTTATTTTATTTTATTTTATTTTATTTTATTTTATTTACTTTATTATATAATTTAGAGTACGGCAGATCTCTGGTTGAGTTCAACACTCTTGGAATAGTGCAGATCTCTGCACGCGGATGTTCGTGCAGCGCCACCTACCGGCCAATAGTTGAACTAAATATCGGTAGAACGAATGGCAGCGCCACTTGCTTTCCTGCACAGCTGATTTGAGAAAATCTATGCGAGTAAAAGGAGACAAAAAACAATTGTTGTTGCTTATTACACGCACTTAACTATGTAAATACATACATACACATGTACAAATGTAATTTTGCAAGTATAATCTAAGTATTTTTCGATACTTAGCTTTCAAGTTTTTATATTTCTCCACACAGGAGGCACAGCCACTATGTGTTTTTGAAAAACACAACTTTTTAAAGTTTTTAAACTATCTAAAAAATCAAATTATATAGCACCGAATAAAAAATCACTTCTGCGCACTAACAGGGTTGTTAAAAAAGTAAAGACAAAAACCGTCAAAATTTTGGAAAATGGGCGTGGCACCGCCTCTTTTTAGAAGCAGGAATATACGAGATTTCTTAGCCTATAACTCGACAAATAATTGAGATATTATGATGAAACTTGGTTTATACACTTTTATAACTTGTATTAATAGACACGCAAAAATTTATTGAAATCGGTTTATGACCACGCCTACTTTTTAGCAAAGATATTTCTGGAACACGCTTTGGAAATTTTTAACGTGAAATCTTTGTAACTGGAAGTCAGAAAGGAATGAAATTTTGCACAAAGAATAATATTCATATGCTTAGTTGGATGATTGATAAAAATTTTGAAAATGGGCGTGGCTATGCTCACTTTATGCAGCACTCGCTTTATATAAAATTCATCAAACGCAAACAAACAATGAAAACATACAGCTGAGTATCTAATGTTCGATTCCACTCGAACTTTGGCTTCCTTGTTGTTTACTTTGATTGGTTATATTTGGGAAAAAATAAGGCATACAAATTTTTATTATTGCTATAGTCATCAATGACATAAGGAAGCCGAAAAATTCCCTGAATTAATAAGTAAAATACCTATTTACATTTTTCGCAAGAGTGGTACCAATTGAAAATGTTATAAAAAATGCGCATTTTGACAGCGCTCTCACGAAATCAAGAGTTTTGTATCTAGTTATCTTTGGGCTTACCTGCGGAGACTGACTTGAGTTTGCCAATTACTGCGCTTTCATACGACCGCTGCGCTAGGCTGTCTAAGAATTGAAGTATTTCTTGCATGTGTAAGACCAGCCACACATGACGGCAGAAAACGCGCAGAACTTGGGCAGAAAGCCATAAAAACGCGCGTCTTCATGTGTGCTCATTGACAGAAATACAAGGAAATAGAGGGTTTTTGTAAACCGGTGTTTTCTGCCTGCCCAAATTCTGCGCGTTTTCTGACGTCATGTGTGGCTAGTCTAACACTCACAGTCAGCATTGCCGTTGAAAAAAATTTCGTGGTGGCTATTATTTTATGGCTAAAAATGGCTAAAAAATTTGGTTTGTGGCTAAAAAATTTTGTTTCAAATTAACATGTTTTAAATTTATTTTTCAAATTCAGGCAAAAAGGTATTGCATACAATATAAGGAAAAAATCATAAATTTGTGTAAAAATTAAATATTCAGACATACATAGTATGTACTTAACTATATCTAAAAAAATTAGATATCCATCCCGATTCTAAATATCCGCCAGGATCTCAACCCTTGTGGATTTTTTTGTTCACCAGGAAAATTTCCTCTTATTCTCTTTCACTAGCGAGAAGAAAAACTGGCGAACAGAATTTCAAACATGTGAGCGGATTTTCGAAGTCAGCTGTTTTGTTGCAAGGCAGATCTAGGAAGGTAGGCGCATAAGCGGATTCAGAAATGTCCAAGGAATTTTGTTATTGTAATTGGTAGTGTAATGTCAAAATTATATTTCGCCGTGGTTAAATTGTGAATTCGTTTGTTACCCGCGCATTCCCATTGGCCATGATATGAATTCGCTCAGATTTTGACATTTCACTCTACCTTTGTAAATAAAAAAAGTACTTTCAGAATTCGCCACCGAGTCTACCTGGTAAATCTGCCTTGACAGCTGATGTCGTTAGAACGTTGCCACTTTTTAAAAAAGCTGAATTTCATGAGTTCATAAATGCTGCATAAACGAGACCATTTTCGAATTCATGAAATTAAGAGTTCACGAATTCTGCCGTATAAACGTAGTAATAGATTTCAAATGGAGAGTGCCTCTGTCTTCTGGTGTACCATAGATGTCAAAGCAATTGGTTTAACATCTATGGTGTAACATTTTCTGATTTGACATCTAATGTGGCAATATCTCCACATTGAACGTGAAATTTCGCACGGCGTCCATTTAGCTTGAGTGTTTTGGCTTAAAAAATAAATAAAAAGAACATTAAGTGCATATATACTTTTCATAGCCTCGGGGCGGGCGACTTTATTGCTCTCTCACTGATTTGCCCACACGTATAAGGCAAGCGCTCTCTATGCATAGTGAAAAATTTAAGTGCGTTTGCAAATCACTTGATGAACGGCTGTTGACTGCTACGCATGTAATTTGTATGAACGCGCTGATTGACAATTTTAGGATGTTTAATATTGAGTGGGAAGACAAGTTTTAATTTTCCGAAAACTTTTTCGGTAATGCTGTTTGCAAATATGTAACTAAACGAAATAGGGAGTACTATTTTAAAAGGCATTATATCCGAAACCATTATATTTATGAATCGGTAACGGGCAGTTCTAGAGAATTATTTATATGCCAACTATAAAAACTGTTTTATGTGGAATAAATTTTTATTTATATTATTTAATTTGATTTATTTTATTTCATTCTACGGTTTCCTTTCTGTCACGTTTCTTTTCGTACCTTTCCTTTCTTCTCTTTTATTGCTTTTTTACTTTACTAATACTCTTTCGATTTTTAATTTTTGTTTTTTTAACACACAATTTTTGTTCACCGCGTATTTGGAAATTTTTTTGGGTGTATCAGCAAGTTCTCTCATATTTCAACACAAGCGCACAATTTGGTAGTGTGCGTTTGAGCATCACTGATATATACAGTTTGCGAGCATCATCGCCAATTTTAAAAAATTTTTTTTTACTTTCTAAGTGCTTCTGCGTGCACGGCATGTCAATTCGGCGCCATTTTACAAACGACATAATGAAGTGCCCACGCATATGAAAACATGGATGTTAGACATGATAATGGTAGACAAAAGTAACATAATTTTTCTCTTATAGTTAAAATTGCATTCAACATTGTATGATTCATTTTATTTCGATTTTTGGTTTTGACAATATTCATTACGGAAAAGGCTCTTTCCACTTCGGCGTTGCTAAGTGGTAGAAGTAGCAAACAATATACAGTCAGTTAGATCCTTAAGCTTAGTATCGACCTCTCAAGAAACGCAAAAGTTCCATATAAAATGACGTACAAGAAATGCTCAAGAAATTTTTCTTGTTTACAAAATGGTTTATTTTGTTTACGTTTTTGATGATCTTCTTCGTTTCACTTGGTATTCACAGTGGAATAATAAACGTCAAAATTTCTTGCGTACTACTATTTTTCACTCAAGAAATAAAGCTAAAAATTTCTTGAGCTGTTTCTTGAGAGGTCGATACCAGCCTTTATACGGACTTTCATCGACAGCCTACTATTCCACTAGCGAGTATCAACAAGCATTTATCGATAGCTGCGTTACTTGTTTTGTTTTTTAACACTTAAATCGATTTGTGATAATCGCTGAATTGAATTAGCGTTACCATATCCTTCCTATGTGCAAAATTATGGTTCATTACAAGCGGTGGCTAGGGGAAATTTTGGTGGCTAAAAAAACACGGCAGTGGCTAAATCTAGCCACCAAATGGCTAAAGATCCCCACAAACAGAAGCGATACGATACAGCCCACACAGCAAAATCGTATCGCGTCATGCACGATTTTGCTTTGTGGGCTGTGTCGTATCGCTTCTGTTTGTGGGGACCTTAAAACGGCAATGCTGCTCACAGTGCGTGGTAACGAACAAGTGAAACACTGCTGGTGGTTGATGCTAAACAGCGTAGTGGCTGGTATGTATCAGTGTTGCCGCAGCCTGAAAAAATTTGGTATCAAAAATTGATACTTTCATGGTTTTTTTCGTATCACCGAAAATTTTTTGGAAAAAAAACTTAAATTAATCAAAAAAGCTGTTTTTGGGCTTTTAACCCGTATAAAAAATTGATACGGCAATTTTTTTTTCGTATCACTGAAAAATTTTTTGAAAAAAATTAAAATTAATAAAATAAGCTGCTTTCGTGTTTTTAACGTGACATCGTTTTTTTTATTACATTTACCAATATAAAAATATAAAGATAATGAATAGTTAGGTATCATTTTAGATTTTTCGAATTCAATTTAATTCAAAAAAATCATAAGGGCTATTAAAATAATGGTTAACATAAAACATAACGCTCTTTGCGCATGCCTGCCATGGGCATTGATGCCTACTATACAGTTTGATAAAATGTTGCCCATTTTTGGTATTTTCGAGACTTTCACAATACTTATTTTTCGCGGCAAACACAGGTTGTTACAATTTTTAGAAAATCTTAAAAATGAAAAAAGAATAGGTTAATATTCTTTGATTTTCATTAAATCGTATCAAAATTATTTGATGCTGATTAAAAAGGTATCAAATTTGTTCTACGTCAAAATAAAAAGTATCTACGTATCTTGGGCTTAAAAAAGTATCACATTTGATACGATTGTATCAAAACGGCATCACTGGTATGTATGTATATCTAATTTTAGCGCAAGTGTTATTGTTGTTGCGCCGGCAGTCGGCTGGCATGCAAGTGTTATTGCTGTGCTTGCCTGCAAGTGTTATTGCTGTTGTGCTGGCATGAAGGTGTACTTAGTCGGAGTGTATAGCGGGGTGTTATATTAGCTTTTTTCGCTTACTTTCTCCAACAGCATTTACTCAGCAGCCTCCAACAGCGAGGTGTTGGAAAAAATGTCATCTCTCCTCTCACAAGAGAAAAATATCGTAAGAGGTAAACGAACACAAAATTTGCAGAGTTCAACAGCTTTGGCAAACAGCTGATTTTTATTTACATTCACAAGCCCAAATTCAAAGGATAAAAAGGATTAAAATTAAAATGATAATAAAATTGGTGGAAATTATTGCTTTTAATTATGTATATACATATGTACATATGTATAACATAAAAAGAATAAAATAAAACATGGTTTTTTCTTATTTAATTTCTTTTGATTCGTTTTGGGTTTTTTTTGGTCAGATAGTCTTTTGTCACCTCGCGATAAGCTTCTCAATCTAAAAATCGTTCGCATAGGCTCGCAAAAAGGTTTTTTGAAATTCGGAAATGCATCCGGAACTCTCTTTTACAATAAATCGGCACTGTTTTTTCTATATAAATGCTAATGGAGGTACAATTCTGCCTGAAAACAGTGGAGATATATGCATGTGGAGCACCCAATCGATCAGCACGATTTACCAGCCCTGAATCAACTTAGTTTTTATCTTAACATTCTCTTCATTTTCTTATTTGCTAAACTTACATACCCTCTTTCCTACATACCAATACAACTTTATACATACAGTTTTAGTACTTCGACCTAGCGGTAATCCATTCCTTTTTATTCCTGTAAAACGTTAGGCTACAAAAATGTAATTTGTAAAGAATTATACCACTTTGCTTTTGACCTGCGATTTGTGAAGTACAGCAATTATCATCAGACTAACCTTCTAAGTCCAAAAATATTAAATTACAAATATAGAAGTTAGCTTATTATCAAATACGTTGTCTTCGTTTCATTTTGGAAAAGTAATAAATTTTGGTGAGTATAATCTCCAAAAACTGGTGACCCCGACGTTCAAACCATCATCCGATTACCACGATGGCTACGACCACGGACAGTGGAATTGCAACGCCACCGATTGCTGGCGGGGAGCCTCCTCGTCAGAGCCAAGCTTCCGCCATCTACGCCCGCTTACCGATTCCTCCAATGTCCAGCAATAACATAGAAGCATGGTTTACGTCGATGGATTTCTGGTTTACTGCATCTGGAATTACCTCAGACAAACAAAAGGCTGCAACGGTGTTCGCAGCACTCGACCCTACAGTGATTGGTCAACTTTCCGAGGTAATTGCATCGATGCCGCAGCAAGAAAGATTCAATTACGTCAAGGCTAAAATCATAGAACACTTCGCCGATAGCGAACAGCGGCGCTTGAATCGACTACTTTCCGAACTCCCACTCGGAGACAAGAAGCCATCCGATTTATACTTCGAAATGAAACGTGTCGCCGGCAGTACGTTGGGAGAAGCTGCACTAAAAGGCCTCTGGACGAAACGCCTCCCAGATTTCGCACAGCCAGTCATAGCCGCCTCATCTGGTACTGCAACCGAATTTACGAAAATCGCAGACTCGATTATCGACGCAGTTGCCCCACATCATGTTCACCGAGTGGAAGCAGGAGTTACCAACGAGATAAATCAATTACGCTCAACGATAGAAGACCTCGGTAAACGTCTCGACAAATTTTCTGTACGCTCACGTTCTCGCTCACGCCAGCGAACCGCCAGTAGGTATCGCCCACGAAGCCCAAGTCGACCCGTGGTAAGTAAATCACTTTCATCCGATGGTTCCCAATACTGGTACCACATAAATTATGGAACAAATGCTCGCAAGTGCCGCAGTCCATGCCGCCATAAGAACCGCACTGCAGCGCCATCGAAAGAGCGACGCGAACAATGACTAAATAAGAACTTAATAGAACCTCGCGATTCAGTTGCCAAACATCCTAAAGTTTTTCGCCTTCAAGTAAAAGATTCCATCTCTAACACGAGATTTCTCATCGATACGGGTGCTGACGTATCGATTCTCCCAGTAACGTCAGGATCTCACGACACCATACCTAGCGCTATAAAACTCTACGCCGCCAACGGGGCTGCCATCAAAGTTTTGGGTCAAAGACGATTGAAACTTGACCTCGGACTACGGCGTGATTTCGTTTGGCCGTTTATAATTGCAGACGTTACTCAACCGATCATAGGAGCCGATTTTATAAAATTTTATGATCTTCTTATAGACATGCGCCGAAATAAACTCATCGACAATGTGACGTCTTTATCAACTAATATATTTCCGACCAGCAAATACAACACTGCGGTGCTCAAAACATTCACGATTGATCAGACCTTTGACGATATTTTATCCGAGTTCCCTGGTATCACGAAATTCGAACTAGATGGCCCAGACTTAATTCAAAAATTTTTCATCGCTTTGAAACTACGGGACAGCCAGTGTTCTGCAGACCGCGCCGTCTCCCGCCAGACAAATTACAAGCCGCAAAATCCGAATTCCAATTCTTACTAAAAACTGGAATATGTCGACCATCCAGTAGCAGTTGGTCAAGTCCACTCCACATGGTTAAAAAGGAACATGGATCGTGGAGACCATGTGGAGATTATCGAGCGTTGAATGCCCAGACGCTCCCAGATCGGTACCCGTTGCCTTACTTAACAGACTTTGCCAATATCTTTCGGGAAAAATCCGTTTTTTCGAAAATCGATCTCAAGAGAGCCTTCCATCAGGTACCAATTCACCCCGACGACGTGCAAAAACCGCCATAACGACGCCCTTCGGTTTGTATGTTTTTCAGTTTATGACGTTCGGTTTGTGCAACGCCGCACAGACTTTCCAACGCGTAATAGACGAGGCATTGCGGGGCCTTGACTTCGCCTTCCCATACATCGATGACATATGCATAGCTTCTTCATCGATCGAGCAACATCGCCAACACCTACGTCTACTGTTCAAGCGGCTGCAAGAAAATAATTTAACCCTGAATACTGCAAAGTGCGTTTTCGGGAAATCAGAAATTAAGTTTCTGGGCCACTTAATTGATTAACGTGGATATAGACCGCTTCCCGAAAAAGTTACATCGCTGTTAGATTTTCCTAAGCCTACCGTAGCAAAGAACCTGAAGCGTTTCATAGCAATGCTAAATTTTTACAGAAAATTTCTGCAAAGTGCGTTATCGGGAAATCAGAAATTAAGTTTCTGGGCCACTTAATTGATTCACGTGGATATAGACCGCTTCCCGAAAAAGTTACATCGCTGTTAGATTTTCCTAAGCCTACCGCAACAAAGAACCTGAAGCGTTTCATAGCAATGCTAAATTTTTACAGAAAATTTCTTCCTCACGCCGCCGCTTATCAATCAAAATTGCAGGAACTGATAAGTGCAAATAAAAAGAACGATCTTACGCGACTTATATGGAATTCTGAAGCCGAAGCCGCATTTCAACACTGCAAAGAAGAGCTTGCGAGAGCGACCTTACTTTTCCACCCGTCAGCAGATGCCGAATTGTCTCTGCACACCGACGCCTCAGATTTCGCTGCTGGTGCTGCGTTGCATCAAGTAGTCAACGGTGAGTTCCAACCACTAGAGTTTTTTTTCAAAAAAGCTAGCGCCGGCGCAGTGCAAATGCAGCACTTATGATCGAGAGCTAACCGCAATGTTTCTAGCAGTATCACACTTTCGGTACATGATTGAGGGACGACGTTGCCACATACAAACTGATCACCGCCCTCTGGTTTTTGCATTCAAGCAAAAATTAGAAAAAACCGCTCCACGCCGCGCACGTCAGTTGGATTACATCGGGCAATTTACGACGGATATTCGGCACATCTCGGGTGAAGCCAATGTTACAGCAGATTTGTTTTCACGAATACAATCACTCGACCAGGCCATCGACTATGGCGCAATTACAGATGCGCAAAAAAACGACCCTGAGCTCCAAGCACTTTTGATACCAGGTACAAAACCAAAATTTTCACTAATACTAAAGACTTTTGTTCCCCCAGGTACGAACGCTCAGTTAATTTGCGACACGTCGACGAACAAAATTCGTCCGTATATACTGAAGGAATTTCGAAATCAGATCCTCTCCAAAATTCACAACTTATCGCATCCTGGGACTAGGGCTACTACGAAGCTGGTTACCGCCCGTTTTATTTGGAAGGGAATTAAAAAAGATACGTCGGAATATGTAAAAAGATGCGTAGAATGTCAGCGATCGAAAATTCATCGCCACACGAAATCCTCCCTAAGCAGATACACACCGCCTAAGGGAAGATTCGAACGCATCAACATCGATATAGTCGGGCCGTTTCCTAAATGCGAAGGACAGAGATATTGCTTGACAATCATTGACCGCTTCACACGGTGGCCGGAAGCTGTCCCCATCCCCGATATGACCGCTGAAACCGTCGTCAAATCACTAATGACTAATGAATTCGGTGTCCCCGAGCGCATAACATCGGATAGAGTTCGGCAGTTTGAGTCGGCAATATTCCAAGAACTTATTACCTTAATGCGTACTACAGCCTACCATCCCCAATCGAATGGTATAATCGAGCGTTGGTATAGATGCCTCAAATCTGCCATTCTTTGTCATGATTCCAACAAGTGGACACATTACCTACCGTCAATACTACTTGGTCTTAGAGTAGTTTTCAAACCAGACATTGGTGCATCGCCAGCAGAGCTAGTCTACGGCACTACGTTAAGTATTCCAGGGGAATTCTTTCACACAACAAAACACAGGGAAGTAACAAGTGACATAGTAGCAGAATTTCGTAAGTCAATGGAAAAGCTTCGCCCTGTCGACACAGCACACCATTCGCATCCCGCCACTTTTGTATCGCAAAAACTGCAAACAGCAACCCACGTTTTCGTCAGGAATGATTCGGTACGCCCAGCGCTGACTAATCCATACGATGGCCCATTCGCCATAGAACATAAAACTCCGAAATACTTCACCGTAATCATTCGAGGTCGCCCAAGCAACGTAAGTCTAGACAGACTAAAACCAGCATTTATTTCAAACACAGATGCAGAAGTCCACCCTAATGTCAACAGACCGGAAACATTAAACGAAAATCAAACGACGAAACCTACGTTCGACAACAGTTTAAATCCCCATATAGATAGTGAAAATAGTAACGTATCGCCAGAGATCACCATCCCGGAGCCTATTCCTGAAATCGAAAAACAATCGACGAAACCTACGCTCAGCATGCTAAAACCGTACACAGGCGCAGATAATAAAAACATACCGCTGAAAGTGACTAGAAGTGGCCGCCACGTAAAATTACCCAGTCGTTATTTGTAGTTTTCGTCTGGAAGGGGAGTAATGTGGAGCACCCTATCGATCAGCACGATTTACCAGCCCTGAATCAACTTAGTTTTTATCTTAACATTCTCTTCATTTTCTTATTTGCTAAACTTACATACCCTCTTTCCTACATACCAATACAACTTTATACATACAGTTTTAGTACTTCGACCTAGCGGTAATCCATTCCTTTTTATTCCTGTAAAACGTTAGGCTACAAAAATGTAATTTGTAAAGAATTATACCACTTTGCTTTTGACCTGCGATTTGTGAAGTACAGCAATTATCATCAGACTAACCTTCTAAGTCCAAAAATATTAAATTACAAATATAGAAGTTAGCTTATTATCAAATACGTTGTCTTCGTTTCATTTTGGAAAAGTAATAAATTTTGGTGAGTATAATCTCCAAATGCACATATGTATGTATCTGCAATAAAACTAACTTCATGTTGTTGTTGTTGTAGCCACCAAGACACTCCCCGAAGGTTTTTGGGAGTGTAGGGGTTGTGACAGTCCTTTGCCGGATAAATCCGGTACGCTCGGGTACTAGTCCCTTCTGACACTAGCCCGACTGTCGTGCGAACGATTTTTTTGGCCATAATCAACCTTCTGGACCGGTGGGTTTTAGTCGCGTCTTACGACAGGCATTCCTTACAGCGGGTATATTCTAGAGCCCCTAACCCGCTGGGGCTCGCTGTTACTATCTGGTAAATAGGATTTCATTGTAATAATGATCACACTAACAATTGCTTTTTTTGTACCCATGTCCATAGTGTTTTCCACCGCAGTATGTCTTCGCGTCTGCTGCTCCGCAGAAGAGATTTCAATTTAATGCACCCGGCCCTGGCCATGCTTTAAAAAAATAACCCTCTATGGACCGATCCACAGTACTTTTGAGTAGAACAAATTTTTGCGTTGGCGGCATTTGGCCGCGCTTTAAAAAAAAATAGCCCCAGCCAGCAAAATCCTTTTCGACGTTTCTCGAATTATATCTGCGGAGCGATCAGGAGTGTTATAATTAGTAAAATTAACATCCATAGAACATTTCCCGAAAGTTCCAGTGGTTTGAAAATAAATACGGCGGGCGCATTATACTGAAGCCGATCCACTGCAGAACTACTCTCGGAGGGTGTGCCACCCACTGAAAAGAACCAATTTCATTTATTTACGAACTACTGGGAATGTTTCAGTGAAACTCTCAGGAAATATTCTGTAGATGATAATTCATCTTATCTTAATACTTTCAACTATTATTAAATTATAATATTAAAGTTCTCCAGGAATAGAATTCTCCCGGCTGAGGGTTATTTTTGCAAACCGCGGCTGAAGGCCGCCAACGCAAAAGGTGTTCTATACAAAACAACTGTGGATTGGTCCATGGATATTAATCCAGAAAGAGAATTCTGCCGGCTGAGGGTAATTTTATTGAAGGGTGGCCGAAGGCCACCAACGCAGAAAGATGTTCTACACATACATACATTAATTTAACAAGGAATATCTCCTGAACTATAAGCGTCCGGCGGGTGGTACTTTGCTTTTTGTGATCTGTGAGACCACCCCTACCCTCTGGAAAATTAATTGTTATCGGATCGTGGTTCATTATATACAATTTTTCCTCTATCCAGGCTGGGGTTCCAACCCACGACCTCTGGTATGGCAGACTTGCCACTGCCCGCCACACCACAGTGGCCACAACACTCCCCACTGCACCACAGCGGCCCCGTTAATATATATTCCGGCAAAGGAGATTACAATTTACTAAGGTACATAATATGCATATAAATACTTCGCAAATAGTATGTAACTTATTTTGCATATTTAATTTATCCATATTTGTTGCCAATTTAGTGTATTTTTCCAATTTTATAATTGATTTGTATATTTTGCAAATCTTGTTACTTGCAAAAATTCCAGTCAGCTGTTATTTGATCAGCTGTTTTCCTGTTGGAAAATTGCTGTTGGCAAAAATTTGTCCAACAGAATTCAACAGCTTCTCACAAAATGAAATGTCAGTTTTCTCTCTCAGTTGTCTCTCTTCTGTTGGAGATTTGGCGTAAAAAAACAGCGAAAAAGTGTTTGTTTTTAAAAGTTTTCGAAAAACATCAAAAAATATCCGTAAACGAACAAAGCTATTATTGTAATGTAACATTAGAGCACTGATGGGCGTTTTGACTCATATGAGCAGTTACTCTCAGCACACGTATTCTTACGCTCTTATTTCAGTTACTGTTGAGAGCGAGAAATCAATTGAGTCACAGTGGTGTTAGAACAGAATTTTCATGTCAGTTGTGTTTCAGCAAGCAAAGGGATGACACGTATCGTCGCTTTGCTTTTATTTTTTATGCAATAGTAAATTATGCGCTATTTAATGAATGAAAGCATTTAGGGCAATTCTAAATAATTTTTCACTGCGAACAGTGCGAGTGAGAAACACATATAGGTACGCGCATAAATAGTATCATAAAACAATCAAGCGGCGCACGATGTTGCTTCGCTGTTGTTTGTTAATCAACTGACTGCAAATGTTCTTTGTCCCATGGTGGCCACTTTACGCTCGCGGTTACCAATACATGCTTACATTTCATTTGCCCACCAATGCATTAGAGCATACCTCGGCGTTTCATAGATCTTAAGATCAGACAAACAAGTTACGCTCTTCACACAGACAGGTTGCGCTCCTTGTTTAAAAAATGATTTAGTCGTCGCTGAACAAGTGGCCAAACAACATCGTGTGTGGCTATCGCATGTTTGCGCAGCGAATGTTGAAAATTTGCATGTACGTATGTTTGTTCGCCATACCCTGCAAAAAAATTTGCGATTAATCCGAAAGAGATTTGTCCCGGATTCATCTCTTTCGGGAACAATCGGTCCACAATTAGTCCCCGATTGTTCCCAGGCATGAACATTTATAAATTTTAAAGATTGTTATAAAAAATAGCCTTGGCTAATTTTGCAAAATTCGTCACATGTATTTTACACTCGCATAATGCATTCTCAGAACTTAAAATGTTTTGAGGAGATATTTAATTTTTTTAAAAGATTTCACTACAGGATGAAAGCTAATCGAATAAACTTTCTTCTAACATTTATAGCAATTAATAATTTTTACATTTTCATAAAAAATAGCCTTGGCTTACAACTTTGGATGAAAGCGATTAATCTACATTTGTACCCGTTCGGGTATACAAATTGAACAATTAGTCTCTTCACAGGATTTCGCCCCATATAAAGGGATGTAAAATTGTACTAGTCGCATGCTCCCTTGCGATTGATCCCGGACACGTCCCGTATTAATCGAATTTTTTGCAGGGTAGCGATCAAAGCGCTCTCACTTATACACTTGCATTTACAAATTTGCCGAGCCATGCATTAGAGCAAGGCCCGGCAAATCGACTCACGTGAGTTAATGAGTATAACACACATAGGCTTATACTCTAAGCACATTCGAACCGGCAACTGCAGAGCAGCATCTGTCGACCAACTTCTTGGCATCAAACGTCGTCTGAAGTAAACATCTGAAATATTTTAAAGACGACGGCGTTGAACATAGCCACGTATTTAAAATGCACACATACACACGTTTCTGCCTGTACATGTGCATTGTCGCTTGTCAAATTAGAAATAGCTCTATATTGGCGGCAGCGACAAATGCAACCCTTCTGCCGTGAAGTCGTGCTGGCGTTAAAATGTGTGCGCCCATAAGATCGTGTGCATTTTAATTTTGACAACTCGCTGCTTGTCACTTGCTGGTTCGAATGTGCTTAGAGTATAACGCTCTGTGATTCAGTCGTTGTTTAGACAGCGAAGAAGCAACACAAGCACTGGCGCGTTGCTTTGTTTGTTATGCGACAGTGTGCCATTGCGTATGTATGACCATGAATAATAAATCATTTTGTACTGCAACCAAATTTTCAAGTTGCAAAATTGCAATGCTTTATTTTTCAATTCATATAATAAAATTTGCTTATTCTTAAAGGTTCTACTAAATCTTCAGTTATAACTTACGCCCCATCCTTGCATACCTTAACAAGTTTAGTTATGTACTTTTCGAAAAATTTCGTAAATGATATCAACTCTCAACTATTTCTCAATGAATATTCTTCAAATAAATTTTTCATGTATATTTTTTACAATAAAAACTCCTTATAGATATTTTTTTATTATTGGAATTTCCAATATTTTACATTGTTGAATCCAAATTAACTTATAAAAGATTTTTTTAAGTTAATTTCCAATATTTTAGATTGGTGAATCCAAATTAATTTATAAAACATTTTTTAAAGTAAAAAATTCCTAAGTAATACATTTTTCATTATTATTCAAATATTTATTTTATTTTCAAAACGTTGCTATTTTGTACGTTTGCCCCATATGCTTAGTTCTTACACCACTGTTGCATAAATCTCTCTGTTCTCACTAACACAATCTCAGTTTTAGTTTTGCCGGGGTCTGCATTAGAGATTTTAATGGATTTTGGTTATGCCTACAGCAGTGATAGGCGTTTCATAGATCAATTGATCGCGCTCAAATCACACAGACATGTTATGCTCTTTCTTTTTTAAACGATTTAGTCGTCGCTCAGCAAGTGGCGTAGCAACATCGTGGGTGAATGTCGCATGTTTGCGCATATTTATATATGTAAAAGCATAATTACTTATACATATGTACGCATGCTTGTCGTTTTTATAAACGACCGCATTCATTGAGGGCCAGCAAGCGACTAAACGAAAACGAACCAATTGATATTACGGCGCTCTCACTAATACAGTTGCATTTCAATTTTGCCTATCACTGACCTACAGGTACACATGTAAAATGTTAAATGAAATAAATTCTTCTTGTTCTATCATTCAACCGCTCACCACGTTTAACTTTTATTTTAGGTTATGGGCCTTTTGCAAATGTGCAATTAAATAATTTAAAAAGTCTAAATAAGTTCCTACAAAATTAAAATACCTAGTAATTTTTTCGCAAATTAAATCGCTGAGTTAATTTCGTTTTACTTTCAATGACGACAAATTACTTGTTAAACATGGCAAAGCTGAAGGGGAGCGATACAAATTTGAAGCAATTCTGTAAACCATAAAATTTTAATATTAAAGCGTGTTATTAATATATCCGTGTTTTTGACTTAAATCTCATAATTTGCCACCGCTACATGTATGCCTGTAAAGTTGAAACTGAATCAGCAACAATAGGTGAAAGCCATACATATATCTTTGAAAAAACACACAAACCCGGCCCTGATTTCGGGCATACTAGCATGCATATTTTTAGCTTCCCTAATGATTATACAACAATAAAAATATTTCCCAGAAATACGTTTTTTGCATAAAAATATATTTTGAAAATTATAACGCCCGCAACGGTGTGTAATAAGAAAAATAAAGTTTGGCCTTATGGCTAATTTAACTATAGTTATGTCAAACGAAAAGTTTGGGAGATAGTGAGAACGAAAAATGTTGGTATTAATAACGCACATGACTTCTTTATTTGCGAAAAAAGGTATAAATATATAAAATATAGAACATTTGATACTCAGCTTTATACTTTTTTGCAAAGCTGTGTAAATAAGAAAACTGTAGGCCCATTTAAAAATTAGTATCTACCATTAGATTAAGCTTATAAATGTTATTGTTGGTGCAAAATTTTGTCCCCGCATGACTTTTAATTACAGAGATGTTACGTTATTTTTATAAAGAGCCTTTATAATATCTTTATGAAAATTAGGCCTGGTTGTAAACCGATTTCGCTAAATTTTTGCACATGTATTACCAGAAATGGTGAAAAGGTGTGTACCAAGATTCGTTACAATATTTCAATTATATGTCAAGTTATGGGCTCCGAAATCTCGTAGATTCCTTTGTCTAAAAAGAAGCGCCACGCCCACACTGTACTAGTACACAGAGTATTATAATTTTGAATTCATAACGGTGGATTGTAACCACCACAATGAAATAATCGAGATAGATATGGACTTATATACATCAAAATGTTCAGAGTGAAAAGATATGGTGAAATTTTGGAAAATAAGCGGTGCCATGCACACTTATTAACGGGTAAACATTGAAAGTTTTATAAGTCATAACTCAGAAATCGTAGCAGATATATGGATGGTACGTATGATGTACGGACTTAGGCAAATGTTTGGACGAAAAATTGCCAAAATAGATTGACGGTCACGCCCACTTTTATATATGGGTATTATAAATTGGCCTAATAAGAACATTTTAAGCGATATCTTTGTCAAATATAAAGATAATTCATAGCAATTTTTTCGTATTAGTCCCACTATAGACGTTTGGATGATTATTAAGCATATAAATATTTTGTTAGTGCGAAAATTCATACCTTTATAACTTTTAGGGCCGTTTACTCAACCTCTGATTAACGCTAATCACGGTAAAAGTCCGGTTAAACATCATTATCGACTTCATCAAACCATGTATTTATCATGTGGTCGATAACGCAGTCCATAAGTTAACCGGACCTTTGTCCTCCGGTTAGCGTTAATCAGAAGTTGAGTAAACGGCCCTTAGTTACAAAGATGCCCATTTACAAATTCCAAAAAAGTGTTCCAGAGATATCTTTGTTAAAAAGTAAGCGTGGTCATTTGGACAATTTTTAGTCTAAACATTTGTCTTAGCAAGTAAATTGCGTGTACGAAATTTCATCGATATATCTTCTACAGTATTTGAGTTATGACTCAGAAAACTTTCAAAATGTGTCCCTTTATGAGTGCCAACATTTTCCAAACTTCCGCATATTTCCTCATAACGAGATCATTGCACGGATGAAATTTTATTACTCGGGCGATATTAATTACTGAATTATCATGAACATCAAAATTTATATTTATTTAATATTTATTTATTTATTTAAAGTCGACACAAAATGTGGTCGACCAACAATGAGTACAAAAAGATAAGTTGACACAAAAACAAGATCACAATGTTCATATAACTACGACAGCCAAATGTCGTTCTTGGCTTATTTCTGTGGCAGATTTTAGCAAAACGTCATTGCTTTATTTTTGGGGTTTTATATTTTCCAATTTTTTTAAATATTTTTTACACTACAAAAAAATATTATATAATAAAACCTATACAGCAAATTTAAAAATTATCTAATATATTTCATAATATGAACTAAATTCTTTGTTATAGATGTAAATCTATATCTAAAGTCGAAGAAAAAATAAAAGAATATTAGGGGGGCGTGGCACCTCCCATGCAATCTTAATTTTTAAAGCTGATTATCTCTAAAAGAGTTCAAGGTAGGGAGCTGAAAATTGGTATAGAGGTAGGTGATATCAAAACCCTTCTCACGCATAAAAGTGGGGTTATCGCAATAGGGGGCGTGACGAATACTTCTGAGTGATATTGGTACCAAATTAAAGGTCTTGATGGGGATTTCGACGTAGAACCCTTTTAATTGTGATGCCTAGGCCGGGTCTCCAGATATGGTCAAAACGTGGACCCGATGACCCTTTGAATGTTTCTGAGCGATATAAGTATCAAATGAGGGGTCTTGATGAGGGCTTCGACACACAACTATTATAATTGTGATATATTGGCCGGGTCCCCAAAACGTGGACCCGGATGAAACCGAAAAGTGGGAATTATGGCTTCAATATACAGAAAAGAAAAGTCGAATGGAAAGGGAGGGGAAAGAAACGGAAATGGAATGGGAGAGTGAAGGGGAGAGAGACAGAGATTGGGAGAGCGAAATGGGGAACGAATAGGAGAGGACAGAAAAGGAGGAGTAAGGGAAAGGAAAGGAAAAAAAAAATTTTTTATAGGGAAAGGCAGTGGAAGTCTAAGAGAGGTCAGGTCCCCAGATGTGGGTCAAAACGTGGACCCGGATGACTTCGGAATATTTTTCAGATATTGGTATCAACTGAAGGGTGTTGAGCAGGGATTTTACATAGAGATGAACTCACTGTGATTCCTGGGTCGGGTCCCTAGATTTGGGTCAAAACGTGGACCCCGATGACACCGGGATATTTCTCACTAATATTGGTATGAAATGAAAGGTGTTGAGCAGGGCTTTTACCCATTATGATTCCTAGGTCAAGTCCCCAGATATGGGTCAAAACGTGGACGGATGACCACGGAATATTTCCCAGAGATATTGGTATCAAACGGGGTTGAGCTGGAATTTTACATAGGCATGAACTCATTATTCCTAGGTCAGGTCCCCAGATGTGTGTCAATACGTGGACCCGGATGACTCCGAGATACTGCTGAGCAATACTGATATAAAATGAAAGGTGTTAACCAGGGCTGCTACATAGATCTGTGATTCTTAGGCCCGGTACTCAATTGTGGGTAAAAGAGTGGACCCGGATGCCACGGAATGTTTTTAAGCAACGATGGTATCAAATCAGAAGCAGAATTCAGAGCTAAGTATGTTATGCTAAGCCCGGTTTCCTAGGGAAAGGGAAAGGGGGAGGTTAAGAGAATGGGAAAGTCAATGACATAATAATATAATACAATGGCGCTATTATAACTCTGATGAGTTTTATGGCCGAGCTTCTCTCCCAATTCGAGGTGTGCTCCTTTTTGTTTTTCCTAGTAACTGGGTGGACCTACAGTTTTATGCCGGCTCCGAACGGCGAAGGCGTTTTTTGTGAGAAGCTTTTTCATGGCAGAAACACACCCACTTCCGAGAGGTGACCGCTGCTCTTAAAAAACCCAATAATTGGATTTTTACTAATTAGAAAAATTGTTTTGGTGTTTTGCTCGGACCGCGGTTTGAACCCGAGACCTCTGGCATAGCAGACGAGCACTCTACCCACTGCACCACAGCGGCCACACCGCCGGTTCCCTAGGGAAAGTGAAAGGGGGAGGTTAAGAGAATGGGAAAGTCAATGACAAAGGAATGGAAAAGGAGAGGGAGAATATAACGAAAATGGAATGAAGAGAATGGGCGAAGAGACAGTAAGTCAGGGAATGAGAGAAGAGAGAGGGAAATGAAAGGGGAAAAGATAGAAAAGGATCGGTAAGGGTAGGATTGCCAGACGTACTGATTTGATCATTACAATACTGATTTTTCGTGCCCCGTACTGATGGTTTTAAAAACCTTAAGAAATACTGATTTTTGGGTTTTTGTACTGATTTGTACTGATTTTTAGCCGACACTAACAAAAAAAAACTAAAAAATTTGACGTTTGTAACCATGAAAAAATTAGGAATGAGGCCGCTACGCGAACGTTACATGTCATAGAAACATGTTTGAAAGTTAACGATACGGAAACAAAAACAAAATGTGTTACGACAGCCTTTGCCACAAAATGTAAAATTTGTATCTGAATGTAGGTTCGTATGAATGTGTGAAGTGGTTCGATTGAGGTTCTGTTAGTAACAGCGTGCTGTATGTTATATGTTGTGTCTATGTTAATTCTGATCGTCAAACCTCAGATCGAACACGAAATACATGTAAATGTATCTGTGTTTATGTGGTAACTTTCATCGGCAGAAAATAGCGTTTTGTAAGTATATAAGGCCGTTAATCCTTTTTATCATTCGGAGGATATAAAAGGAAGCCAAATATGACAAACGGGACAGAATTGTGAAGTTGCGGTCCGTGCGCGGTGTCAAGTGGTTTTTAGTATACATAGATAAAAGTAGTGTGGTGTGAATAGAAAAAAAAGCTATAAATTTTTAAGGATTTTAAATAATAAGTTAAATAACAATTAGTAAAACAAAAAAAAAAAAAATTTGGTTTAAAAATAAACTAAAATTGTGTGAAGTGCAATCCGGCGAAAGTGTGTTGGCCACAGTGACCAAACCACTCAGAGGCAGGAGTGGCCCACTGGCGGAGCAGGAGGAGATTGGAGGTAAGTGAAAGAGAAAAGACGTCCTTAAGATTTAGTCAGACATACGTATGTACGTATGCATACGCACATCCACCAATAATATTGCACATCCACTAACACGTACATCACACATATAAACTTACTGGTTGCAGGACTAAATTAAACCTGCCACTTGCAAAAAGATCAAAAAAAAAAAAAAAAAAAAAGTCAATCACATACATACACACATTTAACTAACACCACCTAAACTTTCGAGATTGGGCCCCTACTGTGCGCGGAAATAGACATATTACACACACATACGTTGATATCCACATATTAGCCACTCTGGGCATTCTAGCGGTGCTAAATCCTGGCGGGATCAGAAAAATATACATATCTACACACATACATATACAAATACTTACCAACACAAAAGAAAATAATAACTTGGGAAAAACTCTGGGTTTGTGGCCTAAATCCCAACCGGAATCAACATATTTACATACATGCATGCACGATTAACATTTTTGGGACAGAAGAGGAGCACATCAAACAATCAACAGAGGAGTTCGAACACACACGCATACATATGTACATACACCTAAATAGAGGGAAGAAAAGGGGAAACATTCATTGGCAGCAGGAGAAGCAGCGATCACCATTTTTTTTAGTTCAATTTTATAATTTTTATATTTACAAACATTTTTTTTTCTAAATAGTCCGATTTAATTTTAGTATTTACCCATATTATACATTTTGTTGATTCAATCACAATTCCCCCTTTTCTTGCTAGGCATTGCCAGGTTCAATCGCGCAAAAACAAATATATTGGAGCTACTTGGCGCTTTCCGCAAGGCTCAAATCACATGTTATAGTTGTTGTCGGCACCGCGTGTGCTTTCGTGCAAATCTTCTTAGTTTAATTGGCCACTTATGCGTTAACTTTATTTTGTTGTTAAACATTTTCATTTTTTTTATATTTTTGTTTTTTTTTTTTTATTGCTCCTTATAATTTATTAATATATTTTTTTGGCCATTTCTTTTTTTCTGAATTTTCTTTTGGTTCGCCAATATTGTTTCGTGTGTCCAGATCACCTCGCTCGCTGCTTCTGAATTCGGGCGAGTGATTAGGTTAAGATTTTTGATAGGTATTGGAATAATAGAGAGCCTCACATGTATGTATATATGCATCGAAGTAGGTAGGTACGTATTGAATATTAGGAACGTTCATTTTCTCTCACACTCTAGGTTTGCGAAGCATTAGGCGAATTTCTGTCGTACCCAAGCATGAAAAGAATACTCGCTTATGCATCAAATTACCTTCAAAGCAAGCAACAACACCAATGCGCATATTGTTGGTACCTTCAACGCTGGATGAACCAGGTGAGTTGTTGCTTTGATCTTCATATTTATTGGAATATTTATGCTCACTTACGTACATACCTCTCAATAACACAAAAATTGTTAGTGGGCTCAAACTGGAGCACTGTTTTGTTTTGCTAACAATTTTCGTGCTAGTGACCTACATTCTTTTTCTTACATGCAAATACACATATATACATACATATACTTATAATCAATTATAATAAGTTTAGATACTTTTTCTTACACTTTGGAATAGGTCCAGATATTCATAGTAATGTACATTAGGGAGAGCCTTAAATTCTGAATTGAATGAAGTTTTTTTTTATTGTTGTTTGAAGTAAATTAGTTCATTTTTTTATTATTTGCAAATATTAATTTACACATTAGCTGCTAAGTACACAAATTTATGAATTGTATAGGTTTAGGATAATAATTGTTGAAATAAAGGATTGTAAAAATATGTATAAGTGCATCTTGATTTTTTCTGTTTGAGGTTGACAAAATATAAGATGCAGAGCTAAACCAATTAAAGTTTTGGTGTGAGTGTTGCTTTGGTAACAGAGGGGAAGTTGGGATGAATCAAATGGACATTAACAGACGCTCTTCTGACCGGAGGACTGAGTTTGGGGGCGCTGTAAGGAAATAGGAGTCAGCACAGCGCCCATGGCTTCGCGTGTTCACGCTGAAGAGGGTGGGATAGACTCCATCGGACGTGACAGGGACAGGTTTTTCGGCTTCTACCATTTTTCACTTCTTTTTCTTTTCAGCATCCCTTTTTGTACTATCTACCTACAGGCATGAATATCTATTTTTTTGTTTGTGTAACTGTGGGTAAAGGCAGGTGGAAAAGGATCCACCCACCGACGAGCTAGCCCGGAATGCCAGCATGCCGACCCTCCACCTTACCTCTACCCACCCCAAGCAGTTACATAACAATGGCGCCCAACGATTAATTGAATCCAAAAAGTTGAATTTTGCAATGACAACATCTGTTGCGACAATAACTATTCATGTTTTTGTAGTAATGATTCATTTTGTTTGCAATGTAAGTTCCTTTCATACTTTATCTTCTTTTTATTTCTTAAATTTTTTTTCTCATTTTTCTTCTTGTTCTATCGGACGGATGACAGTCAAAGGGGTGGCGTCACTTGCCATTTTGGCAAGTGATTTGCATTCTTTTGATTGGCCAGGGGGGATTCCCGCCACAACTTCATTGCGCCTCCTAGAATCTTCAACAGACCTAGGAGTAGGCACTGAAGTTGAGACGGCGAATAATAATTTTTTTTGTTGAAGTGGAGGAAATTGTTTAAGCTACCGTGAGTTTAGTTCATCACTGAACTTACGTGAGGTTTGTGGCTTCATCCACCTGGGGGTAGAATTGTTGTTGGACTTCGTCATTGAGGGGAACGGCAGCCGCGCTAGGAGCCAGTACTCTGAGCGTGTTGTGCCTCACTCAGTGATGAAGGAAACAACTTGACTTTGACTAGTACGTTGACTGACAATCATACGTAGATACACTGACATATACATCCCTACGATAACCTTGCTAGGGCAACACTCAAAGACACCAAAACCATACAATATAGTTTAAATATATATACATATTTTTTTAATCATTCACATTCAAATAAACTTTCAGCAATATTCAATAAAGCGTAAGTAATAAAGACAATTTTCTCCGCATATATTGATTTTTTTTTTTTTTTTTTTGAAGGCAATGTACTGATTTTTTCGGGAAAGGTGTCTGGCAACCCTAGGTAAGGGAGAGCGGTAGAGAAAGGGAAAGGGAAGCGGAAATGTGAAAATTTGGAGGAAAAAGAAAACGGAATAGGAAATGGAATGAAAGGAAGATAGAGAGGAAATAGTAGAGGGAAAGGGGGGTGGGAGACTAATACGAAGAAAAAAGGGATAATGACATTTTTTCCTTCACTTTATTTGAAACTTTTCTGACTTTTGCTGAGTCGGCAGCCCGAGGAATGTTCGGTTTCTATATACTTCCAACTGATTTTAAAGTGTGCCGATTTCGCTTCTAATGCCTGTAATAGGAAGTGGGCCAATGCAAAGCTTTACCGGGTACAGCTAGTTGAAGTATAAATATGGAATAAACTTTTTTTAATGTCGAATATATCACTATATACTTAATTTCAATAATAAACTTTTCGCAAGTTAGGAGAATAATTAAAAAACACGAGAGCGCGGGTGAAACTAATATCTGCTATTTGAAATCTGATAAAGAATATGTTAGTTTATAACACAAAAAAACAGGATACCTTTTTTTTGTTTGCTTATTTTTCTAGGTTAAAGTTGAAGAAAGAAAATGGTTTTCGATATTTTTGCTCAATATTTGAAAAATTATATAAAATCAGATTTCAAAGATAATAAAAACGATTATCTATTAAAAAAGTAGAAGTAATTTTCTATATTTAGATGTCAAAACCAATTGCATGTGTCAGTAAGTGGCTTAAATAGAGCATTTCATAACAGGTCATAAAATTCATACTGTACGGCTAAATGAAAAGAAATTCAAAAAAGTTTATATGGGTTTTTTCACCCATAAGATATCTGTCGATTGCAGTTAAAAAAAATTTATTTATCAATACTTTAATTTCGATTTTATTTTTGGTCAAAAATTACCATTTTGGAGCGCCTCAAAAATCTGTTTTCGAAAATTCTGTAAAAAAAAGTTTGAAATTCCTCACTCTTGAACTTTCTGTTTTTCTTATTAATTTTTTCTTATTTTTAGTTTTAGTTTAAATTTAATATACATTTTAATTTTTATTTTAAATTAGTTTTTGTTTTCTTTTTAATTTTGGTTAACTTGAGCTTTAAGATTTATATATTGTTTAAATTAAGCAGTAAAAGACATGTCTTAAAATACAAACCAAAATAAGTTATATAAATACTATACTAACCAAATTTTGTTTTCTCCCAGTCAATTCCACCGATGGCATAACCGATGGTACCACCAAATCCCGCCAGTAGTGAAAATGTGGTGAGGCCTAGAGCTTGATCCTCGGGAATACACACATCTAGCATATATGTGCGGGCTGGCGTTTGACAAGTATCAGCATCGAGATCTAACAGAACCATACCCACAATCGTCAATATCGTTGCATATTTAAAATTCGACGGGTTCGGTTCATTTGTATTTTTACTCAGTAATTCAGTAACTGAAATATCGTCGATAGCACTGGAATTATTTGTCGTTGTTGTATTATAACCAATATCCCCCAGTAATATACCCAGGTTCCTTCCATATGGAACTAAAATTAGCCCCATTAAAATGCCCACCGAAAGAAAAGTAATAATCGGACGACGTCTACCCCAATTAAGAGTACAACGATCACTAATGGATCCTAATAGGGGCGAAACAAAAAATCCAATGATTGGGGAAACACCCCAGGCCATGGTCATCAGTTTGTGATCAATACCAATTTTCAATAGTATAGGCGATACGAATGCTGTTTCCGCGGCATATGCGAATTCAATTGCCATGGCAATAAGCGAAAGCCGAAGCATTTCAAGGCGCGTTTTGTGGCGGAAAACATGGGAATAATCGTACTGCTGGTTGCGCGCATGATTTTCTCTAGCTTTCAGCATATATTTAATCATCGGAGTTTTTGTTGGTGTTAAACTATGTTCACTCGTAGCTGATGCAACTCCAACCATTTTTTTGTTTAGTTAATCGAAATTTTTTTTACTGGGTAATTCGTTCAGGTCAACTGAAAAAGTAAGGAAAATTAAATAAATAAAGGGATACATTATTTCAAGGATCAAGTAAAACCTTTTAATTACACAGCTTAACTAAAAATTTGATATTTTGGTGCATCCCTGCTTGTAACTGCATTTGGTAGTATTCGATATACTGATAAAAAAATGATAACTTTTTTTAATCCTACGTGTAGTTATTGAGATATGAGCCCTTAATAGGTTAAGGCATACATATTTGGCCCCAAGGCCAATTTAATTAAACTGCTCAACAAAAAAGTTGGTTTTATGGTGCAGCTTGTAACTGCATTTGGTAGTATTCGATATACAACGATAACAACTTTTTTTAATCCTACGTGTAGTTTTTGAGATATGTGCCCTTAATAGGTTGAGTCATATTTGGCCCCATAACTTTTTTTCCCATCAACACATATTTAATGTCGTTGAAAACACGACATTTCACCGCTTCTATTTTTGAAAAAATATGTACCTTAACCCGAGTAGCATAAAAATTTAGGAATTTAGTATGACAGAAATTGATTAAAGTAGAATATCCTAGGAACACCTACACGGATATGAAAAAGTTATATGTTGTTGAAAGCAGAATTAACAGACTTTTAAATATACACTGATAAACAAATTATTCTAGAAAACCGTGATTAAAAATGAAAAAAATTGAAAAAATATAACAAAAAATTGAATTTTTGAGATGATTTTTACAGTTTCTCTGGCATTTATCAAGATACATTAACAATCCATGTACGAATATAAGCAGTAAAATGTCTTTTCAAGGCCATCAACAATGAGTTGATAGGAGAAGCAGAAAAAAGTTATCGGGCCTAATATGCCTTAACCTATTAAGGGCTCATATCTCAAAAACTACACGTGGGATTACAAAAAGTTATTATCATTTTTTTATCAATGTATCGAATGCTACCTAATGCAGTTACAATCAGGGCCGCACCAAAATATCAACTTTTTTGTTGACCTGTATTATTTATTTAACGAGCTTAGGCCCAGGTTATTTTTAGGCACTCTGCACACGGAGCATATAGATTTGATATCGTACTAAAATTTTTATGCAGCGACGCGGAGACGCGACTTTTAACCATAGCAAATGTGGTTTGCGTTATCGATTGCGCGATTCACTACCCTGAAAAAAATGTGCGATTAATCCCGAAACAGATTTGCCTGGACTGATCTCTTTTGGGAACAATCGGTCCACAATTAGTCCCCGATTGTTACCGTACGGGTATAAATGTAGACTAATTGTATGCCAATTGTTCCCGAACGGGTATAAATGTAGACTAATCGTTTTCATTCCGAAAGGGTGCAAATCGAGATTCATTAAAGGTAGAAATTTTACAAAAATATGCAGTGTATTTAAAAATTTGTATAACAGTCGGTAAAACCAATTGAACACCCTTTCTTTTAGTTATTATGATGAAAATAATTTTAACAAAATGTTACCTAAAATATCCTTTGGAATATGCTTTATATCACGCTCACATAATGCATACTCAAAACTTTAAATTTTTTTATTTATTTATTGAGATTTTTTTATAAAAGCAAAACAGTATATAATCTTTATTTAAACACAAGCCCGACGAGAGGGGGGAGAGCTGAGGGGGTCAATTGCCCCGTGCCCGGACTTAGATGGCCCGGGAATCTCAAAATGATATCCAAGCTTTTTGCACCATACCTGTTACAGTAGCATGTGCTGAACGTTCCTTCAGTGTTCTTGCAAGGATAAAGATCTTCCATCGATCGTGTTCAACTCAAGAACGCTTCACAGGACTTGGCATGCTTTGTATTGAAGCACCAACAGCGAGACAGTTGGATTTTGACACTATATTAGATAACATTGCAGCTGCTAAGGCTAGAAATTACTACCAAAATTACTATCAAATTACTACCAACAAATATTTGTATTCCAATTTAAAGAAATTTATTTCATACAAATAAAGTAATATGTATTTAAACAAAATTCATTCAGACCTATGGTCCCATGGACAATATTACTCAGTATGACCCATGGATTCAGAAACTGGATGTGCCTTTTGAACAATACATTTGACCCACCCTAATATGTATATTTCTATGTAAACATATGGGTGTTTCCAGCGTTACGGACGTTCCATGCTGCCACATTATTTTCAGTATAAAACCTATAGTAGGCTTTGGATCAGAATATTTTTTTTGTCATATGTAGCGTTTGTACTCCTCTATCCAAAGCTAGCAAACTTTTTTTTCTAGAGATGACACATTACCACTGTAGAAGGATTTAAAGTTGCCGTTCGGACGTTCCTCAAAAGTACCTCGTATTTGACGTTACATCTGATTTCGTTAAAATTCTGCGAATTGGTAGATGCTACAAAAAATTATGTATATACAACTTATTCTATGATGCCTTCCTGCCTTGACAAATTAATCAGCTGCGCCGGGTTCGATGTTATAACGTCTTACGTTTATTGCTTCTAGTTATCTTCTGATTCTTAAAGTTAACTTAACTTAAAACCTAAGTTGGGGAAGCCTTCGCCGCCGTCGCCACTGCCGTCGGGCTTGCAGCGTAAGTTTTACCCGCTGCCAACGATATTCGGTGATGTCGCTGCCGCTACCGATATTTGGCTACTTATTGATCGCTGACTAAGCGCATCCCACGGTGCGAGGCGTTAACTGCAGTGAATTGACTGTCTCTTCATTAGCCGGTCTTATTTCATCAACGTTCGATTTATTTGGCGTATGCTGACTAAGCGAATCACACGGTTTGAGGTGTTTATTGTTAACCACGGTGAATTCGCTACCTGTGCAATGAGCCGTATCTTTTTACATCGATATTTGTCGTCAACATAACAGTTGTAGTATTGTCTTAAGCGGATGTTATGCAAACAATATTTATAAAGGAATTCTGCTGACGATTAAACGTTTTGGGTTAACTCCTCCCTTCCTAAGTGAGGGTCGTCCGCGATCCTCTCAGTGATTTTTCGTATGGCAGCTTCCATCGTCTTCTTTGTGCTGAGTCTTTTTCGAATACTGAGAGCCAGCCATGTTATTAACAATACGGTAATTGCCGTTACTACGACGACAAAAGCCGTTGTTTTAAGACTGATTTCTCGTCTCAAGGTATTTATGTGGTTGATGTTCTCCACGTTCATTTCCTGTAGGTAGCTTATGGCGTTTTCTTTTCTCGAAATAATGTTGCCCTGTTTGATTTTCTTAGCCATTTTGTAGGTTTATCTGGTCCTTTCACCAAATATTGACCTCTAACTAAGTAAGAGGGCACCCTTATCTACAAATTCAGCCATTTTATAGAAAGTCAGGATACGTAATTCGATAATTGGGATATAGGAGGGCAACATTTTTTCGTAGAAAAGAAAACGCCTTTAGACTCAGGGACTCCAGGTGCCCTACTAGATTTATATTCTGGGCAGTCGGCGTCCCTGGCGTGCGTTTTATGGCAGCATTTCTGTTCCGGAATTCAGTGCCGTTTATTATCACCTGTTGTTCGAATGTTAACAGGTAGGTGCCTTTAACGGTTCTCGAAATTCCGCTCTCGCCCTTGATTTCGGCCGTATCATTGTTTATTATGATTATCCCGTCATCGATCTCATTGATGCCCTTGTTATGGTTAGCGGTGGTTGAGCAATTTGCTATCTCTCCTGCGACCAGCTGTTTCCCGCAAGTAGTGGTATTTAATATTTGACAAAAAATATCGAATGTTGATTTTTCGCATTTCACGGCGTATGTTTTGCTTCCGCAATCGGCTATAATGTTTGTGTCCCCGAAGTGAAGTACTAGCCCTTGATGCGGCACAGCGAAAAGGCTAATCTTCCTACACACTATCTTAGGTATTGGGTACTTTATAATAAAATACAAATTTTCCTTATTTTGTAAAACCTTAATTCTAGATATTCCGATTATTTCTAATGTTGTTACATTGGTTGAGTGCTCGTTGATTATTTTGTTTACATCGGTACCATCTAATATTACTGGGCTAACTACGTTTAGTTTGGCTAAAGCTATTGCATTAATGACAGACTGTAATTCGATTGTCATTATCCTGTTCCTTGCTAGGAGCGTTTCGTATAAATGGCCTGTATCTATTTGCTCCTTTTTGACATTGGTTATAATTTTGTTTATTTTATCTGTAATTTCTAAAATTTTTTGCTGAACATGGGTATTTATCCTATATTGTTTGTTGTTTGAGTCAACGAGCATATCCTGTGTCATCTGTAGTCTCTGGTGGTCGTCGAAATCAGGGGTTCCGGCAATAACCTTCAGTGCCGTACCTAGAAAATTTAGACTTCGTGCTTGTCGGTGGTGAATATCGACAGTTCGTAGTAGTGTTTCTATGTGCCCTGTATCCGAGTCTAATAGTGTTCTCATGTGTGACTGAGGGAATAAAGCGATTAGAGATTTCGTCTCATCCTTCATTGTTGCGTACAATGTCAAGTTTGTAAAATGCGTCAGGTAGCCGTAATGTTCCCATACTATTGCTTCTCCGTCCGAAATCGGAATGTAGTTGGCGTTGGTGTAGTCCGTGAGTTTTTCCATCGCGGCGGTCGTCATCATAAATGCCATTGTCATTATCCTACAATTAAAATAAGTATTGATTAATGGGTTAGTCTATCAGGGGGGCCGAAGGTTGTCCTTATGGACTCTCCTCCCCTTTATAAGAACGGTGGTACCCAGGTCCTGTTCAACTATTTCCTCTACATATAAAGCTGAAAGTTTATTGCCTAGTCTTCGATTAGCCCTCACCAGGACCTTGTCACCAGCGTTGTACGTCCTATTTTGACGGTCCTTATTGTGATACTCGCGATCCATAGCCTGCGTTTTTTTTGATACGGTTCCGAATTGATTCCGTAATGTTGGCCGTACCGGAATGAAGGATGTCGATTGGTTTCGTGTTGGTTACTGAACGAATGGATTTATTATACTCTATAGTGGCCAACAAAATCAAGTCAACGGTGTCGCTGAGATTTCGTTCGAGTTTCAGACACCTTGCTATCTCTGCCAAAGTGCTGTGGAAACGCTCTACCTGCCCGTTTGAGGTACTGTGGAGCGGGGGAGCACTCTCAATTTTTACGTTATTGTAATTCAGCAGTATTGACCTTATGGTATGTGAGTTAAGTGACTTTTCGTTATCGCAGTATATTGTTTTGACGTTAGGGAAAATGTTTATAAGTTGTAAAATTGTTGGTTTCACATCGATTATTGTTCTAGATGAGATTTTCTGTACTATAGCAAATTTTGAAAACTTATCGACACAAGTCAGAAAGTATTTTTGGTCCGTAGAGAAAATATCTACGTGTAATATTTCCCCAGTGGTAGATGGTATCGGTGTTGGTGCGATAACATGCTTTTCTGGGTGTCGGACATATTTTGACTTTGAACAGATCCGGCAATTGGCCGCTACCTCTCTTGCTTTTTATCCATCTTTGGAAAAAAATATTCGGCCAGGATCTGTTTTACATTCTCTTGTGCCGCCCTATGTGCTCTGTTGTGTTCGGCTACGATAATTTCATGTTGGTCATCTTCGTTAAAGATATCCGCGACCATTTTCTCAGTATGGCGAAATTTCACATTGGGGTAAAGTTCCACGAGTCGGTGTTGGATTTTTGCCAGAACTGGTAGGCTGCAATGAATTGCATTAACCACACCGTCATTAATAACCTCTTGTATTGTTTTTAAAAGCGATTCTACGTCACAAAATGAAATTACATGCCTCGTCTTTGAACTAAAAATAATAAAAGTCTGCTTTGAAGGGCTTTCACCCTCCTGAAGTATTATCTGATTTCTGAAGCAATTCACAGGTTTTCCCACGGTTTCAATGGTGTAGGTAAGCGATTCCTCGCTATGTATGGTTGCGCAGTCAGAACTTGTTTTCATTTCAACTTCCATCATATTCATGTGCTGTCTCGACAACGCGTCGGCGACATGATTTTCTTTCCCTGGTTTATAAAAAATCTTCGCGTTAAAGCTTTCTATGAGAGATTTCCAGCGTTTGATTTTTGCGTTCGGATTTTTATCTGAAACTGCGAATGTCAGAGGTTGGTGGTCGGTGAAAATGTTGAGCTGATTTACCCCATACAAATAATTTCTCAAAGTATTGAGAGCCCAAACAATTGCTAAAAGTTCTCTCTCATTTGTTGCCAAATGTTCTTCCCTATATCTGAGTGTTCTTGAGATCATGGTTATTGGTTTCTTCTCCTGAGAAAGCACAGCGCCTAGACCTCTAGAAGATGCATCGGTCGTCAGGTCAAATGGCTTAGAGAAGTCAGGATAGGTTAATGTGACGTCTTCCGACGCAAGAATTTCCTTAAGTTTGTTGAATGCTTCTACACCCTCTGGTGTTAATTGGACTTTAATTTTTTTTGACTGGGCGGCACTCGCTTTGCCATTTTCTCCCTTAAGGAGATCAGTGAGTGGTTTTGCTATGCTGGCAAAATCTCTGATAAAACATCTGTAGTAGCTGGCTAATCCCAGGAAGGAGCGAAGTCCTCGAAGTGTTGTTGGCTGCTCATAACATTTTATGCCATTAACCTTTTCGGGGTTCGTTTTAATACCCCCTCTTGATACCACAAAGCCTAAGTAGTCAACTTCAGTTTTAAAAAATTTTGATTTCTCTACTGATACCCTCATGTTGGCCTCACAAAGATTACGTAAAACCCATTCGATATCCCTCAAATGCTCTTCTGCTGTTTTTGAATAGACAATTACGTCGTCGACATAAACATGGCATGTCTTGCCAATCTGCTCCCTCAGGACATCATCGATTGCCCTCTGAAATATACTAGGGGCATTTTTAAGCCCAAAAGGCAGTCGGCAAAATTCGTACTTGCCGTTGTTAACGGAGAAGGCAGTTTTTTCCCTGTCTCTCTCCGCTAGCTCAATCTGGTGAAATCCAGATTTTAAATCGAGTGTGGTAAAATATTGTGCGCCCTTTAGGTTTGACAATATAACCATTGCATTCGGCATTGGGTATTTATCCTCTATGGTGACCCCATTCAGTTTCCTAAAGTCAATCACCAGGCGTTTTTTTTTATTTCCTACTTGGTCTACACCCTTCTTCTCGACCACCCAAATCGGATTATTGTAGGGAGACCTAGATGGACGAATGATTCCATTCGCCGATAAATCAGCTATTTCTTTCCTGACAAAGTCACCCAGACTCATAGGGTATGGGTACAGCTTAGAATATACTGGTTCTTCGGTCTTTGTTCGAATTGTAGCAACTATATTCGTATTGAAGGGCAAAGATTCGTTTGGGTCAGCGAAGGCCTTCTTCATACTCTTTATCATTCTACAAAACTGATTTCGGACACTAGAAGGAATTTCTTCTCTTCTTATATCAATGAAATTAACATTCTTACATTCGTGGAACAACAGCTTTTCGTTTCCGAAGTCGTGTCGTATTACTCCACTACTCAAATCTATTTTCGCGTTTACCTGGTTTAGTAGATCCAGGCCGATTATACCGTCGAAAGTTTCTATATTAGGCAATATGAAAAAGTCTGCCCATATACCAAATATTTTGATTCTATACTTTTTATTCACATGGCTATTACCATGAAGTGACTTAACAAGAAAGGGTGTGGATGCCGGAATAATATTCTTAAATTCAGGCAAGGGTTTAATGTAGTTCTTTGACGCGCCTGTGTCTACTAATAATTTCACTTTTTTCCCATGGTGCCCTATTCCTCGCTCGATCCACGGGAGCAAGGACGTCCCCCTAAAAAATTGAGTTGCTCTTCCTCGAGGTCCTCGGTTGCCTCTTCGGCCCCTTGTAATAGGCGGTCTCTTCACTCTCCTGGCTTAATTTGTTTACTCTTTGCATTTTTGGACCAGTACTCCTACCTGATTCGGCTTGTCGTTTAGCAATTTGCTGTTTTCCGTTAAAGCTAGGGCCCTGATTTATTTTTTTCGATTGACGCCAGTTGGTATTCTGGCGCAGCCGCGATTCTGATGGGTCTATGTCCATTGGTGTTGGTTGATCCTGTTGATCGTTTGTGTTACTATCCCTTTTCGGTTGTCTATTAGAAAAATGTGGGTTCTTTTGTGGTGCTCGAGTTCTTTGTTCCGAGGTACTGTCACCGATTCTCTTGAATTTGTTAGGGTCTTCGTTAGACGCCGCGAAGCTTGTAGCGAACGCGTATCGTTCCCTATTCGACTCAGCCTCTTGTGCTAAGGCTAGAGCACTTGGCAAATCGTCTGGTCGAGACGCGAAAATAATGTCGCACAAAGGTCTTTTCAGACCCGAAATAAATACCCTCAATGCGTCTGCCCGATACTTTGCGCAAATTGATTCAGCAATGGAACCGTCGTGGGTCATAATAGTTTTATTTGTGAGGAGAGTTAATTTCTTCTCCACCTCATCGAAGTATTTTAGAACCGAAAGGCTGCCCTGACGAAGGGTAGAAAGCTCCTGTTCTATAAGGTATATCGGTCGCTTGTCCGCGTATGTGAAGTCCAGTCTCGCAATAATTGCGTCGAAATTAAGAACTGTATTGAACGAGGCCAATACGGCATCAGCGGATCCTTTCAGTTTGTTTCTAATTATCCCTACAGCTTGGTAATGCCTCGAGCTACCCCGATATTCCCGAAATACCTCATACGCTGTGTGGGCGGCTTGGCGCCATGAAACGTAAGTGCTGATTTGTCCATCGAACTCCGGCAAAGATTTCACTAGATCTAAAGGCTCTTCACATTTAACCCCTGGTATGATTTTCACCGGCTCAAAAGTTTGTGGTTTTTTCTCCGTTTTTGTACTCATAACCTGTTCTGTAAGTCGGGCTATTTTCTGTTCGAAAGCTTCTTGCTATTGTTTCAGTGCGGCAGCGACAGCAGCCTGCACTAAAATCGTTATTTGGTTCGCATCCATTGTGTTCCTTGTCCCTGAAACCTGCAAGTTACTTATTCTGTCTAACAGCTCTTCTAAACTGTTGTCAGTATTACTCATCAAACTGTTATAAAATGGGAAATAATAGCCTAGCTGAGACTCAAAACACTAGTTGATTTTTATTTAAGTTCCTCACTATCACTTTTTTTTTATCTCTTTCTACTAAAGCACTATTATATTTAGATTTAATCTTCTACACAGTCACTTTCTTTATTATGTTTTTTTTCGAGCACTCAACTTACAATTTTAAGGTTTTCCATTCCATATTGTTATTTAAGTATATTATGTTATGTTAAGTATATTATCTCCGTGATCCTTCTGCGGGTGGGTATCTTATCGGTTGGGCGCCACTTATTCTATGATGCCTTCCTGCCTTGACAAATTAATCAGCTGCGCCGGGTTCGATGTTATAACGTCTTACGTTTATTGCTTCTAGTTATCTTCTGATTCTTAAAGTTAACTTAACTTAAAACCTAAGTTGGGGAAGCCTTCGCCGCCGTCGCCACTGCCGTCGGGCTTGCAGCGTAAGTTTTACCCGCTGCCAACGATATTCGGTGATGTCGCAGCCGCTACCGATATTTGGCTACTTATTGATCGCTGACTAAGCGCATCCCACGGTGCGAGGCGTTAACTGCAGTGAATTGACTGTCTCTTCATTAGCCGGTCTTATTTCATCAACGTTCGATTTATTTGGCGTATGCTGACTAAGCGAATCACACGGTTTGAGGTGTTTATTGTTAACCGCGGTGAATTCGCTACCTGTGCAATAAGCCGTATCTTTTTACATCGATATTTGTCGTCAACATAACAGTTGTAGTATTGTCTTAAGCGGATGTTATGCAAACAATATTTATAAAGGAATTCTGCTGACGATTAAACGTTTTGGGTTAACTTACATACGACTAACAGAGGAATATACAAGGACTGTCACTACATTAAAGTTATATTTCTGTAGACGTTTTTTATTGGAGAAATATCGATTTTAATTTTGTTCGGACATTCCCATTTCGGACGTTCCAAATTTTTCTATGAAGGAAAACATAACTTTTTCATAACAAAACAAGTGTTGTGCACATATTTTATTGCAATTAACTCATTAATTCAAAATTTACATTACTTGCACATTCTGAGCACTAAAACGATACTTAATAATGTTTAGTGGCGATGAATATAAAAAAAACTGATGTAAGTACTAGAAAAATTTAAACAAAGGTATTTAATTTATTTTTTTTTTTAACAGTATTATTTTTATTTTTAAACAGGTATTTTAAATATCGCGTTGCTTAGATGTCGCTGTACGTCCGGCAGTAATATGATGTCCATTTCCGTATGAGAAACTGTAATGATTGAAGGGCTGGTATTTGTTTTACTTTAAGCCATCGCATATATATTTTCAAGTTTTATGCGTCCAAAAATATTTTATTGTCTACATCTATTCCAAATTGCTTGGAGAATTTGTACCTTCAAAGGGTTTTTTTATGTTTTTCCTAAAAATCTTTTTTCTTTCTTTGTTTTTGAAATCCTTCCATTTCTGACCATCTTTCAAGAGGTTTAACCTCCACCTCATAGCCCTTTGAGCGGAATTCATTGCTAGATAGCTTTATAAGGAACAAAAAAAAATTATCTGAAGAAAAAAAGTGTATACGTTCGGACGTTCCAATGTTTAATATACTTACACTCAGGAATCCTTTTGATTTTGGGGAAAAAATTAACGCTGCCCGAAAGAACACCCAAAACTGTATTTTGTCAAAAAAAATCCGAACGCTTGAAAAAAACATTACTTTAGAATACACTTTATACAAGATTTGAAGTATTTTGTAAATGTATCTATGTTAATTTTCCCAGGTCTGACCTTGGGCTAAGTACTCGTAAACGCCATTTTTCTACCGGCGCTTTTGTTGCGAATTCGCGGGAAAAAAAATTTATATGGTAGTCTGAAAGACGTAATTTTTGTAAGTAGCAGTGCTCCAATGTCCATAAAATTTTGTGGCGTGATAAAGGAAATACGTACCTATATAACGGTAACAAAAAGTTTGGCCTAGATGCATTTTTAAATTTTTCTCTTTGGTTGACCCATTTTCGGAAACACCCATATTTACTTGATCTGTATTAATGTATAGATAAATTAAAGTTCGTAACTATATATTCATTGAATTTTGATATTGAGAATTTGTTCATTTAGTATGGGGGCCCGTAGCTTTTTTGACCCCGGGCCCGGATTTTCTCTCGGCGGACCTGTTTAAACATGCATGAACATTTACAATTTTTTAAAGATTGTTATAAAAAATAGCCTTGGCTAACAACTTTGAAAAATCTACATTTGTACTAGAGCTTACGATTTCTCGAGCGAGACGAGATTTCTCGCGAGACTGGAGTTCTCGCGAGATTCTCGAATCTCGACAATCTCGAAAGGCTCGCGAGCTTCTCGACATTCAACTACATCGCAGAAATAGCGGCATAAGCATAATAAGCTGTTTCGTAGCTTGTTCTGCTTGTATGTACTTACATGTGTATGAATATGTGCCATTTACGCCATTCCCAGGTATATTTCACAAACTTCCGAGTGAAATACAATTAAAATTTCATAATATAAAATTTTTTCTTTCCAATGACATACAAGAAATTTTTGATATTCATATTTTTTGACACAATATGTTATCGAGAAATCCGAGAAACCCTACAGGAATCGCTGATTTTTTCTACTAACACACTCACACTCTAAATCTCAGTGCTGATCAGGTGATGACCAAAATACTGACAATCTCTGATTTTTTTACTAACACACTCACACTCTAAATGTCAGTGCTGATTACGTACTGACGAAAACTGTGACAATCTGTAGATTGTGAGACAGATATATTTGAGTTCATTATTATTTTACCTGTGTAAGAATAGTTTATCCCACATTAATTATTTGTCAGCACTGACTGCCTGATGAAGCAGAAATGATAGCAGAACCGTTAGCTCTTTGAAATTCCAAAAAAATCAAACTGACGCTGAGGAAAAATTTAAAAGCGCTACATTTTTGCTAATTATACCTATCAAAAAATCAAAAAGATAAGTATAAAAACCGACACTTTAAATAAAAAAAAAATAACATATATATTATTACACATGAGTTCAAACGAATCGTTTAATTTCGACGACTGGATCGAGGAAGACGCTCAACCTGAAATTGGTAAGTGAAAAACAACTCATAATAAAATTTTCTTACACATAGCACTATTAACTGATCATTTCATTATTATAGCTCCTCAATATATTAAAAGACGGAGATCTAACGTTACTGGTTTTAATGACCCTCATAAATATCAATCCGGGGTGAATGGAAAGCAACTTCAACAGTCCGTGGTAATGCAACCACAGCAATCTTTTGCGATCCAACAACAACAGCAATCTCAGCAATATGTGGCGATTCCACAACAACAGCAACCACAGCATCCTATGGCGCTGCAACAGCAACAATCTCAGCAATATGTGGCGATCCCACAACAACAGCAACCACAGCAATCTATGGCGCTGCAACAGCAACAATCTCAGCAATATGTGGCGATCACACAACAGCTGGGGAGCTTGACACTGATTGATCCTATATTGCGAGGTACTATTTGCCACTCTTTAAACGTTCTTCTTTTTCAGGCGTGTTCGAAGAAGGTGCGCTGTGTTACCAAAGGGAGCTGCGGGCAGCCTTATCAAAAAGCCACCACAGATCAACGCAGCAGAAGTATATGAAAAAAAAAAAATTTGGGTTGAAAAAAAAAATTTTTTTTCGATATATGTATGTACATAAGTAGCTTTTAAAAGCAACTTTATTTTTAATGTAAAATAAGTACTTAAATATTAATTTTTTTTCCATATATTTTTTATTGTGTCATTCTTAAAGAATATGACAATTTTTATTAAATCCAAACCTAAAATGTGTATAGGTTATTCGTTGTCACTGCCTCAAATAACATTCAGAAAAAAATCAACTTTATTTAATGTAAAATAAATACTTAAATATGAATACTTAATAATAAATAAATACTTTCGCAGTATTAAACAAAAACAGCAATGTATTATTTTTGGCATATTGAGACAATTGTCAGTCGTGATAGGTTTATGATCAGTACTGACAAATTTTCCCAAACAATCACTGATGATAATTTAACAGTCAGCACTGATCCAAAAAATAGCATGAGAGTGAACAGTACAGGTGTATACTTGATTATAAATTTGTTAGAGGGAGATAGAAACTCACACGTACACAATTCTTGATCATTTTTGTGCTATCCGCCTTAAGAAAATGATAGAAACTTTGTATTGAACGCTGATAGTTAAACTGTCAGCACTGATCATCAGATGATCAATCAAATGACTATCAGTGTTCCGGTAGGGAAACGAGATTTAATCGAGAACCCGAGTCCCGGTTTTCTCGACCCTCGAATTTCTCGACACTGCTCGAGATCGAAACGTAAGCCCTAATTTGTACCCGTTCGTGCTGAAATCGATTGATCTACATTAGGGCTGCGTCGTCTTGGCAAAAAGTCTATTTTAGACTTTCGACTCGACTTTCATCATTTCGACTAACGTAGTCGATTAGTCGGCTATGATAATCGATTTAAGCCGACTTTTAAACTTTTTTTCTTAAATTTTTCACGTACAAACACACGCACATATGTATGTATGTGTGCAGAACGGTGCAGTGAAATAACGCCCGTGGAAATAAGCCCGCGGGCGATTTTTAATTCCAATTTTTCGTTTTTTTTTTAATATGGTGTATTATTATTGGAAAAAGAGGCGCAGGCCAAAAAATGGAATAAAAAATCGCGCGATTTTTGATTCTAATTTTTCATTTTTTTTTTAAATATAATGCATTCTTATTGGAAACAGCGCCGCAGGTGAAAAATTGGAAAAAAAAATCGCGCGAGTCCGAGATGTTTTATTCGATTCTCTCGATTGTTGAAACATCTCGATGGTTTTCATTCGTTTTCGAGTCAAGTCGTAAAGGGCCGTCAGTCGAAACAATCGCTAAAATATCTCGGACTTGCCAACGATTCCTCTCGTTTTCAAAGCAACCCTACAACATGTTGGACTCGCTGCAAAAAATACATAACATTTGTTGCTGGCGCTTGATTATCAAAATTGCTTTAAAAAACATACAGAGTGGTAAATTTATTGCCGTTGTTGCTACTCGTAAAATTAATTTGTTTCATAAGCGTCTCACCTCAGAAAATTTATTAATGTTTAAATAATTAATTATTATTATTATGCAAGACATCACTTTAAACTTTTTGACGGCTATTGAATTTTTCTGAAGTATCTTTTTTGTAAACATTATGAGTGAGGCTGCCATATTGGACAAATATAAAAGTGGAGATTTTTTAAGAATATTTTGGTAAAGTTAGTGTTAGTTGAAGAAAGCTCAGAAATTGTCAAAGAAAGTCATATATTATTATAAGGGATGTGAAAAGTGGGAAGTATTTGGCTCGAATATTTAATACAAAGCCTTACGCAATACAACAGACAGAGCATTTAACAAAGAAGTAAGGCTGGAGTCATCGTTATGTCCGAACAAATTTTTTGTTTACATTTTGCTCGTTCTTTTTCACTTCTATCTTACAGAAAGGGAAGAGAAGGAGTACAATACAAGCAAAAATTTGGTGGAACAGAAATGCAGAATTCAGATTAAAGGCAACAAGAAGGTATATTTTAAAGTTCTTTATTAAACTCATTTAAGTTTTAATCTTTTTCATTTTTTTGTTTTTGTAATCCTTTTTTTTTCATCAGGATGTCTTCGAGATATTTTCAATTAAATGTTTGTTTATAAAGCACTTACGTACAGCCTCGAGATTTTTGTTCACAAAGCTTTCCACTAATTGCACTCTAAAAAATACAAATTTTATTAAGATTTATGCACATTTTAATTATTGCGTCCATACTTTGTTTTCGCATTATAACTTGGCACTGCAAATTTCGATAATAACGTTTTGTTATTTGTGCTACCAATATCGCTAGCACCGAAATGCACTGAGCACATCAACGGTTTCTTTGGAAGATCAACTTCCTCTATTTGGCACGCTTGGAGCCATTGATTCCTTATAAACGGAATTGCTGGAAACCTAAAAAACTTCACCGCTGAGCCTTTGCAAAAGTGCACGGTATTTTCGCATCCCCTGAAGATGCAGCTCATTTTTCAAATCTTTTTTCACAAATTACGCGTATGAAAGTAAATTTATTTAGTTTGCACAAATCACAATTGCTTTTTTGAAAATAAATTAATTTATTTTCACAAACTTCAGATTTCGGCCCAAAAAAACATTTGCTGCTGTTTACTCTGGCAGCATGATTTCAATGAAATGTCATAAATTCAATAAAAGTCAATGGCTAAAATGGCTGCCGACGTCAATAAGCGATTTTACCTTCTATTTTTCTACCATGGGCACCACCACAAGCGAACAAGCAGAGAGTGTGAGCATGTAGTAGTGTGCTTAAAATTGCACAGTGAGGCAAAATTCAAAAATTTTTCGTAACTTCGTGTGTTGATGAAAATTTAATTATATCAGATTTTATAGCATGAAAATAGAGGTTATACTAAAAATAGGTATGTTTGTAGATACAAATTTAATAAAAAATAAATGTTGATTTATTCGCAAACGTCAAGCTGTGCATACTTTTGGTTTTTGGTCGTTTTTATTTTGATAACTACTTTATTATTGAGCTCTCAAGACCATTTTTTTTTTTTTTTTTTTTTTTTAATTGTAACAATTTTTCGTGTTTTCTGAATATGGTGTATTGTTATTGGAAACAGCGCCGCAGGCGAAAAATTGGAGTAAAAAATCGCGCGATTTTTGATTCTAATTTTTCATTTTTTTTTTTTAATATAATGCATTCTTATTGGAAACAGCGCCGCAGGTGAAAAATTGGAAAAAAAAAAATCGCGCGAGTCCGAGATGTTTTATTCGATTCTCTCGATTGTTGAAACATCTCGATGGTTTTCATTCGTTTTCGAGTCAAGTCGTAAAGGGCCGTCAGTCGAAACAATCGCTAAAATATCTCGGACTTGCCAACGATTCCTCTCGTTTTCAAAGCAACCCTACAACATGTTGGACTCGCTGCAAAAAATACATAACATTTGTTGCTGGCGCTTGATTATCAAAATTGCTTTAAAAACATACAGAGTGGTAAATTTATTGCCGTTGTTGCTACTCGTAAAATTAATTTGTTTCATAAGCGTCTCACCTCAGAAAATTTATTAATGTTTATATAATTAATTATTATTATTATGCAAGACATCACTTTAAACTTTTTGACGGCTATTGAATTTTTCTGAAGTATCTTTTTTGTAAACATTATGAGTGAGGCTGCCATATTGGACAAATATAAAAGTGGAGATTTTTTAAGAATATTTTGGTAAAGTTAGTGTTAGTTGAAGAAAGCTCAGAAATTGTCAAAGAAAGTCATATATTATTATAAGGGATGTGAAAAGTGGGAAGTATTTGGCTCGAATATTTAATACAAAGCCTTACGCAATACAACAGACAGAGCATTTAACAAAGAAGTAAGGCTGGAGTCATCGTTATGTCCGAACAAATTTTTTGTTTACATTTTGCTCGTTCTTTTTCACTTCTATCTTACAGAAAGGGAAGAGAAGGAGTACAATACAAGCAAAAATTTGGTGGAACAGAAATGCAGAATTCAGATTAAAGGCAACAAGAAGGTATATTTTAAAGTTCTTTATTAAACTCATTTAAGTTTTAATCTTTTTCATTTTTTTGTTTTTGTAATCCTTTTTTTTCATCAGGATGTCTTCGAGATATTTTCAATTAAATGTTTGTTTATAAAGCACTTACGTACAGCCTCGAGATTTTTGTTCACAAAGCTTTCCACTAATTGCACTCTAAAAAATACAAATTTAATAAGATTTATGCACATTTTAATTATTGCGTCCATACTTTGTTTTCGCATTATAACTTGGCACTACAAATTTCGATAATAACGTGTTGTTATTTGTGCTACCAATATCGCTAGCACCGAAATGCACTGAGAACATCAACGGTTTCTTTGGAAGATCAACTTCCTCTATTTGGCACGCTTGGAGCCATTGATTCCTTATAAACGGAATTGCTGGAAACCTAAAAAACTTCACCGCTGAGCCTTTGCGAAAGTGCACCGTATTTTCGCATCCCCTGAAGATGCAGCTCATTTTTCAAATCTTTTTTCACAAATTACGCGTATGAAAGTAAATTTATTTAGTTTGCACAAATCACAATTGCTTTTTTGAAAATAAATTAATTTATTTTCACAAACTTCAGATTTCGGCCCAAAAAAACATTTGCTGCTGTTTACTCTGGCAGCATGATTTCAATGAAATGTCATAAATTCAATAAAAGTCAATGGCTAAAATGGCTGCCGACGTCAATAAGTGATTTTACCTTCTATTTTTCTACCATGGGCACCACCACAAGCGAACAAGCAGAGAGTGTGAGCATGTAGTAGTGTGCTTAAAATTGCACAGTGAGGCAAAATTCAAAAATTTTTCGTAACTTCGTGTGTTGATGAAAATTTAATTATATCAGATTTTATAGCATGAAAATAGAGGTTATACTAAAAATAGGTATGTTTGTAGATACAAATTTAATAAAAAATAAATGTTGATTTATTCGCAAACGTCAAGCTGTGCATACTTTTGGTTTTGGTCGTTTTTATTTTGATAACTACTTTATTATTGAGCTCTCAAGACCATTTTTTTTTTTTTTTTTTTTTTTTAAGGAAAAATTGGTGTGAAAGATTGATACTTGTTTGGTAGAAGTTATAGATCCATTTCGGAGACCACCACATCTCTTCATCAGACTTTTTATAACATTTTTTTATTCATTGGCGTCCGCCGAGATCGAACCTCGGATTTTCCGGTTGGAAGTCTAATGGCATCACCATTAGGCTACCGCCGCCTTGCATTTTGCTTGTATTAATTTTTCTTTTCATTTTTTCCTTTTTACAACCTACCATCCAGCAACAGTGACCTTGCCGACGTTATCGGTATTTGTCACTTGTATGTTGGTGTGGTTGTGTGTTTTGTTTGGTTTGTACAAATTCTATTTTAAGCGCAAGCAATGCTTTGCACTAATTAGTAGAGTTTGTTTGTCGGCTGGCTCATCCGTGCAGTCCAAATTTGTATTGTTCTGTGATATTTGTAATTTTTAATTAAAGTTTAAACAAAATTCTTTAATAAAAGTTAAAAATAAATGTTAATCTAAAGTTTTTACGTCTAATAGTGATATTTTTACCTCATTTTTTTTCAATATTTTAAAACTTAAACAAAGTTATATTTTATTTTATTTGCCAAGGCATTTGTATAGTGTTGTTGGTGCATTTTTGAGTGGCTTAATTTTTCTTTGTCTTTTGCTTTTGTGCGTGCATTTCTTATTTGCATTTTGCATAGTGTTATTGTTGCATTCGAGTGCTTAAATTTTATTTTATCATTAGCTCTTGTGCGCGCATTCGTTTTTTCAGTGCAATCTAGTTTTCTCTTTTCATTTACCACAGCTGTTTGCGTTGTTTATTAAACGTCATACAGTGGCACTTAAACTGCTCGCTTCAAACTTTTATAGTGTAATTGTGTAGATTGTGGTATATACTCTTTTGCTTTTCCACTTATTACCTACATATTTTCCTTTTTTCCTATTAATATCTATTCTACCTTATAATGTCGTGCAGTTATCAGAATTGCTCATTGAAAAGCGATAAGGAACAGTTCGTTTCTTGCTGGCTGTGTGATGGGCTTGCCCATATGAAGTGCGCTGGCCTGACGGGAAGGGTTCTTGACGCAATTAAAGAGAACAAGGGAGTGCGCTGGTCGTGTTTGAAATGCAGATCAACAGATGTTGATCTTTTCAAATTTTTTAGACACACAAGAAATGGCTTTTCCGAATTATCAAAGGAGTTATCGGCTCTAAATGATAAATTTAAAAGGCACGAGGAAATGTTTAGTTCTTTCGCGTTGCCAAAACCCTTAAAGAAAACCAAAGCCATTAACCCGCGTAATGAAGAGGTTCAGAGCAACCTTCAGGTCGAATCGGCTGAGCTTTCCGTCGAATTATTCGATTTGGCTTCACCTGATCCCTACATCGACAAACCATGTTCCTCCAAAACTGCTTTAGCTGAACAAACGTCTCGGGAAAATTTCGTAACTCCCTCGATCGCTCTTGCATCAAAAGCCAAGGAGCATGTTCCGAAAGTCAGGGAGCCTGTTCCGAAAGCCAAGGAGCCTGTTCCGAAGGCCAAAGAATTGATTATCGTTCCGCGTGATAAATCAGTTTTTGTATCTAGATTTCATAAAGATACAACCGTTGAAGACCTGAAGGCTTTCATATCATCTAAAATTGTTCCTGAAAAACTTTTCGTTAAAAAATTCAATTTTAATTATGAAAGAAATGTAGCTTCTTTCAAAATTGACGTCTCGCCTAAAGATTATGACACTGTTTTAAAAAAAAACATTTTGGCCAGCCGGGACCTTTGTCCGCGAATTTGAAGAAAGGCCTAGATCCGTTAATAACAACTTACCAAAACTCGTCCTGCCTAGCAATAGCTCAAAAAACTAATAAATAAATCTGCCCTAAACATTTACTATCAAAATGTTCGGGGCTTAAATACTAAACTAACAGACTTTTATCTAAAAACTTTTAATTGTAACTTTGAAATAATTTCTTTTACCGAAACATGGCTTAAACCTCATATTTTTAATTCGGAAATATTTAGTAAAGAATACCAAGTGTACAGAAACAGGGTCGGTGGAGGGGTACTAATTGCGGTTCATTCCTCAATTCCATCTGAACAAATTAATGTAACTGCAGGGGAATCCATTGAGTTTTTATGCATTCGGATAAAAGCTGGCAAAGGGCATATTTACCTGGCAGTTATTTACATTCCTCCTTCTTCCGAACAGTCAGTTTACCTTCAAAGTATTTCCTTGCTGAAACGTGTCGAGTCAGAAAAGACGCCCTTGGATTCTTTTATAGTCTTGGGCGACTTTAATCTTCCGCACGTTTCATGGAGCGAGGAAAACAATGAAATCATGCCGATTACATCTAAGGCAAATTGTACCGACTTTTTAGAAGAAATGTCGGATCTCTGTCTTCATCAGGTAAACGTCATTAAAAACAAATTCGGAAAGGTAGTTGATTTGATATTTGTAGATGACTTTCTAATTACTATGTGAATAGAACTGACCCCCTTATTTTCCCTGAAGATGCTTACCATCCTTCATTGGAGTTAATACACGAAATTATAAGCGATGATGATCATTGTAGCTCAAAAACGTCTGATTCGTGTTTTCGTTTTAACTTTGCTAAGGCTAATTATAAAAAACTTAATAGTGAACTATCTAAACTAGTCTGGCCAAACTATGATGGCAACGTTGAACAAAATGTTTTGCATTTTATTAACACGATCCACTGTCTGTTTGATAAGTTTGTACCCAAACAGAAATACATATATGTTGAGCCTCTGCATCTGTGGGAAACTAAAGACTTGAGAGCCTTAAAAAATAAGAAATCTCGCATTTTTAAATTATATAAGAAGACAGGCCTACCTTCAATACTCAACTTTACGACATAAATATTTTGCATTGAACAAAAAGTGCTTCAATGATTATCTGAGAAAAATGAAAATGAACATTTTTCGTAACCCTAAATCGTTTTATGGTTTTGTGAATTCAAAACGCAGAGTGAGCGGATTTCCCTCATCTATGAATTTTCGGGATTGTGTGTCTAGTGATAATCAAAGCATTGCCAATCTCTTTGCACAATTTTTCGAATCTAATTATTCCAAAGATAACTTAAATTTCAGCATATACCCGTACCATCTTTCTCAAAATAATACAATTAATGTTACCTATATAAATTCAGATGAAGTTTTAGATCACCTTAAATCACTGAAAGAGTCTTTTAGTTATGGTCCGGATATGATCCCCGCATGTTTCCTTAAAAAATGTGCGGATCATATTTATCTACCTTTGTCAAAGCTATTCAACTTGTCATTGAAATTTGCTTGGAAAGAATCATTCATTATTCCTTTACATAAAAGCGTTATTAGATCTTCGATTGAAAATTATCGAGGCATAGCAAAATTGTCTGTTATCCCAAAACTGTTTGAGTCGATTATAAGCAACCAGATAAAAAAAAACTCGATTGAGTCATTGATTGTGAGCTCTCAGCATGGTTTCTGTAGGGGTAAATCAACCATCACTAACCTTCTGGAATTTACAACAAGTGTTTCTAATGGGTTTAGGGAAAATGCTAAAACGGATGTTATTTATACCTACTGGGCCGTAGTCATAGTCGTTCACTAAAATCGGTTTTAGTTAAAATCGGTATTAAATTTAGAATGACGTTTAAAAGAGTGGTGTGTCATAGACCAGTTAGAACAACGTTTTTGCTAAAATGAAACGGAACAGGGTTACCCATATAAAATAATAAGAATCGCTCTGTAATTTTAAGAAATTTCGAGTGTTTTAAAAGTTCACCCTGTGTCAACCTTTAAATTGAAAAGTTCACCCTGTGTCAACTTTTAAATTGAAAAGAAAAAAGTAAGCGCATCTATCTATTCCACTTTTGATGTTTGCATATTTTAACTTAATCGTATATTTAAAATACGCTAAAAACAACTAAAAGTGAGTTAAATTTTGAGATAAAACTACACACTATAAATCAAAATGAACTTGTGATTTTAGGGAACAACAAGGTCTTGTGCACCGAACTGGAGCGCAGGAGAAAAAGCTTGTCTGCGGGAAAGCATTGAGTGCCACCTGCATATTTATTAAAATGTCTTCTTTATACGTTTTATTTATTTATTTTTTATTGTATTCACGTACTCTCTTTCTATTTTTAGAGTTTACATGACGAATTCCCAGCTTAGAACAATATTTTAAGATTTTAAAATGACATTTACCTCATTTTAAAGTTAGAACGCTGTTTTAGTGATAAAACCGATTTTAAGTCGACTATGACAGAGATAAAATGACGTTTATGCTAGCATCATTCTAAGTGTGGTAAAACACTGTTTTCAATCGACTATGACTACGGCCCACTGACTTTAGTAAAGCCTTTGACAAGGTTAATCACAATTTACTTATCCACAAGCTTCAACTACTGGGCTTTCAACCTATCCTCCTAAACTGGATTTCTTCTTACATTTCTAACAGAACACAAAGAGTTGTTTATAAGAATGCCTATTCATTTAGTATTTATGTGTCCTCTGGAGTTCCGCAGGGCAGCCATCTCGGACCGACTCTGTTCTTGTTGTTCATTAACGACATCTCACGTGCTATAAATTATTCTAAAGTTTTAATGTACGCAGATGATGTGAAACTTTTCAGGTCCTACACCTCACCGGAGGAAAGATCGCTCCTTCAAAATGATTTAAACGGTTTGGTTACGTGGTGCAATATAAATCTTATGCCACTAAATCTAAATAAATGTAAATGTATGTGCTTTTCGCGGACTAATGTCGAACCCATAGCTTACGCCATTAATAATCATGATCTGGAGCGAGTTTATGAGTTTGTCGACTTAGGTGTAAGATTCGATTATAAACTTAATTTCAACCTTCACATCAACGTCATGATAAATAAAGCGAAAAGTGTTCTAGCGTTTGTAAAACGTTGGTCTAAGGAATTTAGTGACCCCTACGTAACTAAAGCCCTTTTCACAACCTTAGTAAGACCGACACTAGAATACGCATCTATAATCTGGAATCCGAGTTACAAAATTCATTCGGATCGACTTGAATCGATTCAAAAACAATTTTTACTTTTTGCATTACGAAATTTGAACTGGAACCCTCATTGCAATCTTCCTTCGTACACTAGTCGCTTAAAGCTTATTAACCTTCCAACTTTAGCTAGTCGTAGGGAAACTCTGGGTGTAATATTCGTAACGAAACTACTGAAGGGATCAATAAATAGTCCATTTCTTCTTTCTGAAATAAGTTTAAACATTCCTGCCCGTCCATCAAGACATTACCAGCCAATATTTTTAAAACAATGTAAAACTAATTTTGAATTAAATGAGCCATTCCGATATTTATGCAAAAGTTTTAACACATACTCTACCTACTTTGACACCTCTGACTCTCTATCCATTATAAGGAAAACTCTTCTTTCAATTCTTAACAAATAACAATTTGTCTACTAGATATAGTTTCCTTCTACAAATTTAGGATAATATGTATTTTATTGTTAACTAAGTAATTGCTTCTAAGTGTATATATAAACTTAAGTATGTGTAATCAGCTGATGAATTTATATTCTGTAGCTGAGCAGCATAAGAACTCGACGTTTAACAAACTCCAGCCACTCAACACCTTGGCAAAACTAAAAAAATATATATCCGTGCGTCATGCGGATTGCGCCCCTCGCGGCGGTCGGGCGGGATATGGAGGGTAAACCGTTGGGAATTATTATTTCGATTCACATTTGAATTAATAGCAATTTCAATATAAAAGCATAAAAAATTAACCCATTTTCAATTTTAAAGAGTTGAAATGGCATAAAAAATAATACTTCATTTGATTTCAAACGGCTCTATTTAACACTATTGAGAATATTTAAAATAAAAAATAATCAATTTTACTTTTGGTTTTTGGTCGTTTTTATTTTGATAACTACTTTATTATTGAGCTCTCAAGACCATTTTTTTTTTTTTTTTTTTTTTTAAGGAAATACTGGTATGAAAGATTAATACTTGTTTGGTAGAAGTTATAGATCCATTTCGGAGACCACCACATCTCTTCATCAGACTTCTCTTTTTAAAATTTTTTATTCGAACCTCGGCGGACGCCAATGAATTAAAAATGTTAAAAAAAGAAGTCTGATGAAGAGATGTGGTGGTCTCCGAAATGGATCTATAACTTCTACCAAACAAGTATTAATCTTTCATACCAATTTTTCCTTAAAAAAAAAAAAAAAAAAAAAAAAAAATGGTCTTGAGAGCTCAATAATAAAGTAGTTAAAAAATAATAAATTTCCCAACCAATCTTAAACATTTTAAAAAAATTTCATACATCAGTCGCCCATTGTTGTTACGGACAAAAAAAGGCATCAACCTGCTTCCATCACTGATGAAGGCGAACTGAGTGATGGGCGAGTCCGAGATGTTTTATTCGATTCTCTCCATTGTTGAAACATCTCGAATGCTCTCGATGGTTTTCATTCGTACTCGAGTCAAGTCGTAAATGGCCATCAGTCGAAACAATCGCTAAAACATCTCGGACTCGCCAACGATTCCTCTCGTTTTCAAAGCAACCCTACAACATCTTGGACTCGCTGCAAAAAATACACAAAATTTGTTGTTGCCGCTTGAATATCAAAATTGCTTTAAAAAACATACAGAGTGGTACAAATCTATTGCAGTTGTTGCTACTCGTAAAATTCCTTTATTTCATAAGCGTCTCACTTCAGAAAATTTATTAATGTTTAAATAATTAGTTATTATTATTATGCACGACACTCTTTACTGTGTAACCTAAATCAAACGCAAGTCGTCAATTTAACGTACGCACGCAAATTTTTCATATGCGTTAAACCGAAATTGACTTGCGTGCGTGTTCAGATAAAGAAATAGAAAAATACAGAAAATCAGAGAAAATCTTGTTATTTTGTGGAATATGTACCTAACAGACACGATATCAAAAGCAAGTGTCAATTTTTTTGCAAACAATCACCCACAATGCTTAATTTCAACTGTCACGCAAAACAAAAATTGGGCGTCGAATTTGCTTTTTACGCACGCCGTTCAATTTCGGTTACTCCCATACAAGTTGTATGGGCATGAGAAATTTTTGACAGTAAATTGACGGCGTGCGTTTGATTTAGGTTACACAGTTAGTTGTGATTTCAAAAATGCAGCGACTATGTATAGCATATTTTTCAATTTGGTTCATTTATATATGTAGTTACCTCACTTCCATTAAAAATCCTACTTTCTTTATCAACAACCCTCATTCAGTTTATTTTATGAACTAAAACATATCATCAAAACAACAGCCGGCCCGCCGACTCCGAACAATCGCGAAAACATCCCACTTGTGTAGTCGAGATGTCATCGAAACAACCTCCGACTCGCCGACTCGGAACAATCGCAAAAACATCTCGATTGTGTAGTCGAGGAGCGAGTCAACTTTTAACTCGATTGTGATTTTGCAACGATGGCGATTTTCTCGATTGTCTAAACATCTCGGACTCGCCCATCACTAACTGAATCGTTTTCTCGCTGAAATAATTATGCTCTGCATTTGTGTCAAGGCTTATCCAAATAGAGGTTATATTACTTCCGTTTTTATGTGTGTGTTTTCTTTAAAAATGTCAATGTGAAAGAGAAGAGAAATGAATATCAAGGAAAAATTTTTGCCAATTCGTTTTGTCTGACATTCACACTTTTTAGTATACATACACAATTCCAATCAGCTTATCTACTGCGATATCCTTCTTTAGATAATTCTTGATTTGTGTACGTATACATTTTTTTACGCTCGCAGCACAAAGAGCTCTCTTTGCCAATGTCCGCTTATAAGTATTTCAGTATCGTTAACCTTAAGCTCAAATTAGTTATGCAGTAACAGTATCGTTATAAAACAGCTGATCAACCAACCTTATGAGAAACAATGTATTTGATTAGTGATTCGCTAGGCGGTAACGCTATCAGTAACAACCAAATGAATTTTGGTTTTCAGCCGTAACGCTAACCAGCTGATCGATTGTTTGTTTCAGTTGTTCACTGTCATGGCCCAATAATAATATGGTCGTAGCAATCAAAAGAGAACACGCAATTAGCGTTAATACAAAATATGATAATTTCGCAACCGAAAAACCCAAAAGAAGAAGAGCGACTCTATTGCATGGCCACCTTTATTGGGCTATGATCACTGTTCAGCTGTTTACTGTTACTACACCAATAATCGACCAAACTAATACCGATACTGTTACTCTAATGGATATAAAGTTAACGCATAACTAATTGAACCCTTATTGTAACTTTATCGCTATCCATGTGAGCTGTTAGTGGTGCCGTAAATCTGTAAACAGCTGACACTTGTCGAGGCAGATCGTGGAAGGTAGGCGCATAGGCGAATTAAGAAATTTCCCATGTATTTTGATGTTGTAATTGGTAGACTGCAATGTCAAAATAACATTTCTCCTTGTTAAAATCTGAATTCGCTTGGGACTCGCCCATTACTATTGGCCATGATGTGAATTCGCTTTGATTTTGGTATTATAATCTACCTTTGTAAATAAAAAAGAAATTTCTGAATTCGCATGTGCGCCTACCTTCCTATATCTGCTTTCACACAAGGCTGCACAACGATATCAACAAAAATATTTTGTTTTTTTGTTTTTGGTCGTTTTATTTTGATAACTACTTTATTATTGAGCTCTCAAGACCATTTTTTTTTTGTCTTTAAGGAAAAATTGGTATGAAAGATTAATACTTGTTTGGTAGAAGTTATAGATCCATTTCGGAGACCACCACATCTCTTCATCAGACTTCTTTTTAACATTTTTATTCTTTGGCGTCCGCCGAGATCGAACCTCGGATTTTCCGGTTGGAAGTCTAATGGCATCACCACTAGGCTACAGCCGCCTTGCTTTTAGCTTGTATTAATTTTTCTTTTCATTTTTTTCCTTTGTTACAACCTACCATCCAGCAACAGTGACCTTGCCGGCGTTATCGGCATTCGTCACCTGTATGTTGGTGTGGTTGTATGTTTGTTTGGTTTGTACAAATTCTATTTTAAGCACAAGCAATGCTTAGCACTAATTAGTAGAGTTTGTTTGTCGGCTGGCTCATCCGATTAAATTTTACTTTTTGGTTTTTGGTCGTTTTATTTTGATAAATACTTTATTATTGAGCTCTCAAGACCATTTTTTTTTTTTCTTTAAGGAAAAATTGGTATGAAAGATTAATACTTGTTTGGTAGAAGTTATAGATCCATTTCGGAGACCACCACATCTCTTCATCAGACTTCTTTTAACATTAGACTTCCAACCGGAAAATCCGAGGTTCGATCTCGGCGGACGCCAAATAATAAAAATGTTAAAAAGAAGTCTGATGAAGAGATGTGGTGGTCTCCGAAATGGATCTATAACTTCTACCAAACAAGTATTAATCTTTCATACCAATTTTTCCTTAAAGAAAAAAAAAATGCTCTTGAGAGCTCAATAATAAAGTAGTTATCAAAATAAAACGACCAAAAACCAAAAAGTAAAATTTAATCGGATGAGCCAGCCGACAAACAAACTCTACTAATTAGTGCTAAGCATTGCTTGTTCTTAAAATAGAATTTGTACAAACCAAACAAACACACAACCACACCAACATACAGGTCTCGGCGGACGCCAAAGAATAAAAATGTTAAAAAGAAGTCTGATGAAGAGATGTGGTGGTCTCCGAAATGGATCTATAACTTCTACCAAACAAGTATTAATCTTTCATACCAATTTTTCCTTAAAGAAAAAAAAAAAAAAAAAAAAAATGGTCTTGAGAGCTCAATAATAAAGTAGTTATAAAAATATTTTGTTTTGTTGAATATCAAAATTAACAAAAATATTTTGTTTTGTTGAATATCAAATAAAAATTATTGATTTTATTTCGTTTCGTTGATTATCAAAATTATTTTGTTTCGTTGATCATCAAAAACAAAATAATAATAAAAAATTATTTCGGGCTTACGGCTTCGTTTTACTTTGAATTTTTATTAACGTTATTTTTTTTGATAACTTTTTTTTGTTGGCTACCGAAACAAAATTTTTTCAATATTTGTTTTTTGATAATCAACAAAACGAAATTTTTTTTCATAATTTTTTTTGATAATTATCAAAACAGTATTTTTTTGTTCAGCACTTAACGTTAAAAATTTTCAAAGTTGAATTGAAAACAAAATATTTTTTCGGTTATTGATAAAAAATAACGTTAATGTGCAGCCCTGCTTTCACAAGTGTCAGCTGTTTACGGATTTAGGGTTGCTAACCAAAATCCAATTGGTCTGTAAGTTAACGATACAGCTGCAGAATTACGATAAGGCACCAATGACTATGTAGTAACACAGCTTGTCGTAAGGTTGGTTGAATCAGCTGTTTTATAAGGTTACAGATAAGTCACCAATGTCTGCACTTTTAGTTGTGATTGCAAAAATACAGCGTCTGTGTATAGCATATTTTTCAATTTGGTCCATTTATTTATGTTAGGGACACGAATTTCGATACGATACGATACCAAATCGATATTTTTTGCATTTGATACCGATACTTTTTACTCGATTCTTTTTCGACGATATTTTTTGGTATCGAGTACTTCAACCACGGTATCAAGCAAATGAGTACATTCAGTGATGGAAAATTAAAATTGTGTCATATTTGTCCAAAAAATTGTGCAAGGCAAAATAGTGCCGAAAAATGCACAAGCACGAGTAATTTTCACTGGTACATATTGAAAAATAGGTCTGATCCACGTTCTGAAATAATTGCAGGATTGGGCTACTTCGTAAGGTTTTTTTATGAAGTTGTATGAAGTTACCCAAATCTGTTTATTGATTTTCACATTAGAAATAATGGTAACTGGATATATAGGATTATAAATTTTTCATTTTCATACGATAATTTGACGTTTGCAAATAAAAATTCGTCTTTTTTCTTTCTCATTTTACTAAAAACACGTTATAAACAAATAAAACAAAGTAAAAAAAAATTTTTAAAAAGCTTTTATTTAATATTAATATAAAAATTTACTAAAAAGGAAAAAAATAAATTTTTTATATTTTTGAACAAGGTTTATATTAGTCCTTTGTTCATTTGGATCTTAATTTCAATCTAACCATACATTTAACGTATTTCTTCAAAGCATTTCTGTATATGTATCAACATAATTAAAAGCGCGGGTGCTCTTTACGCAATGCATATCTTACGTAATTGGAATTTAAAGTTTTTATCGCTTCCTTCCATTTCTCCAATACTGTTTTCTAACATGAAATTCTAGTGAGTACCCGCGCTTTTATTTACGTTGATACATATACAGAAATGCTTTGAAGAAATACGTTAAATGTATGCTTAGATTGAAATTAAGATCCAAATGAACTAAGGACTAATATAAATCTTGTTAAAAAATATACAAAATTTATTTTTTTCCTTTTTAGTAAATTTTTATATTAATATTAAATAAAAGCTTTTTAAACATTTTTTTTACTTTGTTTTATTTTTGCCTTTTTAGTTTTAGAATGCATATTACATCTAATATTTGTCAACACTCCCACTATCAATATAGTCCAACAGTTTTTAATATGAATTGCACTATGTTTAACATTTTGGTGGTTTCTGCTCAGCCAGTTTTTTTTATTATCCAATTCCTGTGTAGTCTTTTAAGTGGTTTTACTATACTCTTTTTTGAATAGATTACTTCGTGCAATCTTACCTACATATGTATGTTGGCGTTTTATCAGTGTTTCAGAATTTCTCTTGTTAGTTTTTTTACTTTCGCAGATTAATCATAATCAATAGACCGGCCTTATAACTTTGTTTATTGCTAACGCTTCCAATGTTTCAAGATTTTCGGCATTTTTCCGTGTTTATAGTTTTTTCTGCTACTGTTCCGTTATTTATAAAACTTGCACCAATATGTCGACACCTGCGTTATTTATCGGCAAAACTTTATTACGGATTTTCTATATTTTTTGTAGGTAATACGTGTTCAAAATAGGAACAAAATTGGTTCATAAATACTAATTTTCTAAATACATATCTTGACACTAGCGCCACCTAGCGGCCATTTATTTCCACGGATGTATTTACTTTCTTATAGGCAATATATATATCGAATATGAACAAATTCGGTCGTTAAATACGAATTTTACAAATATCCCGACACCAGCGCCATCTATCGGATTATTTTTTATTTCACATTGCATTGTCTCCGAGTCCTGAACTATGTTCCAAATTTCAAGTACCTAGCTCTAAAATATTCGTACCTAGTATCTTAAATATTCGTAGCAAAATTCCACCACATACATACCTACAAAAAGTGAAGTTAAATAAAAGCTTGTAAAAAGGGTCTGTTTTCCATTAATACCCCTATGACACTACTTTTTTCCTGGTATTCTACAAGGTTTTTTGTGTGAAAGAGGTGGTCAATTACAGTTTTGTGTTGGTGCAAGGCAGTAAGCTATGTTAGAAAAAAACCAACGAAATACCATCTAGGCGGTTAAAAACCAATGAGCCAGCTTGTATTTCGATAGGTTTTTTACATTCGGCACTTTTTTCTGACAATTGTTACAATTTGACAACTATAAAATAAATTATTTTTAAAATATAAAATATATGGAAATACAAATTTTAAATTTGCCTCTTGTAAGCTTCTGGTTTGGTCGTAAGTGGAAAGAAGAACTCCGGAAGAAAAATTATAATGCGCAATGGCTTCTCTTTATAACATGGAATGCACAGATATTCTGCCACTTGAGTTTCATCATTTTTTTGTTTCGATAATTTAAATTCAAATTTCCAAAAAAATTCAATGATGGATACATATAATCTCAATGAAAATGAATTGTTAATGTTATTTAAGATGTTTATTTTTCAAAATACTAAGTATTTGGCAAATATATTTTTACAACTGTGATTGCATTAAATACACCTGTCGGTTTGTAAAAGCTGTTGGTTTTTAAAAAATGTTTTCAAGAACTTAATAAACTTGTATAATTTTTTTAATCAGCTTGAACTATTCTTATGAGTTGGAAAAGGATTTACGTCAAAATCAAAACTTTGGAACCAGCCATGGCATACTATGCCATGGAATTAGCACTAATACAGCGATATGCGTATGCCTCAGGATGCAGTTTTATTGCATTTTTGTTAACTTTCTAGAAGACGGTGCAACTTTAAACCGTTTTAATAAATATCTTTTAAATGTGGAAAAATCTTTTATTTCCAGTCAAATTAAAATTGATAAAAAATAAATTTCGTGCTAGCCACTAAAAAATTGCATTTCTTTTATTTCCGCTTTCGAATCATACTCTAGAGGTCAGAACGTGTCGATTGGTAAATCTTTTAACTATTTTAGAGGATATTTTAAGGTTGTACCTTCTAGAAAATTAGCGCTTTCGATACCGATACCTTGAGTATCGAGTAGGTTAGCTTCGATATTATCGGGTTCGCGATTCTTTTTAACCGATATTTTAAGTGAGTACCAGATCGATGCTTTTGTTTCGATATCGTATCCCTAATTTATGTATTTGTCTCACTTCCATTAAAAATCCTACTTTCTTTATCAACAACCCTCATTCAGTTTATTTTATCAACTAAAACATATCATCAAAAAAACAGCCCGCGCCGACTCGGAACAATCGCAAAAACATCTCGATTGTGTAGACGAAGAGCGAGTCAACTTTTGACTCGATTGTGATTTTGCAACGATGGCGATTCTCTCGATTGTCTAAACATCTCGGACTCGCCCATCACTAAGCTTTATTCTGGCGTGGTAACATAATTTACTTTACTGGTGAAATGAAGAATATGGTACTTTAAACACCCTTTTCGTATTCTGGCATGAAAAATTTAAGTTACCACCTCAATACGTGAAAATATATTGTTACCATTTTCAGCCCAATTCCATTCCGTTCGTATGGAAATGCTTTGATAGCGTTACCATTTGTGCCAGAATACTTATTGAAAAGATGGTTAAAATTTTTAGCAACATAAATTACCAGTAAAGTAATTTTCTGGTAATGCTCAGAATAGGAATGTTGCTGAAATTATGGCCTATATTTAAATTAAGAAACAGCTGTTAAAAATAAAAAAATTATATATACATGATTTTATTACTTTGGAATTTTACTAAATTTTGAAAATAGAAATAATGAAAATGAAATGTTTTTTTTTTAGAAACTAGAAACTAGAAAAAAACTTTTTAAGCATGGATGTAACTACAGCTGTTTCACCTTAGATCCCTCTAAGACTCATCAGGTTACTTTTGCTTCTCCCAAGACTCGAACTTGCGCACCTTGCAGTACAATAACTACAGTTCTAACCGCTGAGCTATTGCCTGCCTTCGACATCTGATAGAAAATTTGTTGCTAGTTTCTTTCCTACTATAATTCGTTTCTAACTTATGCACATACATATGTACATATTTACATATTATTGTATGATTAAACATAAGTAGCGAATAAAGTGTAGAGATGTTCAAATGAACTTAATTTTTTATTTTAATTTATTTAATTTAACGAGCACAGGCCCAGGTTATATTTTATTTTTTATTTTTTAGAAATTAGAAAAAAACTTTTTAAGCATGGATGTAACTACAGCTGTTTCACCTTAGATCCCTTTAAGACTCATCAGGTTACTTTTGCTTCTGCCAAGACTCGAACTTGCGCACCTTGCAGTACAATAAATACAGTTCTAACCGCTGAGCTATTGCGTGCCTTCGACATCTGATAGAAAATTTGTTGCTAGTTTCTTTCCTACTATAATTCGTTTCTAACTTATGCACATACATATGTTCATATTTACATATTATTGTATGATTAAACATAAGTAGCGAATAAAGTGTAGGGATGTTCAAATGAACTTATTTCTTTATTTTAATTTATTTAATTTAACGAGCACAGGCCCAGGTTATATTTTATTTTTTATTTTTTAGAAACTGGAAAAAAACTTTTTAAGCATGGATGTAACTACAGCTGTTTCACCTTAGATCCCTCTAAGACTCATCAGGTTACTTTTGCTTCTGCCAAGACTCGAACTTGCGCACCTTGCAGTACAATAACTACAGTTCTAACCGCTGAGCTATTGCCTGCCTTCGACATCTGATAGAAAATTTGTTGCTAGTTTCTTTCCTACTATAATTCGTTTCTAACTTATGCACATACATATTTACATATTTATATATTATTGTATGATTAAACATAAGTAGCGAATAAAGTGTAGGGATGTTCAAATGAACTTAATTTTTTACTTTTATTTATTTAATTTAACGAGCACAGGCCCAGGTTATATTTTATTTTTTATTTTTTAAAAACTAGAAAAAAACTTTTTAAGCATGGATGTAACTACAGCTGTTTCACCTTAGATCCCTCTAAGACTCATCAGGTTACTTTTGCTTCTGCCTAGACTCGAACTTCCGCACCTTGCAGTACAATAACTACAGTTCTACCCGCTGAGCTATTGCCTGCCTTCGACATCTGATAGAAAATTTGTTGCTAGTTTCTTTCCTAATATAATTCGTTTCTAACTTATGCACATACATATGCACATATTTACATATTATTGTATGATTAAACATAAGTAGCGAATAAAGTGTAGGTAGGGACACGAATTTCGATACGATACGATACCAAATCGATATTTTTTGCATTTGATACCGATACTTTTTACTCGATTCTTTTGCGACGATATTTTTTGGTATCGAGTACTTCAACCACGGTATCGAACAAATGAGTACATTCAGTGATGGAAAATTAAAATTGTGTCATATTTGTCCAAAAAATTGTGCAACGCAAAATAGTGCCGAAAAATGCACAAGCACGAGTAATTTTCACTGGTAAATATTGAAAAATAGGTCTGATCCACGTGCTGAAATAATTGCAGGCTTGGGCTACTTCGTAAGGTTTTTTGTATGAAGTTACCCAAATCTGTTTATTGATTTTCACATTAGAAATAATGGTAACTGGATATATAGGATTATAAATTTTTCATTTTCATACGATAATTTGACGTTTGCAAATAAAAAATCGTCATTTCAGCGAAAAAATCGTCAATATCTTTTTTCTTTCTCATTTTACTAGAAACACGTTATAAACAAAAAAAAAAGGGTCTGTTTTCCATTAATGCCCCTATGACACTACGTTTTTTCCTGGTATTCTACAAGGTTTTTTGTGTGAAAGAGGTGGTCAATTACAGTTTTGTGTTGGTGCAAGGGAGTAAGCTATGTTGGAAAAAACCAACGAAATACCATCTAGGCTGTTAAAAACCAATGAGCCAGCTTGTATTTCGATAGTTTTTTACATTCGGCACTTTTTTCTGACAATTGTCTCAATTTGACAACTATAAAATAAATTATTTTTAAAATATAAAATATATGGAAATACAAATTTTAAATTTGCCTCTTGTAAGCTTCTGCTTTGGCCGTAAGTGGAAAGAAGAAGTCCGGAAGAAAAATCATAATGCGCAATGGCTTCTCTTTATAACATGGAATGCACAGATATTCTGCCACTTGAGTTTCATCATTTTTTTTTTTCGATAATTTAAATTTAAATTTCCAAAAAAATTCAATCATGGATACATATAATCTCAATGAAAATGAATTGTTAATGTTATTTAAGATGTTTATTTTTCAAAATACTAAGAATTTGGCAAATATATTTTTACAACTGTGATTGCACTAAATACACCTGTTGTTTTGTAATAGCTGTTGGTTTGTAAAAAATGTTTTCAAGAACTTAATAAACTTTTATTTAATCAGCTTGAACTATTCTTATGAGTTGGAAAAGGATTTACGTCAAAATCAAAACTTTGGAACCAGCCATGGCATACTATGCCATGGAATTAGCACTAATACAGCGATATGCGTATGCCTCAGGATGCAGTTTTATTGCGTTTTTGTTAACTTTCTAGAAGACGGTGCAACTTTAAACCGTTTTATTAAATATCTTTTAAATGTGGAAAAATCTTTTATTTCCAGTCAAATTAAAATTGATAAAAAAATAAATTTCGTGCTAGCCACTAAAAAATTGCATTTCTTTTATTTCCGCTTTCGAATTCATAATCTAGAGGTCAGAACGTGTCGATTGGTACCTCTTTTAACTATTTTAGAGGATATTTTAAGGTTGCACCTTCTAGAAAATTACCACTTTCGATACCGATACTTTGAGTATCGAGTAGTTTAGTTTCGATATTATCGGGTTCGCGATTCTTTTTAACCGATATTTTAAATGAGTACCAGATCGATGCTTTTGATTCGATATCGTGTCCCTAAGTGTAGGGATGTTCAAATGAACTTAATTTTTTATTTTTATTTATTTAATTTAACGAGCACAGGCCCAGGTTATATTTTATTTTTTATTTTTTAGAAACTAGAAAAAAACTTTTTAAGCATGGATGTAACTACAGCTGTTTCACCTTAGATCCCTCTAAGACTCATCAGGTTACTTTTGCTTCTGCCAAGACTCGAACTTGCGCACCTTGCAGTACCTTCGACATCTGATAGAAAATTTGTTGCTAGTTTCTTTCCTACTATAATTCGTTTCTAACTTATGCACATACATATGTACATATTTACATATTATTGTATGATTAAACATAAGTAGCGAATAAAGTGTAGGGATGTTCAAATGAACTTAATTTTTTATTTTAATTTATTTAATTTAACGAGCACAGGCCCAGGTTATATTTTATTTTTGATTTTTTAGAAACTAGAAAAAAACTTTTTAAGCATGGATGTAACTACAGCTGTTTCACCTTAGATCCCTCTAAGACTCATCAGGTTACTTTTGCTTCTGCCAAGACTCGAACTTGCGCACCTTGCAGTACAATAACTACAGTTCTAACCGCTGAGCTATTGCCTGCCTTCGACATCTGATAGAAAATTTGTTGCTAGTTTCTTTCCTACTATAATTCGTTTCTAACTTATGCACATACATATGTACATATTTACATATTTCAATTTCAATTTTATTAAGTCTATGATTATGAAAATCTTACAGACTAGATACAGTGCAGTTACAAAATTTCCATTTGATACAAATGAATACTTATATGTATAGTATATAGTATGTGTACATGAAAAAATAAATAAAAGTTTAATTACACATAATAAATTTTACTCGGTAGGGAGTAATAATAAAAATATGCAAATTATAATCATATGTACCCAGTAAGGGGCATTTGGGCCAGAAAGGACCCAGACAAAATTTAAATATACTAATTAAATATACCCAGTTAGGGGCGAGTGTGCCATGAAGGGCACTTGGGCCTGAAAGGACCCAGATTAAGAAATTACAGACTACAAAGATACAATATTAACTAGAGCTAGAACTTAAGAAAATGCATCATTTAACATAGCCTTAAATTGAACCTTAGATAGAGAAAAGTCTATGTCTAAAGAATTTGAAAGAACATTGAATTCCTTCAAAGCTCGGTATATGGGAGCATTAGCACCATAGAGCTACGGGAACATTCCGTGTAGAAGATGTCAATAGTGCGAAGGGATCTTGGTGGAATATGGAAGTCAATACTTTCAAGGAGAAGAGGGGAATCAATCAAACCTTTGATTACGTCGAAAACAAAAGTCAGCGCAAGCATAGTTCTTCTACTTTGAAGAGGTTTCAGATTGATCAAAGCACACCGGGCAGTATACGGGGGAATTGGATCACTGAAATTCAATGAGCGAAGGGCAAAACGTAAAAAACTTTTTTGAACCCGCTCTAACCTATGTATATGACATTCATGATATGGCCTCCATATAAAAGAGGCATATTCAAGTTTTGATCGAACAAGCGATGTAAACAAGACTTTTAGCGTGTACGGATCGGTAAAATCAGTGCTAAATCGGCGAATGAAAGCAAGCATTGAGTATGATTTAGCAACAATAAAAGTGATGTGACTATTGAATGAAAATTTCGTGTCAAAGACTACCCCTAGGTCCGCAAACTCAGTCAGAGTGGACAACTGCGTACTGTTAATAGAATATAACGTGGGGATTACAAAACGCGATTTCGAGAATGATACATGAAAGCATTTACTTATGTTTAATTGCAAGCCATTAATACGACACCATGTTTAGACATTATTTAGGTCGGATTGAATCTTCACAGAGTCGGCTTCACAAGATATAGTGGAAAAAAATCTTCAGATCATCAGCATACAGAAGAAATTTAGAATGTTTGAAACAGGCCGAAATGTCATTAATAAAAATCACGAACAGCAAAGGACCGAGGATACTGCCTTGTGGGACCCCGGAAGAAGCTATGAAGGGGTTAGAGTGCGTGTTGTCGATAACGACAACGCAATTGCGGTTATCCAGATAGGATTTAATCCACGATAAAAATATTGAGTGAAAACCCAGACTTGCTAATTTAGCGATCAAAAGTGAGTGACTGACTTTATCAAACGCTTTCGAAAAGTCGGTATAAACACAATCAACTTGGAGACGAGCATTGAAAGCAGATAAACAGTACTCAGAAAACGTTGCTAGGTTAGTGACAGTAGACCTGCCAGACATGAAACCATGTTGGTTGCCGGAAATGAGACATTTTACTGTGAAATACAAATTTTGTTTCACTACGTATTCAAATAGTTTTGAGACTGTCGATAGTTTAGCAATGGGCCTGTAGTTTGCAACATTTTTTTTGTTCCAACTTTTATAAATAGGGGTTATGAAAGTGACCTTCCAGTCATCGATGAACACTCCAGATTCAAGTGATTTATTGAAGATGAGAAATAAAGGGAAAGCAAGACCCAAACAATGATTTAGAAGATGAGATGATAAGCCATCAACATCTGATTGCATGGATGATTTTATATGCAAGATGCCATCAATAATATCATCATACGATAAAGATAGCGCTGGGAAGTTGATAGGTGAATCAGCTGCTGTATAGCAAATCTGAGAACTACCAGTATGTCTCGTGAAGTTTGAGCAGAAGAAATCAGCAAAAAGATTGGGCGAATCCACAGAAGATGCAGCAGAATCTCCATTATAAAAAACCTCTGATGGAATGTCAGAGCAAGATTTTTTGGATTTCACATAGTTCCAGAACGACTTTGGGTTAGTTTTGATTTCAGTTTCAAATGACCTTACATATCTCCTATGAAGATTTCTTCCCAACCGTTTGAACTCTCTTGAGAACTTAAGATATCTCTTTTTATCGACGTCACTTTTAGATGCTTTAAGTTTTTATAAGATTTATTCCGTAAATTCTTTAGTTTATTTAATTTCTTAGTAAACATAAGTAGCGAATAAAGTGTAGGGATGTTAGAATGAACTTAATTTTTTATTTTAATTTATTTAATTTAACGAGCACAGGCCCAGGTTATATTTTATTTTTTATTTTTTAGAAACTAGAAAAAAACTTTTTAAGCATGGATGTAACTACAGCTGTTTCACCTTAGATCCCTCTAAGACTCATCAGGTTACTTTTGCTTCTGCCAAGACTCGAACTTGCGCACCTTGCAGTACAATAAATACAGTTCCAACCGCTGAGCTATTGCCTGCCTTCGACATCTGATAGAAAATTTGTTGCTAGTTTCTTTCCTACTATAATTCGTTTCTAACTTATGCACATACATATGTACATATTTACATATTATTGTATGATTAAACATAAGTAGCGAATAAAGTGTAGGGATGTTCAAATGAACTTATTTCTTTATTTTAATTTATTTAATTTAACGAGCACAGGCCCAGGTTATATTTTATTTTTTATTTTTTAGAAACTAGAAAAAAACTTTTTAAGCATGGATGTAACTACAGCTGTTTCACCTTAGATCCCTCTAAGACTCATCAGGTTACTTTTGCTTCTGCCAAGACTCGAACTTGCGCACCTTGCAGTACAATAACTACAGTTCTAACCGCTGAGCTATTGCCTGCCTTCGACATCTGATAGAAAATTTGTTGCTAGTTTCTTTCCTACTATAATTCGTTTCTAACTTATGCACATACATATGTACATATTTACATATTATTGTATGATTAAACATAAGTAGCGAATAAAGTGTAGGGATGTTCAAATGAACTTAATTTTTTATTTTTATTTATTTAATTTAACGAGCACAGGCCCAGGTTATATTTTATTTTTTATTTTTTAAAAACTAGAAAAAAACTTTTTAGGCATGGATGTAACTACAGCTGTTTCACCTTAGATCCCTCTAAGACTCATCAGGTTACTTTTGCTTCTGCCAAGACTCGAACTTGCGCACCTTGCAGTACAATAACTACAGTTCTAACCGCTGAGCTATTGCCTGCCTTCGACATCTGATAGAAAATTTGTTGCTAGTTTCTTTCCTACTATAATTCGTTTCTAACTTATGCACATACATATGTACATATTTACATATTATTGTATGATTAAACATAAGTAGCGAATAAAGTGTAGGGATGTTCAAATGAACTTAATTTTTTATTTTTATTTATTTAATTTAACGAGCACAGGCCCAGGTTATATTTTATTTTTTATTTTTTAAAAACTAGAAAAAAACTTTTTAAGCATGGATGTAACTACAGCTGTTTCACCTTAGATCCCTCTAAGACTCATCAGGTTACTTTTGCTTCTGCCTAGACTCGAACTTCCGCACCTTGCAGTACAATAACTACAGTTCTAACCGCTGAGCTATTGCCTGCCTTCGACATCTGATAGAAAATTTGTTGCTAGTTTCTTTCCTAATATAATTCGTTTCTAACTTATGCACATACATATGCACATATTTACATATTATTGTATGATTAAACATAAGTAGCGAATAAAGTGTAGGGATGTTCAAATGAACTTAATTTTTTATTTTTATTTATTTAATTTAACGAGCACAGGCCCAGGTTATATTTTATTTTTTATTTTTTAGAAACTAGAAAAAAACTTTTTAAGCATGGATGTAACTACAGCTGTTTCACCTTAGATCCCTCTAAGACTCATCAGGTTACTTTTGCTTCTGCCAAGACTCGAACTTGCGCACCTTGCAGTACCTTCGACATCTGATAGAAAATTTGTTGCTAGTTTCTTTCCTACTATAATTCGTTTCTAACTTATGCACATACATATGTACATATTTACATATTATTGTATGATTAAACATAAGTAGCGAATAAAGTGTAGGGATGTTCAAATGAACTTAATTTTTTATTTTTATTTATTTAATTTAACGAGCACAGGCCCAGGTTATATTTTATTTTTTATTTTTTAGAAACTAGAAAAAAACTTTTTAAGCATGGATGTAACTACAGCTGTTTCACCTTAGATCCCTCTAAGACTCATCAGGTTACTTTTGCTTCTGCCAAGACTCGAACTTGCGCACCTTGCAGTACAATAACTACAGTTCTAACCGCTGAGCTATTGCCTGCCTTCGACATCTGATAGAAAATTTGTTGCTAGTCAGATGTCGAAGGCAGGCAATAGCTCAGCGGTTAGAACTGTAGTTATTGTACTGCAAGGTGCGCAAGTTCGAGAGGGATCTAAGGTGAAACAGCTGTAGTTACATCCATGCTTAAAAGTTTTTTTCTAGTTTCTAAAAAATGAAAAATAAAATATAACCTGGGCCTGTGCTCGTTAAATTAAATAAATTAAAATAAAAAATTAAGTTAATTTGAACATCCCTACACTTTATTCGCTACTTATGTTTACTAAGAAATTAAATAAACTAAAGAATTTACGGAATAAATCTTATAAAAATTTAAAGCATCTAAAAGTGACGTCGATAAAAAGAGATATCTTAAGTTCTCAAGAGAGTTCAAACGGTTGGGAAGAAATCTTCATAGGAGATATTTAAGGTCATTTGAAACTGAAATCAAAACTAACCCAAAGTCGTTCTGGAACTATGTGAAATCCAAAAAATCTTGCTCTGACATTCCATCAGAGGTTTTTTATAATGGAGATTCTGCTGCATCTTCTGTGGATTCGCCCAATCTTTTTGCTGATTTCTTCTGCTCAAACTTCACGAGACATACTGGTAGTTCTCAGCTTTGCTATACAGCAGCTGATTCACCTATCAACTTCCCAGCGCTATCTTTATCGTATGATGATATTATTGATGGCATCTTGCATATAAAATCATCCATGCAATCAGATGTTGATGGCTTATCATCTCATCTTCTAAAGCATTGTTTGGGTCTTGCTTTCCCTTTATTTCTCATCTTCAATAAATCACTTGAATCTGGAGTGTTCATCGATGACTGGAAGGTCACTTTCATAACCCCTATTTATAAAAGTTGGAACAAAAAAAATGTTGCAAACTACAGGCCCATTGCTAAACTATCGACAGTCTCAAAACTATTTGAATACGTAGTGAAACAAAAGTTGTATTTCACAGTAAAATGTCTCATTTCCGACAACCAACATGGTTTCATGTCTGGCAGGTCTACTGTCACTAACCTAACAACGTTTTCTGAGTACTGTTTATCTGCTTTCAATGCTCGTCTCCAAGTTGATTGTGTTTATACCGACTTTTCGAAAGCGTTTGATAAAGTCAGTCACTCACTTTTGATCGCTAAATTAGCAAGTCTGGGTTTTCACTCAATATTTTTATCGTGGATTAAATCCTATCTGGATAACCGCAATTGCGTTGTCGTTATCGACAACACGCACTCTAACCCCTTCATAGCTTCTTCCGGGGTCCCACAAGGCAGTATCCTCGGTCCTTTGCTGTTCGTGATTTTTATTAATGACATTTCGGCCTGTTTCAAACATTCTAAATTTCTTCTGAATGCTGATGATCTGAAGATTTTTTTCCACTATATCTTGTGAAGCCGACTCTGTGAAGATTCAATCCGACCTAAATAATGTCTAAACATGGTGTCGTATTAATGGCTTGCAATTAAACATAAGTAAATGCTTTCATGTATCATTCTCGAAATCGCGTTTTGTAATCCCCACGTTATATTCTATTAACAGTACGCAGTTGTCCACTCTGACTGAGTTTTCGGACCTAGGGGTAGTCTTTGACGCGAAATTTTCATTCAATAGTCACATCACTTTTATTGTTGCTAAATCATACTCAATGCTTGCTTTCATTCGCCGATTTAGCACTGATTTTACCGATCCGTACACGCTAAAAGTCTTGTTTACATCGCTTGTTCGATCAAAACTTGAATATGCCTCTTTTATATGGAGGCCATATCATGAATGTCATATACATAGGTTAGAGCGGGTTCAAAAAAGTTTTTTACGTTTTGCCCTTCGCTCATTGAATTTCAGTGATCCAATTCCCCCGTATACTGCCCGGTGTGCTTTGATCAATCTGAAACCTCTTCAAAGTAGAAGAACTATGCTTGCGCTGACCTTTGTTTTCGACGTAATCAAAGGTTTGATTGATTCCCCTCTTCTCCTTGAAAGTATTGACTTCCATATTCCACCAAGATCTCTTCGCACTGTTGACATCTTCTACACGGAATGTTCCCGTACGCTCTATGGTGCTAATGCTCCCATATACCGAGCTTTGAAGGAATTCAATGTTCTTTCAAATTCTTTAGACATAGACTTTTCTCCATCTAAGGTTCAATTTAAGGCTATGTTAAATGATGTATTTTCTTAAGTTCTAGCTCTAGTTAATATTGTATCTTTGTAGTCTGTAAGTTCTTAATCTGGGTCCTTTCAGGCCCAAGTGCCCTTCATGGCACACTCGCCCCTTACTGGGTATATTTAATTAGTATATTTAAATTTTGTCTGGGTCCTTTCTGGCCCAAATGCCCCTTACTGGGTACATATGATTATAATTTGCATATTTTTATTATTACTCCCTACCGAGTAAAATTTATTATGTGTAATTAAACTTTTATTTGTTGGGGTAAGTGGAAAAAAATTCAACAACTATTTACAGCGAAGGTTGAGTGTATAGCTATTTCACGAAAAACCATTTTCGATCATCAGCACTCTTTTCGGAAGTGGATGCACCGGGGATTGAACCCGAGTCCATTCCAACTTCAGCCGCAATGACCCAACGGATAAACACACTCGGCCATTGAGACTCTGTGCAAGCTGTTGGATTTTCCCCACTTTTGCCTTTTTCATTTTCAACATTAACGTTAGTGTGTATATGCTTTTGCATATATTCTCCACAAACGTGCTGAATTTTTTGTTGTAGGCAGTTCGCAATGAACATTGTTGTTGGTATTTTATTTTATGTATATACCAAACAACGTTAACAATTTTACTTGAAAGAGTTTTTAGTGCTTAGCACGAAATTTTTTATTTTAATTCAATTTTTAATTGTTGGGGTAAGTGGAAAAAAATTCAACAACTAATTACAGCGAAGGTTGAGTGTATAGCTATTTCACGAAAAACCATTTTCGATCATCAGCACTCTTTTCGGAAGTGGATGCACCGGGGATTGAACCCGAGTCCATTCCAACTTCAGCCGCAATGACCCAACGGATAAACACACTCGGCCATTGAGACTCTGTGCAAGCTGTTGGATTTTCCCCACTTTTGCCTTTTTCATTTTCAACATTAACGTTAGTGTGTATATGCTTTTGCATATATTCTCCACAAACGTGCTGAATTTTTTGTTGTAGGCAGTTCGCAATGAACATTGTTGTTGGTATTTTATTTTATGTATATACCAAACAACGTTAACAATTTTACTTGAAAGAGTTTTTAGTGCTTAGCACGAAATTTTTTATTTTAATTCAATTTTTAATTGTTGGGGTAAGTGGAAAAAAATTCAACAACTATTTACAGCGAAGGTTGAGTGTATAGCTATTTCACGAAAAACCATTTTCGATCATCAGCACTCTTTTCGGAAGTGGATGCACCGGGGATTGAACCCGAGTCCATTCCAACTTCAGCCGCAATGACCCAACGGATAAACACACTCGGCCATTGAGACTCTGTGCAAGCTGTTGGATTTTCCCCACTTTTGCCTTTTTCATTTTCAACATTAACGTTAGTGTGTATATGCTTTTGCATATATTCTCCACAAACGTGCTGAATTTTTTGTTGTAGGCAGTTCGCAATGAACATTGTTGTTGGTATTTTATTTTATGTATATACCAAACAACGTTAACAATTTTACTTGAAAGAGTTTTTAGTGCTTAGCACGAAATTTTTTATTTTAATTCAATTTTTAATTGTTGGGGTAAGTGGAAAAAAATTCAACAACTATTTACAGCGAAGGTTGAGTGTATAGCTATTTCACGAAAAACCATTTTCGATCATCAGCACTCTTTTCGGAAGTGGATGCACCGGGGATTGAACCCGAGTCCATTCCAACTTCAGCCGCAATGACCCAACGGATAAACACACTCGGCCATTGAGACTCTGTGCAAGCTGTTGGATTTTCCCCACTTTTGCCTTTTTCATTTTCAACATTAACGTTAGTGTGTATATGCTTTTGCATATATTCTCCACAAACGTGCTGAATTTTTTGTTGTAGGCAGTTCGCAATGAACATTGTTGTTGGTATTTTATTTTATGTATATACCAAACAACGTTAACAATTTTACTTGAAAGAGTTTTTAGTGCTTAGCACGAAATTTTTTATTTTAATTCAATTTTTAATTGTTGGGGTAAGTGGAAAAAAATTCAACAACTATTTACAGCGAAGGTTGAGTGTATAGCTATTTCACGAAAAACCATTTTCGATCATCAGCACTCTTTTCGGAAGTGGATGCACCGGGGATTGAACCCGAGTCCATTCCAACTTCAGCCGCAATGACCCAACGGATAAACACACTCGGCCATTGAGACTCTGTGCAAGCTGTTGGATTTTCCCCACTTTTGCCTTTTTCATTTTCAACATTAACGTTAGTGTGTATATGCTTTTGCATATATTCTCCACAAACGTGCTGAATTTTTTGTTGTAGGCAGTTCGCAATGAACATTGTTGTTGGTATTTTATTTTATGTATATACCAAACAACGTTAACAATTTTACTTGAAAGAGTTTTTAGTGCTTAGCACGAAATTTTTTATTTTAATTCAATTTTTAATTGTTGGGGTAAGTGGAAAAAAATTCAACAACTATTTACAGCGAAGGTTGAGTGTATAGCTATTTCACGAAAAACCATTTTCGATCATCAGCACTCTTTTCGGAAGTGGATGCACCGGGGATTGAACCCGAGTCCATTCCAACTTCAGCCGCAATGACCCAACGGATAAACACACTCGGCCATTGAGACTCTGTGCAAGCTGTTGGATTTTCCCCACTTTTGCCTTTTTCATTTTCAACATTAACGTTAGTGTGTATATGCTTTTGCATATATTCTCCACAAACGTGCTGAATTTTTTGTTGTAGGCAGTTCGCAATGAACATTGTTGTTGGTATTTTATTTTATGTATATACCAAACAACGTTAACAATTTTACTTGAAAGAGTTTTTAGTGCTTAGCACGAAATTTTTTATTTTAATTCAATTTTTTGTGGAGAATATATGCAAAAGCATATACACACTAACGTTAATGTTGAAAATGAAAAAGGCAAAAGTGGGGAAAATCCAACAGCTTGCACAGAGTCTCAATGGCCGAGTGTGTTTATCCGTTGGGTCATTGCGGCTGAAGTTGGAATGGACTCGGGTTCAATCCCCGGTGCATCCACTTCCGAAAAGAGTGCTGATGATCGAAAATGGTTTTTCGTGAAATAGCTATACACTCAACCTTCGCTGTAAATAGTTGTTGAATTTTTTTCCACTTACCCCAACAATTAAAAATTGAATTAAAATAAAAAAAAATTTCGTGCTAAGCACTAAAAACTCTTTCAAGTAAAATTGTTAACGTTGTTTGGTATATACATAAAATAAAATACCAACAACAATGTTCATTGCGAACTGCCTACAACAAAAAATTCAGCACGTTTGTGGAGAATATATGCAAAAGCATATACACACTAACGTTAATGTTGAAAATGAAAAAGGCAAAAGTGGGGAAAATCCAACAGCTTGCACAGAGTCTCAATGGCCGAGTGTGTTTATCCGTTGGGTCATTGCGGCTGAAGTTGGAATGGACTCGGGTTCAATCCCCGGTGCATCCACTTCCGAAAAGAGTGCTGATGATCGAAAATGGTTTTTCGTGAAATAGCTATACACTCAACCTTCGCTGTAAATAGTTGTTGAATTTTTTTCCACTTACCCCAACAATTAAAAATTGAATTAAAATAAAAAATTTCGTGCTAAGCACTAAAAACTCTTTCAAGTAAAATTGTTAACGTTGTTTGGTATATACATAAAATAAAATACCAACAACAATGTTCATTGCGAACTGCCTACAACAAAAAATTCAGCACGTTTGTGGAGAATATATGCAAAAGCATATACACACTAACGTTAATGTTGAAAATGAAAAAGGCAAAAGTGGGGAAAATCCAACAGCTTGCACAGAGTCTCAATGGCCGAGTGTGTTTATCCGTTGGGTCATTGCGGCTGAAGTTGGAATGGACTCGGGTTCAATCCCCGGTGCATCCACTTCCGAAAAGAGTGCTGATGATCGAAAATGGTTTTTCGTGAAATAGCTATACACTCAACCTTCGCTGTAAATAGTTGTTGAATTTTTTTCCACTTACCTAAACAATTAAAAATTGAATTAAAATAAAAAATTTCGTGCTAAGCACTAAAAACTCTTTCAAGTAAAATTGTTAACGTTGTTTGGTATATACATAAAATAAAATACCAACAACAATGTTCATTGCGAACTGCCTACAACAAAAAATTCAGCACGTTTGTGGAGAATATATGCAAAAGCATATACACACTAACGTTAATGTTGAAAATGAAAAAGGCAAAAGTGGGGAAAATCCAACAGCTTGCACAGAGTCTCAATGGCCGAGTGTGTTTATCCGTTGGGTCATTGCGGCTGAAGTTGGAATGGACTCGGGTTCAATCCCCGGTGCATCCACTTCCGAAAAGAGTGCTGATGATCGAAAATGGTTTTTCGTGAAATAGCTATACACTCAACCTTCGCTGTAAATAGTTGTTGAATTTTTTTCCACTTACCCCAACAATTAAAAATTGAATTAAAATAAAAAATTTCGTGCTAAGCACTAAAAACTCTTTCAAGTAAAATTGTTAACGTTGTTTGGTATATACATAAAATAAAATACCAACAACAATGTTCATTGCGAACTGCCTACAACAAAAAATTCAGCACGTTTGTGGAGAATATATGCAAAAGCATATACACACTAACGTTAATGTTGAAAATGAAAAAGGCAAAAGTGGGGAAAATCCAACAGCTTGCACAGAGTCTCAATGGCCGAGTGTGTTTATCCGTTGGGTCATTGCGGCTGAAGTTGGAATGGACTCGGGTTCAATCCCCGGTGCATCCACTTCCGAAAAGAGTGCTGATGATCGAAAATGGTTTTTCGTGAAATAGCTATACACTCAACCTTCGCTGTAAATAGTTGTTGAATTTTTTTCCACTTACCCCAACAATTAAAAATTGAATTAAAATAAAAAATTTCGTGCTAAGCACTAAAAACTCTTTCAAGTAAAATTGTTAACGTTGTTTGGTATATACATAAAATAAAATACCAACAACAATGTTCATTGCGAACTGCCTACAACAAAAAATTCAGCACGTTTGTGGAGAATATATGCAAAAGCATATACACACTAACGTTAATGTTGAAAATGAAAAAGGCAAAAGTGGGGAAAATCCAACAGCTTGCACAGAGTCTCAATGGCCGAGTGTGTTTATCCGTTGGGTCATTGCGGCTGAAGTTGGAATGGACTCGGGTTCAATCCCCGGTGCATCCACTTCCGAAAAGAGTGCTGATGATCGAAAATGGTTTTTCGTGAAATAGCTATACACTCAACCTTCGCTGTAAATAGTTGTTGAATTTTTTTCCACTTACCCCAACAATTAAAAATTGAATTAAAATAAAAAATTTCGTGCTAAGCACTAAAAACTCTTTCAAGTAAACTTTTATTTATTTTTTCATGTACACATACTATATACTATACATATAAGTATTCATTTGTATCAAATGGAAATTTTGTAACTGCACTGTATCTAGTCTGTAAGATTTTCATAATCCTAGACTTAATAAAATTGAAATTGAAATTGAAATATGTAAATATGTACATATGTATGTGCATAAGTTAGAAACGAATTATAGTAGGAAAGAAACTAGCAACAAATTTTCTATCAGATGTCGAAGGCAGGCAATAGCTCAGCGGTTAGAACTGTAGTTATTGTACTGCAAGGTGCGCAATTTCGAGTCTTGGCAGAAGCAAAAGTAACCTGATGAGTCTTAGAGGGATCTAAGGTGAAACAGCTGTAGTTACATCCATGCTTAAAAAGTTCTTTTCTAGTTTCTAAAAAATAAAAAATAAAATATAACCTGAGCCTGTGCTCGTTAAATTAAATAAATTAAAATAAACAAGTAAGGAAGCCTAAGTTCGAGTGGAATCGAACATTAGATACTCAGCTGTATGCTTTCATTGTTTGTTTGCGTTTGATGGAAACACGGTGTAGGTACTTTATATAAATCGAGTGCTGCATAAAGTGGGCGTAGCCACGCCCATTTTCTAAATTTTTATCAGTCATCCAACTAAGCATATGAATATTATTCTTTGTGCAAAATTTAATTCCTTTATGACTTCCAGTTACAAAGATGTCACGTTACAAATTCCCAAAGGTTGTTCCAGAAATATCTTCGTTAAAAAGTAGGTCATAAACCGATTTCAATAAATTTTTGCGTGTCTATTAACACAAGTTATAAAATTGTATAAACCAAGTTTCGTCATAATATCTCAATTATTTGTCGAGTTATGGGCTCCGAAATCTCGTTGATTCCTTTGTCTGAAAAGAGGCGGTGCCACGCCCATTTTCCGAAATTTTTCTATTTTTTGTTTCCGATCTATTGTAGAACTCATGCCACAACATTTCAATGAATTATCTTTACATTTGACAGAGATATCGCTTAAAATGTTTTTATTATGTCACTTTATAAGACCCATATATAAAAGTGGGCGTGGTCGTCAACCGATTTTGGCAATTTTTCGTCAAAACATTTGCCTAAGTAAGTATATCACGCCTACCAAAATTCATCGATATATCTTCAACGGTTTCTGAGTTATGACTTATAAAACTTTCAATGTTTGCCCCTTAATAAGTGGGCGTGGCACCGCCCATTTTCCAAAATTTCACCATATTTCTTCATAAGGGCCTGAGCTCAATACGTGTGTGAAATTTTATCACTCTATCTCTATTAGTGACTGAGATACAAAATTTCCGATTTTTACTATATAGGGGAGGTGGGCGTGATCATGGTCCGATTTCGCCCATTTTCAATACCATCCGTTCCTGTGTTGATACCAACTTACATTTCAAATTTCATCAAAATATCTCAATTTTTGCGCGAGTTATCGTGCTCACAGACGGACAGACGGACGGACATGGCTCAATCGATTTCTCTTTTCACCCTGATCATTTTGATATATATAAGTCTATATCTATCTCGATTATTTCATTCTGTTACAATCCACCGTTAGGAAATCAAAACTATAATACTCTGTGTACTAGTACAGCTGAGTATAAAAATTAAGTTCATTTGAACATTCCTACACTTTATTCGCTACTTATGTTTAGTCATACAATAATATGTAAATATGTACATATGTATGTGCATAAGTTAGAAACGAATTATAGTAGGAAAGAAACTAGCAACAAATTTTCTATCAGATGTCGAAGGTACTGCAAGGTGCGCAAGTTCGAGTCTTGGCAGAAGCAAAAGTAACCTGATGAGTCTTAGAGGGATCTAAGGTGAAACAGTTGTAGTTACATCCATGCTTAAAAAGTTTTTTTCTAGTTTCTAAAAAATAAAAAATAAAATATAACCTGGGCCTGTGCTCGTTAAATTAAATAAATTGAATGGTTTTTTTTAAGAAAAAATAACAATTAACATCCAAACATAGCATTAAATTAATTTTTTGCCAATTTTTAGTTTTTTTTCGTTTCTTGATTTTCTGTCCGTTTTGTTCTTTCTGAGCGTAATTCTATTCATTTCACTTGATAGCTAGCTGCTAGTTTTCTAATAGCATTGACAGACGGCAGCGATAATACGGAATATCTAGCTAATTCGGACTTAACTTGAGAATTAAGTGGAGGTAATCCGGAATATATCTTGAGTTAGTCCTCAAATTTTTAGCGGATTAGTGCATTTTGTAATGACATCCCTGGTGAAAAATGTCTATTGTGAATGAAAGGGAAGAAAAAGAAGAACACAAAGCAGATCTAGGAAGGTAGGCGCATAAGTGAATTCAGAAATTTTGAATGTAATTTGTTATTGTAATTGGTAGAGTGTAATGTCAAAATGATATTTCGCAGTGGTTGAAATCTGAATTCGTTTGGGACTCGCCCATTTCTATTGACCATGATGTGATTTCGTTTTGATGTTGACATTACTCTACCTTTGGAAATAAAACAAGAAGTTTTTGAATTCGCCGCTGCGCCTACCTTCCTTCAGCTGTTGTGTTAATCCGCAATACTTGCCGTCTGTCAGGGTAAAATTTTAATCGAATTAAGTGTTGCGGTAATCGGAATTAAATAAATAAATTAAATAAAACTTAAACAATAATGATTATTTCTGAACGATAAATATATCACTCAAGGAATAAGTGTTATTTCTGATCAAAAAACTAAGACTCAAAAAAGAATGATTATTTCTGAAGGATTAAATATCGCTCAAGGAATAAGTGTTATTTCTGATCAAAAAAAATAAAACTCAAAAAATGATGATTATTTTTGATGAAATATAAAAATTTAAAATTATTAAGAAAGTATATGTCTTTGACATAGAATTTACTCTGTAGAGGAAATCTTTGCTTTATTTCTTCCAAAGCAGTGATGTAAGAAGATAGGCAAAGCTATCTTATTCAGAAGCTGATTTCGGGAGAGTATTTAGAAGCTCGAGATATTCAGATCCAATTTATATATATATATCATCGGCTGGCAATGTTACGTGAGGTGACCTAACGTTACAATCAATTCTTATTTATTTTTTTTTTAAACATTTTGATGTAGTTTTTTGGCCGTTTTATTGCAATTATATTTATTTGTTTATGAGCTCAAGGCCAAGATTAAAAATTTAAAACACAAATTTTTAATTTTGATTTGGTTTTTATTATTAATTATCGATATTTCGACTCCAGCCTGGAGTCATCATCAGGACTGAAAACAATAATAAACACAGATTATTACATTTAGGTATACATATGTATGTATGTATAGATACATATTCTTAAATGTAACCAAAAAACGAAACTTACACTAATGCTTTAATTTGATCGACTGACAATAAACTTTAGAACAAAGTGGAATATGGAAAAATGCGAAGCATAGAAATGTAAACAATTAAAAGTACCGTAAATGTAAACAAATTTTGGAGACATCATAACATAAAAATGTAAACAATTAAAAATGTACCGCAAGGGTAAACAAAAATATAGGAACAACAATACATAAGAAAACACGAACAGTGAGACGTAAACTGTGTATATCACTGCAGCTGTTCTTTGTTGTTGTTGCTCGAAGCTCGCGTTGAACACCGGTTTGGATGGGGGATGCGTACGTACCTACAAACATTTATTTGGACAATTGTTGGTGTTTGAGTACTAAATTTCGATACACATGAGCGCAGTTGTCCGTGTCAGATTTAAAGTTAATTCTCTTGTTATTAGGGGTGTTCAAAATATGCAACATTTCCAATGTGTATCGTTTATGATAATGCTTCTCATTGTCTAGGATTGCTACATTATCGAAATCTGGGTAATGTCCAGTACTGCCGCAATGGTATGACAAGGCCGTCTTGTTGTCCGAAGAATTATTGCGTAGTTTGATATTGGACTTATGTGCGGAAATCCTTGTCTTTAGTTTAGATTGAGTAGTCCCCACATATACTTTTTCTCATACGTGGGACCCGTCACCGTTGCATGGGATTTCATATACCACGTTTGATCTCTCGTATTTCGGAATTTTGTCCTTTGTATTGCTGTAGAATCGTTTTAGTGAATTTTTGTACGTGAACGCGACGTTGTAATTTTCCTTGTCATATATACTGGAATTTCTTATTCTCTCTGCTATCCCTGAGACATATGTCATTGATTTATATATTTCATTCGTTGGTTCTTTCGTTGTTCTCTCTAAATTATTTCCAACGTGGTAGAGGTGGATTAGTTTATTTGTCAAATGGGAAGGAATATCATTGTTGGTCAGAATTTGCTTAATAATAGGGATATTTTTCTTATGATATATTTTGTCGCTTATCGAGAGAACTCTTGTGATGAAATTTTTGGCAGTATTTATAATGATGTTCCTTTCGTGTTTTGAGTAGAAATTTATGAGCCTCCCTGATGCCGTGGGCTTTTCGTACCAGTCTAGTGTTATTGTGTTGTCTTTCCTTATTATTAGGGTGTCCAAATACGGTAACTTTCCATTGTTTTCTTTTTCTATTGTAAACTTCACCGATCTATTGTAATTGTTCAATGTATTCAGCAGAGTATCGGCTTCTTCTGTTTTGACTATTGTAAATAAATCATCAACATATTTTGTAAGTAATCTAGGCTTGCTGACAGAGTCTCTTTCGAACTTAGTAAGTAAATCTTCCACAAATATGTCAGCTATTATGGGGGAAGCCGGCGAACCCATTGGCATCCCTGATCTCTGTTCATATATTTTGTTATTATATTTGAAATACGAATTCTCTTTTATGCAAAATTTTAGAATTGTTAGGAATAATTCCTTCGTCATAGATGTATGTTTCTTGAGGATATAGTTTCTATGGACAGATCGACTGGGACACTAGGGAACAACGATACAACATCTAATGACACTAAAATCTCGTCATCATATATATATGAACCTCCAACCTTATTTTTGAATTCCACTGCATCTTTGACATTATATTTGGAGGACTTGGTCAAATTTTTAAGGATGTTTGTCAGATATTTACATAGATTGTAGGACGGTGAATTGACGGACGAACAAATAGGCCTGAGAGGAGTGCCTTCCTTGTGAATTTTCGGCACACCGTATATTCTCGGCGGGTTGGCCGTTTTACATATAAGTTGGTTCCTTTCACTTAAATCAATAACTTTATTTTTGTACATTCTTTCCACTATATCATTATTCTTATCCTGTAGTTGGTTTGTGGGATCACGTCTTAGCACTCTGTACGTAGTGATATCATTAACTAATGTTTTCATTTTCGACTCGTATTCGTATTTGTCCATTAATACTGTTACATTTCCTTTGTCCGCATTTAAAACCAAAATCTTTCTGTTGTTATTCAAAAACTTTTGCGTGGAATGTAATGTATTGATCATGAATTTTTCCCTAGCAGTAGTTGTTGTTTTTTTCTTCAGGTGATCACGTATTATTGTCGTCAAGTTGTTTCTTTCTATTTCTTGTTTTTCTTTATCCTTTATTGTTTGTATGCAATTTTCACCGTCTGCTATAAATTTAAACAGTGGAAAGTTCTTATTCTCTGTTGGTAAAGCGAACTTCGGACCAAGAGATAGAAGCCATTGGGAGTCTGTTGGTATGTTGACATTTGTTTTATTGCAAAACCATTTTGGTACCACCCTAATGTTCCATAGTTGTTTTTGGGTTGCTCTCAAGTCAGCAAGCCTAGATTACTTACAAAATATGTTGATGATTTATTTACAATAGTCAAAACAGAAGAAGCCGATACTCTGCTGAATACATTGAACAATTACAATAGATCGGTGAAGTTTACAATAGAAAAAGAAAACAATGGAAAGTTACCGTATTTGGACACCCTAATAATAAGGAAAAACAACACAATAACACTAGACTGGTACGAAAAGCCCACGGCATCAGGGAGGCTCATAAATTTCTACTCAAAACACGAAAGGAACATCATTATAAATACTGCCAAAAATTTCATCACAAGAGTTCTCTCGATAAGCGACAAAATATATCATAAGAAAAATATCCCTATTATTAAGCAAATTCTGACCAACAATGATTTTCCTTCCCATTTGACAAATAAACTAATCCACCTCTACCACGTTGGATATAATTTAGAGAGAACAACGAAAGAACCAACGAATAAAATATATAAATCAATGACATACGTCTCAGGGATAGCAGAGAGAATAAGAAATTCCAGTATATATGACAAGGAAAATTACAACGTCGCGTTCACGTACAAAAATTCACTAAAACGATTCTACAGCAATACAAAGGACAAAATTCCGAAATACGAGAGATCAAACGTGGTATATGAAATCCCATGCAACGGTGACGGTTCCCACGTATGCGAAAAAGTATATGTGGGGACTACTAAATCTAAACTAAAGACAAGGATTTCCGCACATAAGTCCAATATCAAACTACGCAATAATTCTTCGGACAACAAGACGGCCTTGTCATACCATTGCGGCAGTACTGGACATTACCCAGATTTCGATAATGTAGCAATCCTAGACAATGAGAAGCGTTATCATAAACAATACACATTGGAAATGTTGCATATTTTGAACACCCCTAATAACAAGAGAATTAACTTTAAATCTGACACGGACAACTGCGCTCATGTGTATCGAAATTTAGTACTCAAACACCAACAATTGTCCAAATAAATGTTTGTAGGTACGTACGCATCCCCCATCCAAACCGGTGTTCAACGCGAGCTTCGAGCAACAACAACAAAGAACAGCTGCAGTGATATACACAGTTTACGTCTCACTGTTCGTGTTTTCTTATGTATTGTTGTTCCTATATTTTTGTTTACCCTTGCGGTACATTTTTAATTGTTTACATTTTTATGTTATAATGTCTCCAAAATTTGTTTACATTTACGGTACTTTTAATTGTTTACATTTCTATGCTTCGCATTTTTCCATATTCCACTTTGTTCTAAAGTTTATTGTCAGTCGATCAAACTAAAGCATTAGTGTAAGTTTCGTTTTTTGGTTACATTTAAGAATATGTATCTATACATACATACATATAATAATAATAAGAATAGTTCGTTTATTTAGAAAAAATTTTCCATTAAAATAGCATTACATAGTTTGAATAATATAATTTCTTAGTGAGTTTTGAAATTTCAGCAGTGTTTCTTGATTTTTGACATATGAAGGGAGAGAGTTAAATATTTGTATACCCTTATAAAATAAGGAATTTTGACTACATAGTTTGATTGAATTCGTTACACAAATTTGATTAGAGTTTCTTAAATTTATGGCATGATTGTTGTTTTTGTATTTAATCTTACAAGTTAGGTATTCTGGGGTAAGTCCATTTATAATTTTAAAAAGAAATACTAATGTTTTATAAGTAATTAACTGTTGAACACTCATCAAGTTTAGATCATTTAACATGGTATTACTTTCCGTATTATTACTAACTCTAAGGGCCGTTTACTCAACCTCTGATTAACGCTAATCACGGTTAAAGTCCGGTTAAACATCATTATCGACTTCATCACACCACACATTTACCACGTGGTCGATAATGCAGTCCATAAGTTAACCGGGCCTTTATCCTCCGGTTAGCATTAATCAGAGGTTGAGTAAACGGCCCTAAGTATTTGTCTTAAACATCTATTCTGTAGTACCTGTAACCTATTTAGGTGAGTAATATTTGAGAGGAATAAAACAGTGGCGCAATATGTGAAGTGAGGTTCGATAATGGATTTGTACAATGCCAATTTTTGATTCGTGTTTAGCTCATTTCTTAATCTATTTAAAACATTTATTTTAAGGCCAATCTTTTTACAAACGTGTCCGATATTCTTGTCAAAGGCCAGTTTTTCGTCGATGACAATGCCCAAGTATTTGATTTCACTTTCAATTTCTAATATTGTTCCGTTTACAATAATATTTATATTGTTTTTGTTTATTTTTTTGTTAGTAATTATCATAGCTTTTGTTTTAGAAACGTTCAACTTTAGTTTGTTTTGGCATAATTTCATATAGAGTGTGTTAAGATCGTCGTTGAGCTTAGAAGAAGCATCAGCTATATTATCAGCAATAACATACACGAGGGCATCATCAGCGAATAACTTAGCCTGACAGTTTTTTAAACAATTTATGATGTCATTAATGTAAAGTATGAACAGTAGGGGACCGAGAATGGAGCCTTGTGGTACTCCCAAGTTATTACATAATATATTTGAGGAAACTTCTCCGATTTTTACGTTTTGAGTTCTTTCATTCAAATAACTGTTAAACCAAGCTAGTGATCTTCCGCGAACTCCATACTTCGTTAATTTATGCGTTAGAAGGGTTATTTCAATAGTTTCAAAGGCCCGTTGGAAGTCCAGAAATACTGCTACAATCACCTTCGAGTCATTTTGAGTGGTTTTCCAATCATATATAATATCATTGATAGCTGTTTCACATGAATGTTGAGATCGAAAGCCAGATTGAAAATTATTAAGTAATTTGTTAGTTTCTATGTAATTGGCAAATTGATTGTAAACTAAGGATTCCACAACTTTTTCAATGGTATCAAGTAGGTGTATCGGTCTCTGATCATTAATCAGGATTGATCCAGGTTTTTTCTGAATTGGAATAATAGTTGAGTTTTTTAATACTTGGGGAAAAATTCCACTTTCGAATGATTGATTGATAATGTTGACAAGCTGACTGCCAACAACGAACATAGCATCTTTCTGAACATTTGGGTTGATAAAATGCTTGTCAGTGTTATTCTTAAGATTTCGTATACAAAGTTTAATTTCAGTGATGGAAACCCCTTTGAATTCAAAATAAGTGTCTTCGATTTTTGGAACGTCACCTACAAATTGAATCAGCGGGATGCTTTCGTTAAGATCAACAATATTGTTAACAAAATATTGGTTAAATTCATTTGCAATTTCAGAGTCATCGTCAAGGATTACATCATATATTTTAACTTGCGTGATCTCATTCTGTTGTTTGTTAAGTATTGAATTTAATACTTTCCATGTTGCTTTGTTGTTGCCGTACACCCGATAAGGTTGCCGCTGGTTAAACTCATACTTTTTCAACTGGATCATTCTTTTATATTCATTTTTGAAACAACGGTATTGATGCCATATTTCTGGTGACTCCGGGGAATTTATATAGGATTGTGCAGTCTTGTATAATCGATTTTTTTCCCGGCGCAATAATTCAAGTTCACGATCAAAAAAGTTTTGCTCAGTTTTAATCGTTTTTACTGATTTAAACTGATGCGTGGCTTTTTTGATGATATCAATAAGCCAATTCATTTTTACATTTACGTTATTATTTTCCACAGTGTACCACGAGTTTATTGATTCTTCAAGGGAACGCCAAAGGTCAATTTCATTGTAATTTTTCCAGACGCGAATTTGTCTATTTTTACTCACGGCATTATTATAATTGCCATTAACTTTTATCTCAAGTATAGCATGATCTGAAATTTGGTCGTCGATTGATACATTACATGTGATTTTGTTTGGTTCAATATTAGTTAGACACAGATCAATAAGTGTTAAGGAAGTCTCAGTTGTTCGTGTTGGTATGCTAGATAGGTTTCTAAATCCATTATCATCGCAGAAATTTTTTAGTCGATTTGTGTATGATGTGGCTGATAACATGTCGATGTTAAAATCACCACAGATTACTGCAGGCTTGTTACTTGTCACACTATTGAACCATATTTCAAATGAGTCCAAAGTGTCATTTTTATGTGATGAGTTCGACGATAAATACACACATGCGAAAACTGTGGATTGGTGGTAAATGTTCAAGTTTATTGATAAGTACCAAGCAATTTGTTGACTCTCAATTACAACATTTGAGTATTTAAAGTGTTTTTTAATATAGAGACAAACGCCGCCTGTGTGTTTAGAATGGAACACACAGTCAACAAAATTATAACCAGAAATGCTTACTTCATTGGTGTCGCAGTCGGGAGTTAAATGGGTTTCATTGAGGAAAAATATATCGGGTTTTTTGATTCGTATTACGTATTTTAGTTCAGTAAGATTATTGCTCAGGCCACAAATATTAGAACACATGATATTAAGTTGGTTTTCTCGTTGCTATTGTGTTTCGTGGTATTCAATTCTGTTCACTACAGATGCCAAGCGTCGCCTGAAGATTGGACAGTTTTTGTCCCAAGCATGGTGATTTGTGTCTGTATTCAGGTTAAACTTTTCATTCGATTGTTTACAATTTACACAGCAGAGTTCTTTGCTTTTGCAGTCGCCATGTCTGTGGGGACCAGAGCAGCGGCTACAATTTTGATCTTTTGAACATTCATTTGATTTGTGAAAGTAGCCACAACATTTATAACAACGTTTAACATGTACATGCTCAAAGATTTTGCATTCCCGCCATGGTAATTTTAAAATGGAAATATCTAACAACTTTCTATATGAGCCACTATTAGTTTCAATAATAACATTATTTGTTTGGGTGGAGCGAGTTTTATGCGGTATGACAGTAATGAGACGCATTTCAATGTCTTTGATTTCTTTGTTGTTCTTACGTAACTCGTCAATGATGGAGCCCTTTGCAATTTGCAGTGGAATGTTCGATATACGTTCTCGGGGTGCATTTAATTTTGGCAAAAAAACATCATAATTTGGACCAAGCTTTTGATTGACAATTTGTTTAACTTTGACTGTGTCGGATGCCTTTTCACAGCGAAGAACCACACCACCATCTCGAGCATTACGAGTACCGCACACATTGATATCATTGACATTGATTTTATTACAGATTTCATCAAATGTTTTTTTGCAAGTTTGCTTCTCTTTCGGCTTGATAACAACAGTAGGTTTAACAGAAGATTTGACAACACTAGCAAATGTAGGCCGTTCATTATCGGCACTACCACTCACTCGTAGTGAAGAAGTGGTTGTTGAGATTTTTTTATCCAGGTCTTCTAGTTTCGTTTTGATGGATGCTGCCAGATCATTGTTAATTGCTTGCTTTTCAATTGAGTTTTGGTTGAATAAGTCCAGTTTATACAGCAATTGTATCACTTGCTTTAACTTTTCAGTGGTACTATTGTTTTTGCATTGCAAGCAATCTGGGCAATACAATTTCAAGCATTTACTATTCCTTCTTGCTTTTGCTTCGGTTTTCGTAACATTGGCACACTTGAAGTGGAATACGGAATCACAGCCATCACATGTAGTGTAATCATCATCATCGTCTATTTCTTTTTTACACTTGTAACACAGCGACATAGTGACATTGCAGTTTGCAGGTCTTAATTGCAATCTTTGCTTTGTGCACACTTTCTGATTGCGTGTTGAGAAATGTTACTTCCACTGAGAACAAAAACAGCTCTAAAGAGGTACACTGCATACATTCAATTTAATTCAATTGATTATCCAATTAGTTTAGATCCTTCAGCACTTATCTTTATATTTTATTTACTCAAAAATTCACCGACAAATTCAAAAGAAATAAGCAAAAAAGCTCGCTTGCGAAAACAACGTCACACCCGTGTTGCCGCTTAGACGATATAGTGGTATAGCAAACTAGGTACTGTATACCTAAATGTAATAATCTGTGTTTATTATTGTTTTCAGTCCTGATGATGACTCCAGGCTGGAGTCGAAATATCGATAATTAATAATAAAAACCAAATCAAAATTAAAAATTTGTGTTTTTTTTTTTAAATCAATTTTGAGCCAGCTTATAAAATATTTTAGTAGACTCCAAATAAATTTGATGTATTAACGGCTTTATATACTGGTTTGGTAAGAAAAGCCCACAAACGCATCTCTGATCACCACAACAAAAAAATGGAAGCGAAATTTGGTTCTAAGATCGGACGCAGAGCTAAAGCAAAAAATTTTAGAAGCGGAGCAGGAGCGAAAAAAAAACTTTTGTTCCGAGGCCCTGTAAGCAGGTCGAAGAATATATTGCCAGATCAGAACAAAGTACAATTTTGAACTATTGCAGACACATTTTATTTGTAGATATTAAAAAATTTTAGGTTAGAAAAAATTAGTTCGTTGCAAAGGAAACGAAAATTTTTGACTTCAATTTTCATTTAGCTAATTTTTGAAAATCTGTTCTTGTTTCCCTACACTGCAAATTCATGTATCCTCTTTTCCCTAGGCTTGGCATCACTGGTACACATTTACAAATGAGCTGTTCGCTCTTTAAGGCTGGTATCGACTTCTCAAGAAATTTTTAGCTTTATTTCTGGAGTGAAAAATTGTAGTAGGCAAGAAATTTTGACGTTTATTATTCCACCGTGAATACCAAGTGAAACGAAAAAGATCATCAAAAACGTAAACAAAATAAACCATTTTGTAAACATCAGAAATTGATAAGTTCTTAAAAAACATTAAATAAAAGCTTTAAATATTTGTTTTCAATAGTGTTATTTTGTTGTTATTTTAGAAAATCATCGAAAGCGACGAGGATGACCTTATATTACTGCTAAACTGTGATATATTGATGGCCGGAATGGAAGTAGATGTAAGAAATTGATGTCAACTTCCGCTTTGCGTCATTACAAAAATTGTACACTATATTTTTTCTGATTAATTTTTCCATTTTCACCACCATTTTTATCAACATGTAACAAAAGCCAACAGACGTCAAAATTTCTTTAAGAAATAAATGCTCGATGATATATTTCTTGGCAAAACCTGTGTTGCTGTGTTCGAATTATGTTGAAAAATAGTGGTAAAAAAGTGTATTAAATTTCTTGAGAGGTCGATACTCGCTCAAGAAAGTTTCACAAGAAAAATTTCTTGAGCATTTCTGGTACGTCATTTTATATGGAACTTTTGCGTTTCTTGAGAGGTCGATACTAAGCTTTAGTGGGCAAAGGCATTGTGTAAGGAGAACAGTGAAATGACTCTGGGATGTGTTTAAAACAGTCGGACAGCTGTGCTCAGCTGATTTTGAAGTTGTTGTTATGGCCCAATAACGATCGTGAATGCAGTATAAGTTGCTCTTCTTCTTTCTGTTTTGTAGGTTGTTTATTTTACATTCTTATACCATGTCTCCACATAACGTGTTTCGCTTTTTTTCTCCATTTTCTCTCTCAATCTTGTTTCGACACGGAAACCAGTGCCGAAACTCGCCAATTTCCATACAAAATTTCTGAGAGCGAGTGAACATTGAAACACTGTTTCATTCTGAATCATCTTGCCAACCTCGATGATATCGATGTCTTCTCTAATTTTGTATCGAAAATCTATCGAAATCTCACACAGACCAAAACAAAAACGCAAAAATAAGCAAACATACAAACATTTAAGAAGAGCAAGAAAGAGAAATGTTAAACTGAATCACGATCAGCCACGTGGAGACGGGTTATTTAGCGAGATGTTTTGCTAGATGTTTTGTTGGTGAAACAAGTTATGTGGAGACGGGCTTTTACACATGTTATTCGTGAAATGGCTGGCGTTTACGACCTCTCTGGGAATTGCGTTTTAGCAACTCGGCCTTAATTTCTTTTCGGAATTATGAATTGGTTTTTTCAATTCCCAATTCCAGAATTGCGTTTCTGTCCTGCTTACTACGACCATGTCATTATGGTCCCTTTTCATACAACAACCACATCCGGCCGCCATGCTGAACTGCCCTTCAAAAATGGCCGCCATGCTGGTCTGCCCATCATTTTGACATTTGGCGATGGCACATCGACCATATATCGACTTTTTTTAATCGATTTTTCGATGAGCTGGCTCACTAGACGTTTTACACTATGGGCAAAGGCGACGAGCATGCTCGCGCGCATGTTCGTCGTGTGTGGCTAGCTTAAAGGTTCAGACATTGGTGACTTATAAGTAGGCTGACCATAAATATGAATCGAAAATGAGGGACAAAATTTCAAATGATATAAATACGAACATATATTTATGAAACTTGAAATCGTAAAAAATATTTATTCATCAAATAATAGGCTTACAAACATATGTAATTCACATTCTCTTCAGGCTTTTTGTTTTAACAAAAATAAACAAATTTGCAAGTTTAATTATAGGTATCTACAATAAAGCAAGCATAATGCTACGATAAAAAAGAATTTGGTAACTTAGTTTAATGTCCACAAATCAATTTTAATACTATTTACCAATTTCTTTCAAATTAATTTGCCACACAGCAGCCACAAAAATTACATTCCAACAAACATATAGTCAATGAGGATGGTAGTTATTTTCGATAACTACTTAAATTCTGATGAGAAAAAGGGCTGCCACCTCAACCTTTTTAATATAAAACAGATTTTAAACAAAAAGGGGAATATTCATAGTCAAAATAAAATATTGATTTTAACTAACTTAAAATCAGCTTTTATCAAGACTATGAATATGCCCCAAAATAAATAAATGAGGGACAAATGAGGGACACTAGGAAAAAAACAGAACATTTTGAGGTTTTCCGAAAAAACAAAAATACGAGGGACAGACTTCTGAAAAACAGAACGGTCCCTCAAAAAACAGAACGGATGGTCAGCCTACTTATAAGTTATTCTGTATCGTTAGAGCGCTTTCACATTACTCGGTGCGGTATCGGATCGACATTTTTGGTTTTTACCGAAAGTATACCGAAGCCGTACTGACCACATGTATTTCAATTGGCACTTTCACATTAGTGTTGCATACATGAAATCGGAGTGGATTAATATCGGTATACCGCAACGCGGTGAGACCGGTCAGTAAAATTTGAGGAATTACTGCATACATTTTTGCGGCGTAATAAAAAAAGAAGAACAAAGTCAGTAAAAAACTCGTTTCCGTTATAAATGTAGCAAGTTACAATGTCTTCGTCTTCGCTAGAAGACATTATTGTTATTATTGAGTGATTTGTTGCAGTTAAAAATTTTGTTTTGGAAATTTCGATGTTTGTTTTCCTATTTTCTGCCGATTACGCACCGAAAGTATTCCCACAAGTGTGAAAAACACAGCAACGCGGAATCGTTTCGGTACGCTGAAAATACCGACCAAAAAATGCCGATCCGATGTCGTACCGAGTAATGTGAAAAGGCCCTTAACCTTATTGAAACTTTATCGCTATCCATGTGAGCTGTTAGTGGTGCCGTAAATCTGTAAACAGCTGACGCATGTCGAGGCAGATCTTGAAAAGTAGGCGCATAGGCGAATTCAGAAATTTCCCATGTATTTTGTTATTTTAATTGGTAGATTGTAATGTGAAAATAATATTTTTATGGTTAAAATCTGAATTCGCTTGGGACTCGCCCATTACTATTGGCCATGATGTGAATTCGCTTTGATTTTGATATTATAATCTACCTTTATAAATAAAAAAAGAAGTTTCTGAATTCGCCTATGCGCCTACCTTCCTATATCTGCTTTCACAAGTGTCAGCTGTTTACGGATTTAAGCTCAAATTAGTTATGCAGTAACAGTATCGTTATAAAACAGCTGATCAACCAACCTTATGAGAAACAATGTATTTGATTAGTGATTCGCTAGGCGGTAACGCTATCGGTAACAACCAAATGAATTTTGGTTTTCAGCCGTAACGCTAACCAGCTGATCGATTGTTTGTTTCAGTTGTTCACTGTCATGGCCCAATAATAATATGGTTGTAGCAATCAAAAGAGAACACGCAATTAGCGTTAATACAAAATATGATAATTTCGCAACCGAAAAACCCAAAAGAAGAAGAGCGACTCTATTGCATGGCCACCTTTATTGGGCTATGATCACTGTTCAGCTGTTTACTGTTACTACACCAATAATCGACCAAATTAATACCGATACTGTTACTATAATGGAAATAAAGTTAACGCATAACTAATTGAACCCTTAGGGCCGGTTTCACCATCTCCGATTAAGCACTTAACCAGAGATTTTTGCCCGGTTAAGCAATTTATTTGACAGCTCGCCATACGATTGACGTCAAACTAACCAGCGATTAAATTAACCGGAGGTGGTGAAACCGGCCCTTAGGGTTGCTAACCAAAATCCAATTGGTCTGTAAGTTAACGATACAGCTACAGAATTACGACAAGGCACCAATGACTAGTAACACAGCGTGTCGTAAGGTTGGTTGAACCAGCTGTTTTATAAGGTTACAGATAAGTCACCAATGTCTGCACTTTAAAGCAAACACGACTGCCGAGTTCCCGTGGCAGTGATCCAGATCGGGATAAGAAGTTTGCATGCAAATGCAACAAGAATTTTGTGATCCTGGTGTTTATCTGTATCAATTTCGGATCCGTATAGATTGTAATAGATTTTTTTTATCCATATAAATACCAGGATCACCAAATTGTTGTTGCATTTGCTTGCAAAATTGTATCCGGATCTGGATCACTGCCACGGGAACTCGCCTGACGAAGCAGTAATAGCGTTTGTTGACGGTAGGAAAGTGAATGAGTTGCAGGAATTTATCACAAAAGAGCGAGAGGATCACAGGATGTGAGGGAGAAAATGTCTAGCAGAATTTGTGTTTGTAATTTCCTAGAATGTGTCAAATTGTAAACAGTGTTGCCACAACCTCAAAAAGTTTGGTATCACAAATTGATACATTCAACGTTCTTTCGTATCACCGAAAAATGTGTGAAAAAAAATTAAAATTAATAGAATATGCTGCTTTTGGGGTTCTAACCCGTTTCACAATTTGATACCTAAATGTTTTTTTCGTATCACCGAAATTTTTTTCAGAAAAAAATTAAAATTAATAAAGTAAGCTACTTTCGTGGTTAGTAAACTAGTACGAATCTTTCAATATGTTCCCAAAATTCTCAATAACTATTCCGAATGTTTTCGATTATAAAATTATGTTAACATAAGTGTATTTTCATAACTACTTCATTCCTGAGGTCTCAAGACCATTTTTTTTTGTTTTGTTTTTTTTTTTTATAAGGAAAAATTAATAAGTTTTGGTAGAAGTTATAGATCCAAGCTCAAGAATGAAGTACATAGTTATGAAAATAAAAACGACCAAAAAACCATAAGTAAAATAAGTGTTTTTTTTTTAATATGGAGATAAAAATGTAATCAAAAAAATTAAGTTTTTCTTGCGTTTTTTTTCTAAATTTGACTATTGTCGCAATCGTATTTTTTATACGGAAATAAAAATGTAAATAGAAAAAATGAAGGTTTTTCGGCGTTTTTACAAAATTTTACTACATATTGTATCAATCGTTTGCATTTGTTTTTATATGGAGATAAAAATTTAAATAGAAAAAAATTATGTTTTTTCTGCTGTGTTTTCTTTACTAAATTTAACTATTGTGGATATTTTTGACTGTTACATTTAATATATTTGACTATTATGAATGTTTTTGACTGTTCAATTTAGCAAAATTACCCCGGATAGCAAATTTTTAAAAGCTGTCAGGAGAATAATATTTGGCGACCCGGCAAGACTAGTGAATTTGACAACAAGCCTAAACAACAAAAAGACCAAAATACGTACATATGCAAATCATAAATTAAAAGATAACCGCAGCGAATATTATTACTAAAAATTAAAACGAAAATAGTATCTGTATATAATTTCTGCATTTTATTAATTACAAAAATTAGGTTTCTTAATGCACATATGCGCAGATGTATATGCGCTTAAATAAAAACACGGCTAATATCGAGAGAAAAGTACAATAATTTCAATGATATTCATTTTATACAAAATGTTATAAAAGACTCAAGTACTGCACCACAGAAGTTAATTTTGTTATTCACTAATCGTGTTGTTTACACATCACTGATTTTTAATTCTTGTAACTCTGGCAAATTTTTTGATTCTTGTGTGTTTTGGTGTGTTTGTTGTATTTTTCTAATGCGTTTTCGATTCTGGCAGAAAATGCTACCTTTACCTTTAACTGTTTTGTGGTCGATTCTAAAAAATGCAATGAACAGAAATTTTGAGTGAGTTTGTTCATGCTACGTTAAGTGTGTACCTATAACTCTACCTTAAAGTGCATCTTCACAGTGTGAGTGCGACATTGAAAACGTGTTGCAATCACGGAGTGTAACATTTTACCTCAGAATAAGAAACACTATAAGATATTTGAAATAATACAAATAAGTATGTACCTTTTATTTATTAAATCTAGCAAAACGCTTAGGTTAGGCTGCAGGCGTGATTAACCTTAATTTTGAAATGTACAATAATTTTGTTCAAAATACACTAATTTGACGGCTCTGGTACAATAATTTTTCTTCTCTGTGTTGCCAACCCTGCATAGGCATGTCATTGGCGGTAATGGCTTACAATATTGTAGATGTAATGCATTATATGTATAATCGCTACTAATATTGGAAAAATAAGCTATTACATGTAATGAGTTCTTTCACTGGTAGAATTAATTGGATATATCCTAAAATCCAGTATACTAAGCTATAATGCATTATAATTTCGCTGCTAAAATTGGAAATATAATCTGTTACAAGTAATAAGTTCTTTCACTGGTATAATTGGGTATATGGATATATGTCATTTTATTTAATTTATCTTTTTTATACTCAGCTGTACTAGTACACAGAGTATTATAATTTTGATTTCCTAACGGTGGATTGTAACAGAACGAAATAATCGAGATAGATATAGACTTATATATATCAAAATGATCAGCGTGAAAAGAGAAATCGATTGAGCCATGTCCGTCCGTCCGCCCGTCTGTCCGTCCGTCCGTCTGTCCGTCTGTACGCACGATAACTCACGCAAAAATCGAAATATTTTGATGAAATTTGGAATGCAAGTTGGTATCAAGACGAGAACGGATGGTATTGAAAATGGGCGAAATCGGACCATGACCACGCCCACCTCCCCTATATAGTAAAAATCGGAAATTTGGTATCTCAGTCACTAATATAGCTGGAGCGATGAAATTTTACCCACGTGTTGAGCTCAGGCCCCTATGAAGAAATTTGATGAAATTTTGGAAAATGGGCGGTGCCACGCCCACTTATTAAGGGGCAAACATTGAAAGTTTTATGAGTCATAACTCAGAAACTATTGAAGGCATATAGATGAAATTTGGTACGCGTGATATATTTGCTTACGCAAATGTTTTGACGAAAAATTGCCAAAATCGGTTAACGACCACGCCCACTTTTATATATGGGTATTATAAAGTGACCTAATAAAAACATTTGAAGCGATATCTCTGTCAAATATAAAGATATATCAATGAAATTTTATGGCAAGATTCCAACTAAGGACATAAAACAAAAAACACAAAAATTTTGGAAAATGGGCGTGGCACCGCCTCCTTTTAGGAGCAGGAATATACGAGATTTTGGAGCCCATATCTCGACAAATAATTGATATATTATGACGAAACTTGGTGTATACACTTTTATTACTTGTAGCAATACATGTTGAAAATTTTAGCGAAATCGGTTGACGACCACGCCCACTTTTATATATGGGTATTATAAAGTGGCCTAATAAAAACATTTTAAGCGATATTTTTGTCAAATATAAAGATAATTCATTGAAATTTTGTGGCATGAGTTCTACAATAGACTGGAAACAAAAAATAGAAAAATTTTGGAAAATGGGCGTGGATACGCCCACTTCATGCAGCACTCGCTTTATATAAAGTACACCGTGTTTCCATCAAAGGCAAACAAACAATAAGCATACAGCTGAGTATCTAATGTTCGATTCCACTCGAACTTAGGCTTCCTTACTTGTTAATACTTACGTGATGTTTTAAAAAATTTCAACATAGTAAATAAATTTAATATTTTCATACAAATATTCATTTTTTTATATTTTTTTAAGTATACAAATTAACATCAAACTAAATTATCTTAATTATTATTTTTTATACTTTTTCCTTTTCGATTATTTTCTGCATTAGCAGTAAGCGAAAAATTATAATTGTAAAACTTTTGCATTACAAGTAATGGACAAAGTAAGCGGAGGAGTGTTTCTTAGCTATTTGTAATGCGTTATTTCATTGAACATGTTTTAAGCCATTACCAAAATATGGAAAAACCCTGCTGGGTATACACATGCATACATATGTATGTATCAGAGGCGGTCGCTTCATACAAGCCGAGAAGCTCGGCTTGCGTACACATTTTCGTTCATTTCATACGAAATTCTTTAAAATCTGGTTATTTTACGTTTTAAATGTGTTTACTATTTAAGTTCTCAATAATATATCCCCACACTATAACATGCCCCTAAAAGCCTGCTAAGAAAATAGCGCAAATACCCCACCAATCCACCTCACAATGTGTATTTTGTTTGTACAGCCAATCACAGCACAGTGAGCATGCTTCAACGTTTCCACACATTAGCTTTTACCTGGCTTTCAAAGCAGAATAACATAGATTGTTTTCTCGCTTTCGCTAAGGAGAAACCAATTGCTTATTTTCAGACTTAAATTGGAAAAAAAAAAACTAGCAAAGCACTTTTTTTATTTTTCACCTCAAATTTGTATGCGAATATGAAGCTGGCTTCGGCATTCACAAGTTCAGTATTCACAGCCATATGCATATATGATTTGATTTTCGTTTGCATGTAGGTACATACTTATGCACATAATTTCTTACATCTGCATGTGCATGCAAACATAAATATCAAATACCAGATTATAAAAGGGTTGATTGTGATTTTTGGCGACTATTGGCACAATATCAAGATAATTTTAAAAAGCGGTGGAAATCAAATTGGACCTCAGTTTTTCAAACACTAAAGCACCAATTTTTTAGGCAATAAGCAAATACACTTGCTACTGCTGAAATTTCCGTCGGTATAAGGAAACTAAAAATACCTCTGCGTATTCGTATAAGATTTCCCTAGCGCACGTTTTTATACTTAAGAATTATGTAAATACGAAATTTTTTATTTTAAAAATGTTCAGAGTAAAATTGCAAAATCAAGAAAAACAATTTTAATTTAAAAATATTTACTTTTTGGTTGCTTGGTTTTCCGACAGGGTAGGAATATGATGTATTGTGGAACGATCTTCCGTCATCCCTTGTCAAGTTTGGTTTGGAGACAAACCGGTTTCGGCTAATATGCGCCATCTTCAGTGTCTTTTTTCGTTCTGAGTTATTTTGTGTAAGTTCGATAGTACTTATAGTAACTGACTTCCTTCGTTTGGTCACGTACTTCGTGTGATATGTTCGTGCATTCGGGTGACGTGCATGCGTGCGTGCGTGCGAGTCTGTGCGTTTAGGTATGTAAATCTATTTTTGTATCCTCGTTAAACAGGCAGGTAAAAGTCCGTTATTGTCCTCTTGTGTGTTGTTTTGTTTATGTCGGTTTTAGGTTTTCTGTCCTCTTTTCGGTATAATAGCTTAAGCGGTTCAAATAATGTATCTGATGCGGTGTTTATTTGTTCATTTATTATTATTCATAATTGTTCATTTATTATTATTCATAATATTATACCGAAAAGAGGACAGAAAACCTAAAACCGACATAAACAAAACAACACACAAGAGGACAATAACGGACTTTTACCTGCCTGTTTAACGAGGATACAAAAATAGATTTACATACCTATGTATAGATTGAAACAACCTCAGATTTTGGTTGCTAAAAACGAATTCAATTTTATTATCAAGAATTTTTCCTTTTATACAATATTTGCTCTTATGTACTACTTATTTACTATGATACACATTTACACTAAGTACTTAAAAATAATGGGACTCTTTCCCACGGTATATTGTACATATGTACATGTACCTACGTACATGTACATATGTATGCTCCTATGAGCGCTTAGGCTTAGAATAACATTGGAAGCGTGAGAATGGCAGCGTCAGCAATTTTGTGTATATTACAATTTGTGTGGAGCTGACTAAGTAGTCAGCGCCAGCGCGTGACAATACAATGTATGGAAATTTATTACGTATGTATGTTTGCGCTTGTGTAACTACATTTGACGCTCTACATCACCCTTCCAAAAAAATGCTCGCTTCATTTGTGGATTCAATGAAGCGAGTATTTCGTTTCAATAAAAATTAAAATTGAACATTTATGTTCCTATTTTTATGCTTACATATTTATTGTGATGTAAAAAGTGGGAACATCTCATGTTATTGCTTTAAGTCTATTTTTATGTACTATAATTTTCTTTTCTGTATTAATATTATTTTTACCTATACTTTCTACCTTATAGGGAGTTAAACTATAATTACTGTTCCTATCAATATTTACTACTCTATAGGGAGTTAAACTATAATTATTCTGCTTATCAATATTTGTTACTCTATAGGGCCCCTTATATCTACTATCTAACTTATGTCCTGCTTCGTCTCTGACTAACACTAAATCTCCTATATTTATTTCCTTAAGTTGTACGTTTTTATCGTAATTAATTTTTTGTTTTTCCTTAGCCTGCCTTATTAACCTATTAGCTCTTTCTTGGGCTATTTGTAACCTAAATTTAACTTCCTTATCATATGCCTCATAATTACATAATGGGCTGATTGTATTTTCTTGTAAAAAGTTGTATGTCGTTGCCGGTTTTCCAAATATTAGTTCAAAAGGGCAGTAACCATGAACTGTAGAAGGTGTTGTGTTATAACAATAGGTAAAGTACTTGAGGTACTCATCCCAATCGTCTTTGTCAATGGATATGTATGAACGCACATATTCATTGAATGTTCTATGGCTGCGTTCAACAGTGCCTAACGTTTGATGATGGTAAGGTGTAGAGATTTTGTGTTCTATTTTTAATAATTTACACAATTCCTCAAAAACGTTATTTTTATATTCCGTTCCCATATCGGTTAGTATGGTCTTCATACATCCATAAATGAGAATGAAATGTTCGAAAATAGCTTTGGCTACTGTTTTTGCATGTTTGCTTTCAATTGGAATTGCTACTAGATATTTGGTTAAGTCACATATTATAGTGACTGCATATTCATTTCCATTCAATGATTTTGGAAATGGTCCAATTGTGTCAATTTGAACTATATCAAACGCTTTTGTTGGCGTTTCTGTTATTGTCATGGGTTCTTTTAAATTTTTATTAATTTTGTTTTTATTGCATTGAATGCATTTTTTAATATGATTTTTTATTTGATTTTTCATATTTTTCCAATAATATTTCTGTTTAATTTTATTGGTTGTGCGATTGATTCCTGGGTGGCCACCATTAACAGGATCATCGTGATATTTTTGTAATATCTTTTTAATCACTTCTTTATCTGTCACGTGCATAACCTCCGGAGTTAATGCAATAGTTAAATTTTTGAGAACTTTGGTACCTATATCTTTAAATGTGTCTACTCGAGTATAATTATTTTTAAACAATTTGTCTCCTAAGGACAACTGTATTTTATTAATTCCTAGATTGCCGGCTTCTTTCATAAGCCTGGCAAAGAATTGATCTAAATCAATCTTCGCCTAAACAATTAGGTTATTTATATTAATTTCGCTACAAATTTTCTTTCCCTTTTTGAACTGCAGTTTCGGGGGATCGAAAACGAGCTGAGCTAGCTTTTTTACTTCACATTTATTTAGCGCTTCATATATTTTTATGTTCTCTTCGTGACAGTTTTCTTTTGTATTTTTATTATTGGAATTTTTATTATTGGTATTTTTATTGGTTTCTGATCGTGTTGTGACTCTCATTATATGGCATGCTTTAACTGACATGTCTTTTAAATCATTTATATTAATGCGTGATATTGCATCCGCAACATAATTTTCTTTTCCAGCTATGTACTCCACTTCAAAGTCATATTCTTCCAGATCTAGTCTTATTCTAGTTAATTTTGATGATGGGTTTCTCATCGAAAAAAGGTAAGTTAAGGGTCGGTGGTCTGTTTTAATTCTGAATTTTCTACCGTAGACGTACGGTCTGAAATAAGTTATAGCCCAATGATTTTTTTTTCAATTGTTGCTTTATTTATTTCGCCTTTTGTGAAAGATCTAGAGGCATAAGCAACTGGTAATTGTTTTCCTTCATATTCCTGACTTAGTACTGCTCCGCAGGCATATCCACTTGCGTCTGTTGTTATATAAAATTCTTTATTGAAATCTGGGTATTGTAAAATATTTGGGATAATTAGTGCATTTTTCAGATAATTGAATGATTTCTCACATTCTTCTGTCCAATTAAAAACAATGTTCTTTTTGCAAAGTCTTGTTAATATTCTAGAGTATTCTGCGAAATTTGGTATAAATCTTCTGTAATAATTGCAAAATGCGACGAATCTTTTTGCTTCGTCGGCATTCTTGGGAGTTGGGTAATTTTGAATTATTTTGTATTTACTGGGGTCTGGTAAAATTCCTTTACTTGTACATTTGTGTCCAAGATAAGTGACTTCTTGGTTGAAAAATAGACATTTATCTGGGTGTAATTTTAAATTATATTTTCTGCAAGTTGCGAATACGTCTTTTAAATTTTTAATCATATGATTTTCGGAACATCCTAATACTACCAAGTCATCCATGTATAAGAATGCTTGTGATGGCTTTAGACCTGCGAATGCCAAAGTCATCATTCTTTGAAATGAGTTTGGTGCTATTTTGAGACCATAAGGTAATCTTTTGAAGCGGTATGTACCATTGTCTGGGGTGAATGATGTTATATCTCTTGATTCTGGGCTTAGTTCTATTTGGTGGAAACCTGACATTAAATCCAAGCAAGAAAAATATTTTGCTCTTCCTAATTGATCTAGAATATCATCAATTCTTGGTAATGGGAATTTATCTGCTGTTAACTTTTTATTTACTTGTCTGTAATCGATTACCAATCTCCATCTTTTATCATTGCTACCTGGAAGTGGTTTTTTCGGTACTAGTAAAATAGGACTATTATATTCGGAAATAGATGGTTCTATTAGGTCATCTTGAATTAGTTTATTTACTTGTTTATTTATTTCCTGTTTATGTGCTTCTGGTATTCTATAATTTTTTACATAGACTGGAGTATCATATTTCATATAAAGTTTTTGTTTATAAAAATTGTTGGTGGTTATAGGTTCTGATTCTAATGCAAATATATCTATATATTCTGAACACAAAGTATTAAGTTGAGATTTAGCAAATGATGGAAAATTTTTATTTAATCTTTCCAGTTTTTCTTTATTATTTTCTTCATTTTTCTGTTTATTTTTTACAATTATGTAGTCTTCTAAATTTTCTGTATTAATATTGTAATTTTGAATAGTTGCATTTTTATCTGTTGTATTAATAATTCTAACAAATGCTTGATTTGGGTTCACTATTGAATTGGCAATAAAAATACCTTCGGCTAATTGTTGATGTGGTATAAATAATTCGTTATTATTATTAATTTTAATTTGTCTAATTAATTCTGATCTTGCTGGTACTGATATACTATTGATTGTTGGCTCATTTGTCATTCGAATTGCTATATCTTCTGGGAAATCATATGGACGTAATATCAAAGTATCTTTATTATTTTGATAGTCCAAAATGCAATTATATTTTTTAATGAAATCTAGTCCCAAAATTCCGTCACATGGGATTGGGAAATCATCTTCTACGATGTGAAATTTATGTCGAATCAAAAGATCGTCACCCTTCAAATCTGCTTTAACTGTTCCGAGGGTACTTGTTATACCCTGACCAATGCCTTTTAAATCTGTTTTTTTGTGAATTATTAATTGAAACATCATTCTGAATTTGACCCTTCTTAATAATAGATATATCTGCTCCTGTGTCTACTAGGAGAGTAGAAAATGAGTTATTTAATGTTGACTTGGAAGATATGTAGCTGTTCAAATGTAAGTTGAATACTAAAATTTTTCTCTCTACTGTTGAAGTGGAGTCTGCTGGTTTTCCTGTTGATCGTAGCTACGTATGTTTCGTGTGCTGTTTGTATTGTTATTGTTATTGTTGTTGTTATTGCGAGCATTTGAGGGTGTTTGGTTTCTATAGTCTCGCCTTTGCATGTTATTGTTGTTGTTATAACTGTAGCGCGTGGGAAACGCGCGTCTTTGGTTACTTCTGTTATTATTACTTTGATAACTTCGACGGAAGCTACCGCGGTAATAGTTTTGTTGGCGGATGTGAAGTAATGAGTTTGGGTTTCCAGTTACTTCAGTACAGCTATTTGTGAATTTAGAGATAGCTTCGTTCATGGAAGTGAACGTTCCTGCCTGCATTATCATTTTTACTTTTTCGTTTGAGCAATTCTTACACATGGCTTTTACAGCTGCTTGTGTAGAATATTTGCTTGCCAAGTCTGAGGTAAGCCCATCAGATATATATGCTCCTTCCAATGACTTTGTTAGCTTCTCTATTTCAGTAGTGTATTGATTAGCTGTTTTACTGCGCTGTTGAATATTCAAGAGCTTTGCAGTCAATACTTCCACTGACTCGCCTTTAATTGAAGTTTGCAATTTTGTTTTAACTTGTTGTATGGTATTTTCAGTACTGATGTAATTTCGTGCAGTACCTTTAAGTTTAGTTTTTATAATGGATATCGCTAACGCTTCATGCGTATCCTTGATCTGATCGAGAATTTCGAGTGCGTCCAAAAAACTATGTAGATTTTCCGGCTTGCCATCAAATTCGGGTAAAATTGATGAAGCCGTTTTAATAAATTCTACTATTGTTTGTGGCATTTTGTCTTTTTCTTCCGGTTCTGGTAATAAAATACTAAAGTCGAGTGATATAGTACTTTCGTATGTGTTTGGTACTAATGCATCAATATTGTATCTTGCTAATGAAGATACTAGTTTGTCTCTGACAATGGAAAAAATTTGGTATGCCTCTGATTGGTGAGCTGCAGTGAGTTGATTGTTAACTTTGCTTATTATTTCACCTAAATTATTTAATGAATCTAGTATTGTTTTGATGTGTTTTCTTACCGTTTCCGTTTGTATTGTTATATTTTTGTTTATGCATTTATATGCTTTTTCTGCCGTTGTTTTTTCTTCTATAAGTGTATTAAAAATTATTTCCCATTTGGCCATTGAAAAATAATGATATCTCAAAAAAAATCTGTTTATACTTTATCCAGGCCGTCAGCGCGAGAAATGTATCTCTTCTTCAAAATTTTGTTGTGGATTGAGTATATTCTCAAAAATAAATTGATGCAACTAACAATTGCAATAGCAAGCAAAATGAATTTTATGGAATCCAAGGACTCAGTATGATCAACTACTTCAATGGAATTAACCACATTGGCATTTGGTTTGTCTATCTTGGATGTTTTGCCACCCATATTGGTTTATTTATATAAAAAAAAATCTCAATGGTATCTTGGAATGCCGAAAACTTCACTCATTCGATTAATTTCTTCTACTTGTGTTGTAGGGTTAATAACGTCCTCCATTGTTGGTTCCCTAGTCATTCCTATGCGACGCCAAAATCTTCTCAACCATTCTAATTCCCTGTCGTAATCTCTCAAATCTCTCACTTCCACTCCGCTAGATAAATCAGCAATTGAGTTCCTAGACCTAGACAATCTCAAAAAACAAAAGATATTTCCACTTTTTTTATTTTTTTTTTTTTTTTTTTTTTTTATTTAAACATTTTTCTTATATCCTTTAATTTATTCTTTAATTTTCTCTTTTCTTCAATACTAGTTGCTAAATTAATTTTTTCGTGGGTGATGGCAAGAGCTTTTCGCTTGTTGTACTTCTTGCCACCCCTCTTTCGCTTGAAGGCTATGGGCTTCGGAATTTTGGGTTCCTCCACCCTGCGGTTAGTCTGTTGTCTTTGCCGATACTCCTCGATTGTTATCGGCAAAGGACCTGGTCTATTGTTTTCAGGTGGTTGTTGATTTCTTTCGATAAAGAATCTCGACCACCTTTCAAATATTTCGTCAACCTCCTGTTGGTTGACCATAGATAGAATTTGTTAGTTTTTGAAATGGAGAGAAAAAAAAAATTTTAGGCCAAAATTTTTCAATTATCGCCACTGAGTAGGCAGCCGTTAGGTTGCCACAAGATTTGTTAATAAAATATACGTGTATAAAATTTAAAATAATTAATAATATTGCTGCTGCTGCTGGTCTTTGTGTTGCGAATGTATCTTCATATGATATGCCAATTGCCAAAATGATTTACGGTTTGTGGTCGTATAGTGCACTTATTTGAGTGAAATGTCCTTTTTAGGTTGCGAATGTATCTTCATATGATATGCCAATTGCCAAAATGATTTACGGTTTGTGGTCGTATAGTGCTCTTATTTGAGTGAAATGTCCTTTTTAGGTATTACGTTGATACGGTGTTGAGGGAAATGTCCTTTTTCAAGCATTACGTTGATACTGTTTAACTGGCTCCTTTGCCTGTGGTGAGCTATAGGTTTTGATCCTTAACGCGCCCGATGGCTTTCTTGCCACGTAGATAAATGGAAGGCAAACGGATTTGCCTCGACTTTATCTGGCAAGGGTCGCCATGTATAGATTGAAACAACCTCAGACTTTGGTTGCTAAAAACGAATTCAATTTTATTATCAAGAATTTTTCCTTTTATACAATATTTGCTCTTATGTACTACTTATTTACTATGATACATATTTACACTAAGTACTTAAAAATAATGGGACTCTTTCCCACGGTATATTGTACATATGTACATGTACCTACGTACATGTACATATGTATGCTCCTATGAGCGCTTAGGCTTAGAATAACATTGGAAGCGTGAGAATGGCAGCGTCAGCAATTTTGTGTATATTACAATTTGTGTGGAGCTGACTAAGTAGTCAGCGCCAGCGCGTGACAATACAATGTATGGAAATTTGACGCTCTACACCTAAACGCACAGACTCGCACGCACGCACGCATGCACGTCACCCGAATGCACGAACACACGAACATATCACACGAAGTACGTGACCAAACGAAGGAAGTCAGTTACTATAAGTACTATCGAACTTACACAAAATAACTAAGAACGAAAAAAGACACTGAAGATGGCGCATATTAGCCGAAACCAGTTTGTCTCCAAACCAAACTTGACAAGGGATGACGGAAGATCGTTCCACAATACATTAAAAATATTTATTTTTATTTTAAGCACTATGAGATTTTGAAGGAAAAATTTTCGTTTTTATTCCATTAATTTTAATTTTTAATGTAAACATGTTTCTTTTTAAATCCTAAATACATTTTAATTTAAAAAATTTAATTTTTAATTTAAAAATTTTCATTTATAAAATAAAAATGACTTGATTTAATACGTGCATTATAAAAATAAAAATTTTATTTTTGATTCCTTTTCTCTGAGTATACAAACAAAAAAATGTGTATCAGGAAAACAAAAATAAAAAAATACATATGAAAAAAAAAAAAAAAAATTAACGAGAAGAAACGATCTTCAAATACCCGAATTGTTCAAATGCCCGTACAAACATACGCGTAATAAACAAACAAACGAGCGTTCGAGCATTGAAAAGCATTTATTCGGGCCACTCGAAAATGTTAAAAAGAAATCGAGAACTCTAAATCAAAGTCAATGACGGAACGCAATCAGACTTTTAAATAATACAGCAAAGCAAATTACATAAATGGCTAATGGTTATGCTTGCCCAGGCAATTTATGTTAGATCCGCCACTGGTATGTATGTACATGCATGTTTACATTTTTTTTTACTTAATATTTGCTAAACAAATTGAGTGGTTTGTGCGTCTTATTAAATTAGCTGGTCTTATTATATTTTGACAAAAGAATGGAAAATTGAAGTTATGGTAAACATTTTTTTAATAATTTAATATGGGCAGTTCGATGGTAACTCACTTTACATCAGAGGCAAAAATTTAACATTTATATACATAAGCATTTCTCTTTAGATTTAGAGTTCGCAAATAATATGATAACTAGCTGGACCCGTGCGCATCTTGCGCAAAAAGTAATAAGTGTAATAGTGGCTCATTTTTCAAAATTTCGTCATATTTCTTCATAACAGCATAACGTCATTGCATATATGAAATTTCATCACTCGCGCTTTTTGCGAAAGTAAGAGTCGTCCGGCCTAACGAACGGACATGGTTCAATCAATTGTTTTTAATACTGATCGTATACTACGTTTATACGGCAGAATTCGTGAACTCTTAATTTCATGAATTCGAAAATGGTCTCGTTTATGCAGCATTTATGAACTCATGAAATTCAGTTTTTTTAAAAAGTGGCAACGTTCTAACGACATCAGCTGTCAAGGCAGATTTACCAGGTAGACTCGGTGGCGAATTCTGAAACTACTTTTTTTTATTTACAAAGGTAGTGTGTAATGTCAAAATCTAAGCGAATTCACATCATGGCCAATGGGAATGCGCGAGTCACAAGCGAATTCAGAATTTAACCACGGCGAAATATAATTTTGACATTACACTACCAATTACAATAACAAAATACATTGGACATTTCTGAATTCGCCCCCGAGCCTTGACTGAATAAACAGCTGTTGGTTTGGCGTTGCCGGACTTGTACTTCATAATTTCATGAAATGATGGCGAAATTCATGAATGATTTTCGTGAACAATTAAATTCATGAAAATTCGTTTAAGCGGCGAAAATTCATGAAATGATTTCATGAATTTGCCAACGTATAAACGTAGTAGTAGGTATGTATACACACGTGTAATGTTTACATACAAACATACAGCTGAAGCTTATAAAAGTGTTTTAAAATATACACGACTTCTCAACTGGAGCGACATCTACATTTGTATCTAACTCTGCACTCTTGTTAGAATAAAATTCTGAAGGCATAGTTTTAGGCGCAAATCTTTTACCTTAAATTTAAACATTTTATTTTTGCAAAGAAACTATTAAAAAAAGTACCACGCCCAATAAAACACCATTTCGCATGCATAGCTAATTAATACCTTTAAAACGATGCCTTACTTATTAATTTTGGTAAATTATGTGAGCAGAAAAAGGGATATTTATAAAACACCAATTAGAAATAATATATACTAGCCGGACCCGAGCGCATCTTGCGCAAAAAATAACAAAACGTACGTGGCGCCAGTCGGTATGGTTTGTGCTGTCACGCCCATTTTAAAAATTATTTATTTGGTTTGGTGGACCTTATGGAACTTTGAATGAATTACCTATACGTTTGACAAAGATATCGCATAAAATGTTTTTCTTATTCCTATATAGGTATGTGTAATATATTTTTATATATTTTATATATATTTTTATGTGCGTATATGTGGTTCTTGCCGACTTGGCTAATTTTTTTCCACACGTTTGCCTTGGCTTAATCGATTTATCTGCTACAGTTTCTGAGTTTTGACTTATAAATCTTTGAAAATTTGCCCCTCTGGGCCCATTTTTCAAAATTTCAGCACGTTTCCTCATAACTGCATAACGTCATTTCATCACTCGGGCTTTATTAGTGACTGAATTATCATGTTTTACGTGTTTTTCGAAATACATACATATGCCTTATTTTCAACCCCAACTTTCTCTGTTCCCATTAGAATCTGTGTACCAAATTTCATTAAAATATTTCTATTTTTGCGCAAGTTAGAGTGTATACGGCCGGACGGACGGACATGGTTCAATCATTTTTTTCATCCTGATCGTTTTGATATACTCTTATATATTAAGGTGGAGTGAAAATTTTTTTTTGGAAATTCAATTTGTTCCAAAGCCAGAACGGCACCTTTCTAGCCCAGTAATAAGCCTTTAAAATTTTATTGACCTACTCGCATGTTTAGAGGTGCCCCCAGCCCCACAAAGTTGAAAAAATAGCACGATATGGTACAAATGTGAAATTTCTACAATTATGAAATAAAAAAACCAAGTATGAGGATTGATAAACAGGCTAAGTTGAGTATAAAAGTGAATCTTTTTTTGGAAACAACAACAACCAACGTTATTAAAGGTCAAAGTTTATATTATGCATTTTTTAAATTGCAATTACATAAAAACTGCTGAACCGATTTCAAATATTTTTATACCATTCGATAGGTATTTTGAATCCCTTTAATTTGATATATGGGTTCCATAACACTCCCCGCTGCGGGAGTAAACCCCCCTTTTACCACCCTTTCTTTTCATATAAAGTACCACGCCCAATAAAACACCGTTTCGCATGCATAGCTAATTAATACCTTTAAAACGATGCCTTACTTATTAATTTTGGTTAATTATGTGAGCAGAAAAAGGGATATTTATAAAACACCAATTAGAAATAATATATATGATGATTCCATTAAAATCCAGTAATGGAGCTTTATTTAGTACTCCCATGTTTTTTTAAAAACAAGATTCAAATTGTCAAAAAAGAAATCGGTAACTGACGTTGCAATTTTTGGCGCCGTTACCTAATTTTGAATGATGGGGCGTAATTAAGAAAGATTTGAATTGAGATATATATACAACAAAATTAGAATCCTAGCTTAATTCTGTGGCCGCTGTGGTGCAGTGGGTAGGGTGTTCGTCTGCTATGCCAGAGGTCTCGGGTTCAAATCACGGTCCGAGCAAAACACCAAATCAATTTTTCTAATTAGTAAAAATCCAATTATTGGGTTTTTTAAGAGCAGCGGTCACCTCTCGGCAGTGGACGGCATACTCTCCGAGTGTATTTCTGCCATGAAAAAGCTTCTCACAAAAAATGCATTCGCCGTTCGGAGCCAGCATAAAACTGTAGGTCCACCCAATTAGGAGCACACCTCGAATTGGGAGAGAAGCTCGGCCATAAAACTCGTCAGAGTTATAATAGCGCCATTGTATTATTATAATTCTGTACAAAGATATTAAAGAAATTGGCGGCAGGGTTTAAATTGCTGACTGCGAAATAGTCAAAGCAACGAAAAAACGATTATCGCATTGCAGTTGATAGTCGTTTTTTCTCCACAACGACTATGACTTCGCATTGACTACGCACAATGCGGCAGTCACACGAATATGAGGTAGTCGTTGAGGCGAAATACGACTATCGACTGTCGCAGCGACTGCGACGATGCCACAGTCATACTCTATTATAACAGCCGTAACGCAACGGATGGAGCTGTCACTTTAATATCTATTGTATGTGAAAGGCATGCGAATGATTATAATGAACGGTAGAAAACGGCGACAACCGTAAGCATCTGTTGATTTTAGATTTCTTCCGTATTCTTATGGCAATTTGACAGTTCTCTTTGCAATGACAAAACAGAATACCGTTAGCAAAATTTTTTTTTTACATTTTATAATATAAAAATGAGCGAATTCAACGAAAGACTTAATAACGGCGTGCGTCGTCATGAAATCACCAACAAATTGAAAGTTTTCTGTTTTAAATTGGTAAATAAAGCGCAATATTTACAGCTGTGGCAAATGTCAAAGACGGCAGTTAACGCACTATTATAACTGCCTTAAGTTTTTCACCGGCCTATATCGGTACGGCTTCCGTCCCTTCCCGGATATTATAACCAGCGCTAGTCATAGTCAATAGCAAGGCTAATTTATAGAAGGTTAACCTACTAAACAGCTGATTGCTAACTTTTTTCTACTTTTTTTATTCATATTGTGGTGCTTATGTCAAACTTATGTCAATTTAGATCCTGACGCAATATGGTTTATACAATGGCGGGCTATGATTTTGACAGAAGCACCACAGAATACACAAACAATTTACATGGAGTGTGTATGTATGTAGGAATGTATGTCGTACTGCGAAAACCTTCTATAATTGAACCATGGTCAATAGTTGTTTTTTCAAAAAAGGACTGAAAACTTCGACTGCCACAGTCATAGTCGATCGCAGCTGTTGGCAGTTGTTTTCTCAACAAACGAGTTTATTTGTTTTGATGCGTAGTTTAATAAGGGTTGTTGCAAAGATGACTTGATACGAAACTCTTTTTTACTCTCTCACTTTTACGATTTCGCCACGGGTATAATGTGGCTTTGTTGCCAGCATCAACACAACATAAAACCCGGCCGATCAGCTGTTTGTGCAAATTGCAGGTGCCAGAAAGGAAAACGCGCCAAAATAAATTGTCACTTTCGGTGGATTTTGATGTTTTGTTTTATGTGCCCAATTTTGTTGAAATAATAAAGAATTATAAACAAGTAAGGAAGCCTAAGTTCGAGTGGAATCGAACATTAGATACTCAGCTGTATGTTTTCATTGTTTGTTTGCATTTGATGGAAACACGGTGTACTTTATATAAAGCGAGTGCCGCATAAAGTGGACGTAGCCACGCCCATTTTCAAAATTTTTATCATTGATCCAACTAAGCATATGAATATTTTCTTTGTGCAAAATTTCATTCCTTTTTGACTTCTAGTTACAAAGATGTCACGTTACAAATTCCCAAAGGGTGATCCAGAAATATATTTGTTAAAAAGTAGGCGTGGTCATAACCGATTTCAATAAATTTTTGCGTGTCTATTAACACAAGTAGTGAAAGTGTATAAACCAAGTTTCGTTATAATATCTCAATTTTTTGTCGAGTTATAGGCTAAGAAATCTCGTATATTCCTTTGTCTAAAAAGAGGCGGTGCCACGCCCATCTTCCAAAATTTTTATATTTTTTGTTTCCGGTCTATTGTGGAACTCATTCCACAAAATTTCTATGAATTATCTCTATATTTGACAAAGATATCGCTTAAAATGTTTTTATTAGGCCACTTTATAGTTCCCAAGTATAAAAGTGGGCGTGGTCGTCAAACCGATTTCGCTAAAATTTTGAACATATATTACCACAAGTAATAAAAGTGTACACACCAAGTTTCGTCATTATATATAAATTTTTTGTCGAGTTATGGGCTCAGAAATCTCGTATATTCCTGTTTCTAAAAAGAGGCGGTGCCACACCCATTTTCCAAAATTTTTTTGTTTTTCGTTTTACGTCCACAGTCGGACTTCTGCTATAAAATTTCAATGACATATCTTTATATTTGACAGAGATATCGCTTAAAATGTTTTTATTAGGCCACTTTATAATACACATATATAAAAGTGGGCGTGGCCGACAAACCGATTTTGGAAATTTTTCGTCCAAACATTTGCCTAAGTAAATATATCACGTGTACGGAATTTCATCGATATATCTTCAACGGTTTCTGAGTTATGACTCATAAAACTTTCAATGTTTGCCCCTTAATAAGTGGGCGTGGCACTGCCCATTTTCCAAAATTTTTGTGTTTTTTGTTTTATGTCCATAGTTGGACTGATGCGACAAAATTTCAATGATAGATCTTTATAGTTGGCAGAGATATGGCTTAAAATGTTTTTATTAGGTCACTTTATAATATACATATATAAAAGTGGGCGTGGCCGTCAACCGATTTTAACTATTTTCCGTCCAAACGTTTGCCTAAGTAAGTAAATCACGCGTACCAAATTTCATCGATATATCTTCAACGGTTTCTGAGTTATGACATATAAAACTTTCCATGTTTGACCCTTAATAAGTGGGCGTGGCACCGCCCATTTTCCAAACTTTCATCAAATTTCTTCCTAGGGGCCTGAGCTCAACATGTGGGTAAAATTTCATCTCTCCAGCTATATTAGTGACTGAGACACCAAATTTCCGATTTTTTCCATATAGGAAGTGGGCGTGGTCATGGTCCGATTTCGCCCATTTTCAATACCAACCGTTTCAGTCTCGATACCAACTTGCATTTTAAATTTCATCAAAATATCTCAATTTTTGAGCGAGTTAGTGTGCGTACGGACGGACGGACAGACATGGCTCAATCGATTTCTCTTTTCACCCTGATCATTTTGATATATATAAGTCTATATCTATCTCGATTATTTCATTCTGTTACAATCCACCGTTATGTGATTAAAACTATAATACTCTGTGTACTAGTACAGCTGAGTATAAAAAATTTAGTATGCCAACGAATACAACACAACTTCTTTCTAACAACATAACATTGCACTTTACTTACCTAATCAATAAAATAACCTAAAACTTTTTATTTATTCAAGCAAACTTAACAATATTATTAACCAAATTAACTATAACGAACTTGCCACTGTTAAACGCACTTCAAAAGTGAAGAAATAGATTAAATATGTGATCATATGCGCGAAATAATAAAAGCTTCAAACAATGCAAGCATAAAAATTTTCATAGATCAAACTCAAGCTACAGAGGAACAAAAATGTGTGTGTGGGTGTGTATGAACTCAACGTAGAGAAAATGTATTTTGACTAAAGCTAAGATCACACGATTTGTACATTTGGCTAAAAATTTGCCAAATTCATAGGCAAACCGTGTGAACGGTAAATTTCATTTGAGACAAATCACAAAAGCCAAATATTTAGCCTCTTGTGGCAAATCAAAAACGGCCCTTGTAGCCAAATCGTGTGAACACAAATGCCATACAGAAGGTAAATGAAAATGATGAAAATGGACAAATTTTGATTTGCCACTTGGATACAAATGGTTGTGGCAAATATACAAATCTTTTTTGACAACTATAAAATAAATTATGTTTAAAATAAAAAATATATGGAAATACAAGTTTTAAATTGGCCTCTTTTAAGCTTCTGCTTTGGCCATAAGGGGAAAGAAGAAGTCCGGAAAAAACATTATACGGCGCACTGGCTTCTCTTTATAAAATAGAATACACAGATATCATGCCATTTGAGATGCATAATTTTTTTATTTCAGTAATTTGAATTCCAATTTCGAAAACAATTAATTTTTGAAATAAATATTATTTTCATTTAGTTTGAAGTTTAATGTCAATCAAATTGTTTTTGATGGAGTACTTAGCTCTGTTCGTGGCCGCTGTGGTGCAGTGGGGAGAGTGCGCGCTTGCTATACCAGAGGTCTCGGGTTCAAACCCCAGTCCGAACAAACACCAAAAAAATTGTTTCTAATTAATTAAAACTCAATTGTTGGGGTTTTAGAAACAGCGGTCACCTCTCGGCAGTAAGCGGCATACCCTCCGAGTGTATTTCTGCCATGAAAAAGCTTCTCAAAAAAATGCATTCGCCGTTCGGAGCCGGCATAAAACTGTAGGTCCACCCAATTAGTAGGACAAACAAAAGGAGCACACCTCGAATTGGGAGAGAAGCCCGGCCATAAAACTCGTCAGAGTTATATTAGCGCCATTGTATTATTATTATATTATTATTTAGCTCTGTTCAATAACAAAAAATTGTTACGAATTTTTCGTAAAAAATGACAGCTCTCCATATGACAGTTTTTATGAAAAATAAGTTAAAAAGTTTTAGTAATTGAACACAGGTTTTGTCTCTTTTCAACAACTGTTTTTGTATTTTGACTTTCGGCGGGTTTTTCAAACCAAATATACCAAATATATAAACGTAGTGTCATATAGGCCGAAGAAGCATTTTTTAACATTTAGCTAGAAAAAATTAGGAATAAGTTTTTATTCCTTAAGGCGGATTCATCGTTCGAGTTCAGAACTAAAGTTGAATTTGAGTTAACTAATAAAAAATAGTTCAGAACTTTTCGGAATTCCCCTCACACTCCGAAAACACAACAACAACCACATAGCAAAAAAGTTCTGAACTCGAACGATGAATCTGTCCTTATTGAGATAATTTTGTATAATGAATACATTTATGACGTTATTCAATTATTCTTGCTAGTCACACAAGTATACTTTTTCAAAAAGTAATTTTTCGAATACTTTCCCAAATTAGGAAAGAATATTTGCCCGAATTTGAACCGAATGTTTTCCCGAAACCTAACCGAATAATTTTCCAAATACTTTCCGGATCCTAAACCGAACCCCAATACTTTCCCAAATCGGGAAAGAATATTTGCCCGAATCTGAACCGAATGTTTTCCCAAATGCTTTCCCGACTCTGAATCGAATATTTTTCCAAATACCAGATCCGAAACCGAACCCGAATACTTAACCTATTATTTTTCTAATAATTTCCCGAATCCGAACCGAATATAAATAAACATGAACCCCTAGTAATAACTCAGTCAGTTTCCGAGCGAATTTAACAAAAATTTGCACGTGACTATATCCTACTATTACCCTAACCATTTCTAAAAATAATCGAAATCGATATATGGTTTTGATCCTTTACTTTCATTCAAAATGAATACATAAACAATTTCTTCATATACGATTTCGACGTATCTGCAACATTTAATTCACTTTTGTGCAACCAAAGTCAACATTTCACAATGACCATTTTTTTGGAGCTCGTTAACACACGTATTCTATTGAATGAATTAAATTAGCTTTATATCATCTTACAGAGAATTAAAACAAGTACTATCCAGTGATTTAATACCTATTTGATTAATTTGTGTTTGTTAATTTTTCATAAAATTTTCTTACAAAAAAAAAATTTTCGCCCAAAAGTATGCTTCTATATTTTTCATACGACTGTTTTATCATGATTGGTTAAATCGTGTGAACGAATGTGAACAAATTTTCCACTTTACTTCTATGTACAAATGTGTGGCAAATCAAAAGCTAATAAATCGGGCAAATCGTGTGAACGCAAAGCAAATCATTTGCACATCGATATCAAAATGGGCAAATGTGGACAAATTTAAATTTGTCATTTTTTGTACAAATGCGTAAATCGTGTGATCTCGGCTTAAGAGATGCATAAGCTTTCGACAAAAGAGAAGAAATATAAAGAGCATTTTTGGTGATTCCCCAAATTATAATAACAAACACATATAATCTCCGCTAAAATTCCCACAGAAATTGGAAAAAAATCCCTAATTTCCCACTTTTTAAATAAAAAAATCCTACTAAATTCCCACCTAATTTAAAGCATTTATTTCAGTAATATAAGAATATACAACATGCAAATAAAGTTTTTTTAAAAGCTAAAAGCATTAGTTGTACAAATTATTTGCATTGTGTAAGTGGATACGATTTTTGTTGATTTTAAAGTTGGAGCCATTGATATTTTTGGATACTTTACTTATACTATTTAACATATCACTGGATAGTTTGTTTCGCTCTTTACATTTAACATCCGTTACAATTGAAAATGTTCTTTCTGATTCAGCGTTTGAATGGGGTAACGTAAATACAATTTCAACCAATTGCTTAAGATTATGAAACAAAAAATTGTTATTATAGGTTTTTAAAGTTTATTATTTTACTCCACATTACATCAACAAGTAATTTTTATACTCAGCTGTAATGGATTGTAACAGAATGAAATAATCGAGATAGATATAGACTTATATATATCAAAATGATCAGGGTGAAAAGAGAAATCGATTGAGCCATGTCCGTCCGTCCGTCCGTCCGTCTGTCCGTCCGTCTGTCCGTCTGTAAACACTCTAACTCGCGCAAAAATTGAGATATTTTGATGAAATTTGGAATACAAGTTGGTATCGAGACTTGGACGGTTGTTATTGAAAATGGGCGAAATCGGACCATGACCACGCCCACTTTTCCTATATAGAAAAAATCGGAAATTTGGTATCTCAGCCACTAATATAGCTAGAGCGATGAAATTTTACCCACGTGTTGAGCTCAGGCCCCTATGAAGAAATTTGGTGAAATTTTAGAAAATGGGCGGTGCCACGCCCACTTATTAAGGGTCAAACATTGAAAGCTTTATATGTCATAACTCAGAAACTGTTGAAGATATATCGATGAAATTTGGTATGCGTGATTTACTTACTTAGACAAATGTTTTGACGGAAAATTGTCAAAATCGGTTGACGGCCACGCCCACTTTTATATATGGGAACTATAAAGGGGCCTAATAAAAACATTTTAAGCGATATCTCTGTCAAATATAAAGATCTATCACTGAAATTTTGTGGCAGGAGTCCAACTATGGACATAAAACGAAAAACACAAAAATTTTGGAAAATGGGCGGTGCCACGCCCACTTATTAAGGGGCAAATATTGAAAGTTTTATGAGTCATAACTCAGAAACCATTGACGGTATATCAATGAAATTTAGTACGCGTGATATACTTACTTAGGCAAATGTTTGGACAAAAAATTTCCAAAATCGATTGACGACCACGCCCACTTTTATATATGGGTCTTATAAAGTGGCCCAATAAAAAAATTTTAAGCTATATCTCTGTCAAATATAAAGATATATCATTAAAATTTTATGGCAGGAGTCTAACTACGAACATAAGACAAAAACCGTAAAAAATTTGGAAAATGGGCGTGGAACCGCCTCTTTTTAGAAGCAGGAATATACGAGATTTCTTAGCCTATAACTCGACAAATAATTTATATATAATGACGAAACTTGGTGCGTACACTTTTGTTACTTGTGGTAATACATGTTCAAAATTTTAGAAAAACCGGTTGACGGCCACGCCCACTTTTATATATGGGCATTACAAAGTGCCCTAATAAAAACATTTTAAGCGATATCTTTGTCAAATGTAAAGATAATTCATTGAAATTTTGTAGTATGAGTTCTACGATGGACCGGAAACAAAAAATAGAAAAATTTTGGAAAATGGGCGTGGCACCGCCTCCTTTTAGACAAAGGAATCTACGAGATAACTCGACAAATATTGAGATATTATGATGAAACTTGGTTTATACACTTTTATAACATGTATTAATAGACACGCAAAAATTTATTGAAATCGGTTTATGACCACGTCTACTTTTTAGCAAAGATATTTCTGGAACACGCTTTGGAAATTTGTAACGTGACATCTTTGTAACTGGAAGTCATAAAGGAATGAAATTTTGCACAAAGAATAATATTCATATGCTTAGTTCGATGACTGATAAAAATTTTGAAAATGGGCGTGGCTACGCCCACTTTATGCAGCACTCGCTTTATATAAAATCCATCAAACGCAAACAAACAATGAAAACATACAGCTGAATATCTAATGTTCGATTCCACTCGAACTTAGGCTTCCTTACTTGTTTTAAATTGTCTTTGTGTTTCGGTTAAAACCATACAAATACTTTTGTATTCCGATTCTGCGAGATCAGGATTAAGATTTAATTTTTTTGTTAGAGCAAGAAGTGATACATGATTGTTTTTAGAGAAATCAAAAGCAATATCGGGATCTAAAAGCTGCAGTTCTTCGAAAACACCATCAAATGGAAAACGTTATATTTTCTGAAAAGTTGAAGCTTTATAACAGCGCAAACACTTTTTTTTTAACACAATCTGTTCCTCCAAATTTAAATTTGACAAAACATCTTCGCATTCATAACCAACGTAAACGTTATGCACGTCAAGTAAATAAGTATTGAATTGAAAGTTCCAAAACTTTTAGCTGTAATTTCCACGGAATTGTAAAAAAGTCGGGTTTTAAGAAATTTCTTGCAATTTTCAACATAAGTGTCTTAGCTTCTTGCTCTAGTCGGTGTATAAGTACATTTCGGCTTTGGAACAATGCGTTAAATTCATTGAAAATGTTAGGAACGTACTTAAAAAATCTAAAATAAGCCTTGTTTTGAATTTTTTTGAATTCTTCATAAACAGTTTCTGCTTTTTAACGCTTATCTTCAAATGAGGCCAGGCGAAAATAGCTTCTAAGTGGCTCCCAATTCTCCAAAATTCTTTCGATACAAGGATGTAAAGAAAGCCAACGTGTTCTTTCAGGTTTAAGAACTTTTTTTGCTTCTACGCCGAAATATTTATTCTTAGGAGTTTTTCAGTGTGAGATGTGCTTATTTTAAGTTATACTATAAATTATACATGTACGTAAACAGTTCTGCCACCAAAAAATCCCTTTTTTTATATGGACGACAACAAAATGTCCCTTTTTTCCCTCTTTAAAAATTTTGCAGTGAAATATCCCTCAAAAAGGGAAATTTCCCTCACTGAATGTAATGAGCGCGCTCTTTCTATTTTTTTGCTGCGCAATAACCTCACGTACAATAATGGTACATACATATGGAAGTACGGACGGCAAAACCAGTCTCTTTAACTTATGCCTCTTAATTCCTATTATTGTTTTTGGCAAACAAAATTGCGTTTGGCTTTGATTTTATGTTGACAAATATTGAAAATCGAAGCGGCGCATTCTGTAGAAAAAAACACACCTACTTACATGCATGCAAACTTCATTGTATTTATGATCGTATTGTACAAAGGTGTGAAAAGTTCTGAGTACATAAATTACATTTTCTTATCGTTGGACTAATATAGAAAGGCACTAACTCATTTTTTCTTAGCTTAACAAATTACTCGAAAAAACTGAATGTAAAGTAAACCATAGCAGCGATGGCTTGTTCCAAAACACAAATATCAAAGCCTGTAATATTTAACTACGCTATAGTATAGTACTAAGCTTTTAGTAAAGCTTCATTCAGAAGTTATTAATAACAAGTAAGGAAGCCTAAGTTCGAGTGGAATCGAACATTAGATACTCAGCTGTATGCTTTCATTGTTTGTTTGCGTTTGTTCGATAGAGGGTGTATTTTATATAAAGCGAGTGCCGCATAAAGTGGGCGTAGCCACGCCCATTTTCAACATTTTTATCAGTCATCCAACTAAGCATATGAATATTATTCTTTGTGCAAAATTTCATTCCTTTATGACTTCTAGTTACAAAGAAGTCTTGTTACAAATTCCCAAAGGGTGTTCCAGAAATATCTTTGTTAAAAAGTAGGCGTGGTCATAAACCGATTTCAATAAATTTTTGCGTGTCTATTAACACAGGTTATAAAAGTGTATAAACCAAGTTTCGTCATAATATCTCAATTATTTGTCGAGTTATGGGCTCCGAAATCTCGTTGATTCCTTTGTCTGAAAAGAGGTGGTGCCACGCCCATTTTCCGAAATTTTTCTATTTTTTGGTTCCGATCTATTGTAGAACTCATGCCACAAAATTTCAATGAATTATCTTTATATTTGACAAAGATATCGCTTAAAATGTTTTTATTAGGCCACTTTATGATACCCATATATAAAAGTGGGCGTGGTCGTCAACCGATTTCGCTAAAATTTTGAACATGTATTACTACAAGTAGTGAAAGTGTATAGACCAAGTTTCGTCATAATATATCGATTATTTGTCGAGTTATGGGCTCAGAAATCTCGTATATTCCTGCTTCTAAAAGGAGGCGGTGCTACGCCCATTTTCCAAAATTTTTGTATTTTTTGTTTTACGTCCATAGTTGGACACCTTCAATAAAATTTCAATGATATATCTTTATATTTGACAGAGATATCGCTTAAAATGCTTTTATTAGGTCACTTTATAATACCCATATATAAAAGTGGGCGTGGTCGTCAACCGATTTTGGCAATTTTTCGTCCAAACATTTGTCTAAGTAAGTATATCACGCCTACCAAATTTCATCGATATATCTTCAACGGTTTCTGAGTTATGACTCATAAAACTTTCAATGTTTGCCCCTTAATAAGTGGGCGTGGCACCGCCCATTTTCCAAAATTTCACCATATTTCTTCATAAGGGCCTGAGCTCAATACGTGTGTAAAATTTTATCACTCTAGCTCTATTAGTGACTGAGATACAAAATTTCCGATTTTTACCATATAGGGGAGGTGGGCGTGGTCATGGTCCGATTTCGCCCATTTTCAATACCATCCGTTCCTGTCTTGATACCAACTTACATTTCAAATTTCATCAAAATATCTCAATTTTTGCGCGAGTTATCGTGCTCACAGACGGACAGACGGACAGACGGACGGACATGGCTCAATCGATTTCTCTTTTCACCCTGATCATTTTGATATATATAAGTCTATATCTATCTCGATTATTTCATTCTGTTACAATCCACCGTTAGGAAATCAAAACTATAATACTCTGTGTACTAGTACAGCTGAGTATAAAAATACAGAGTTAATTGTATTACTTGTGTGTAATATGCAGTGAAGTTTACTCAAAGAGCGTATATGGATAAGAGGCTGCAGTCTGAAAAACTTCACACTAGAGGTCACATTTCGCGCGAGATGGGACCCGCGAAGTGTGACATCTAGTGTGAAGTTTCACTGACTCCACCCTCATCCATATACACTCTTTGTGAAACTTCACACTAGATGTCATACTTCGCGGGTCTCATCTCGCGCGAAATGTGACATCTAGTGTGAAGTTTTTCAGACTGCAGCCTCTTATCCATATACGCTCTTTGGTTGACTGTGTCAACTGGAAAAAATTGTGTTTCAGTTAAAATTATAAAAAATATGTTAATGAGATGGAATGCGGGCAGCGGTTCTTCAGTCGATTTATATATATATCCGGTTAAAAATTATTATATTTCAGTTCTAATATATTCACATTTTAATAGAATTGCAAAATAGAGTAAAATATTTCTTAAAAAAGACCACCCAACTACATATATTATCGTCCACCACTTTTTGTGCGTTATGCTTAAATTGTCTGAGATTGGGTTTCGAACACGAATATTCGGAATGTGGGAAATCATACTATCTTGTGTATCACTTTTGTGGTTATATCCTTATCTTAATTTGGCATAAGCAAAATTTTATTATTGCTATAGTCTTCAATAACATAAGGAAGCCTAAAAATTCCCAGAATTAATATGTAAAATACCCATTTTCGGTTTTCTACAGAGTAGCACCAATGAAAAATTTTATAAAAAAATGCGCATTTTGACAGCGCTCTCACGAAATCAAGAGTTTCGTATCTAGTTATCTTTGGGTTGTTGGCTGGTACCTGCATATACATGTATGGATGTACATATATACATATGTATGTATAAATGTTCGTCCACACTAGACATATACGCCGCCGATTACCTTCATAATCGGCCGCCGCCGCCATAATCCGTGAAATCGGCGTATCGGCGCAGCGGCGTGCGCTGGCGCGCCATACCCGTATGGAGCGAGATGTGTACATATTTTCCTAGTTTTGCTAACTGCTAAAGTTCTTCAAAATTAAAAAAAAAAAAAAAAGGAACCAATCGACGTGTTTTGACCTCAGGAACACGAAGCTGAATGCGGAAATGTTTTATTTTTTGCCGATTAAAAGTTATTAACAAAAACTTTGGCTGTTCCCTACTTTACTAGCCTCAGTCTTAAAGAATTTAAGCTACTGGAAAATTTCAGTTCGTTGGCTTACATAATTTTTTCTCAGATACGGAACTTTTCTGAGATCTCTTCCATTTAGTCCTACTTCTCGAGGTCTGTTGCCAATTGTTCTACTCAAAACTGCACCATTTCAACCCTCCTTGATATCATTAGATGCACAAAATGATCCCAAACATGCCTCCAGAATCGAAAACTCATACTTTGAACGTAAGAAAGTTGCTGTTTTTGAGTAGCCCTCACAGTTGTCGAACCTCAGCCCCATAGGGAATATTAAAAAAGACGACGGGGGATCAAAAATGGAAAAAATAAGCAAGAGTTATGGAAAAAAAATTAAAGAAGCTTGGTACTTAATACCAGTTGCAAATTGCGCTGATTTGATCAACCCTATGCCACGAAGAAGTAAGGAAGTTTTAAAAAATAAAGGAGCTTCAACTAAACATTAGTTTAAATCTAGCTGCAGCAGTAATATTGTAGTTTATTTGAAAAAACAATCGAATTTAAAGTTTGTCCCTATTAGTATTTCCAACTTAAATTATGCATTTCATTGTTTTTATTCATAAAAATTAAATTATTATACAAATCATACTATCTTGTGTATCACTTTTGTGGTTATATCCTTATCTTAATTTGGCATAAGCAAAATTTTATTATTGCTATAGTCTTCAATAACATAAGGAAGCCTAAAAATTCCCAGAATTAATATGTAAAATACCCATTTTCGGTTTTCTACAGAGTAGCACCAATGAAAAATTTTATAAAAAAATGCGCATTTTGACAGCGCTCTCACGAAATCAAGAGTTTCGTATCTAGTTATCTTTGGGTTGTTGGCTGGTACCTGCATATACATGTATGGATGTACATATATACATATGTATGTATAAATGTTCGTCCACACTAGACATATACGCCGCCGATTACCTTCATAATCGGCCGCCGCCGCCATAATCCGTGAAATCGGCGTATCGGCGCAGCGGCGTGCGCTGGCGCGCCATACCCGTATGGAGCGAGATGTGTACATATTTTCCTAGTTTTGCTAACTGCTAAAGTTCTTCAAAATTAAAAAAAAAAAAAAAAGGAACCAATCGACGTGTTTTGACCTCAGGAACACGAAGCTGAATGCGGAAATGTTTTATTTTTTGCCGATTAAAAGTTATTAACAAAAACTTTGGCTGTTCCCTACTTTACTAGCCTCAGTCTTAAAGAATTTAAGCTACTGGAAAATTTCAGTTCGTTGGCTTACATAATTTTTTCTCAGATACGGAACTTTTCTGAGATCTCTTCCATTTAGTCCTACTTCTCGAGGTCTGTTGCCAATTGTTCTACTCAAAACTGCACCATTTCAACCCTCCTTGATATCATTAGATGCACAAAATGATCCCAAACATGCCTCCAGAATCGAAAACTCATACTTTGAACGTAAGAAAGTTGCTGTTTTTGAGTAGCCCTCACAGTTGTCGAACCTCAGCCCCATAGGGAATATTAAAAAAGACGACGGGGGATCAAAAATGGAAAAAATAAGCAAGAGTTATGGAAAAAAAATTAAAGAAGCTTGGTACTTAATACCAGTTGCAAATTGCGCTGATTTGATCAACCCTATGCCACGAAGAAGTAAGGAAGTTTTAAAAAATAAAGGAGCTTCAACTAAACATTAGTTTAAATCTAGCTGCAGCAGTAATATTGTAGTTTATTTGAAAAAACAATCGAATTTAAAGTTTGTCCCTATTAGTATTTCCAACTTAAATTATGCATTTCATTGTTTTTATTCATAAAAATTAAATTATTATACAAAAACCACCCCAGAGTCATTGAAGCATGTCCTCTCCGTGTAAGTATCAATATATGGTATTTATTATTTGGTCTTAAAATGAAATAAATGGAGAATTGCAAAATTTTGTCCCTATTATTTTTTCCAACACTGTATACATATACATATATTTATTTTAAAGTGTCTTATATATGTATATATAAATATGTACATATGTAAATATATGTATGCATGTTTATTATCATACAAAATAAGCAAATGAATTTAAATTTACCCTTACATATGGATTTGTGTATATTCTTTAATATTTATTTTCTTTATTTTATATTTTAGTTTATGTAACAATTGTTTTTTGCTGTTAATAAAAAAGTTTAAACAATTTAAGGTGGAAATTAGTTTATTTATTCCATTCAGCCAGCGATATTAAGGTAACTAAATAAAATTAATATTTGAATAAGGATTGTGATTTGTAGATTTGGCGCGAAAAAGCACGCCGGCGTCGCCGCCGCCGCCGAAATGTTTTTGGAATAGCGCCGCCGCCGCCGGAATCACTGTCGGCGTATATGTCTAGTCCACACATAGGTACCTTCAATAGTGTCTCAACTCAAAAATTTTTATCTTTCAGGAATACCGTTCAGAGTTTTTGCCATGCATACGAGATTTAGTGAAATAAAATCCTGCATGCATACATATGCATACATTCAAAGTCAGATAATACGCAAATTTCCTCATGCTTAACTCAATTTGTTTATTTTTTTGAGTTAAGAAACTGTTGAAGTACACAGTCGTTGCAGCTAGTCATTTCAGTCGTTGTGTTTGACTATGACTAGGCATTGACTATGAGAAAACAACTGTGACTGTCGGCTGCCGACTGCATAGTGTAAAACGGCACATGTGATAGTCGGCAGTTAAGTCGTTTGGTTTCATTCGCGTAGTTGTTTGTTTCATATTAGCCATGGGTAACGGCGCAATTTTTTTGGCGCTGATACAATAACACCAGGCCAACCGTGGCACCGCGCATGGTTCTGGCGCAATAACACCTTTAGCGCAATTGCCATAGAATAATCGATAAATAACACTTGTTCGCTTCTTACTGTCTACTATCCTCGTTTTATTTTTTTGGCGCAATTCTGCTTACATACACGCGGGCACAATAATTGTACCACAATTAAATTTAATTTTAAAAATCATTTGCGTATATTTGTGAAAATATGCTGGCATCTCGTTTTGCTGCATCCTCATTATGGAATACGAGGGTCGGCTCCACCCCATTAAAAAGAAAGATTCCGGGTCCAGGCGCATTATATCGAAATTTCCCCTTACCATTTACCATGCGTAACAAAAATATGTATACTATATGCTAATAAATATTTTATTTAATTTATTTTGTATTATATTTTCCTCTCCTATTCACAGATAATAGTTTTGTTCGTTTACGGATATTTTTTGATGTTTTTCGAAAACTTTTAAAAACAAACACTTTGTCGCCGTTTTTTTACGCCAAATCTCCAACAGAAGAGAACCAACTGAGAGAGAAAACTGACATTTCAGTTTGTGAGAAGCTGTTGAATTCTGTTGGACAAATTTTTGCCAACAGCAATTTTCCAACAGGAAAACAGCTGATCAAACAACAGCTGACTACAAATCAATTATAAAATTGGAAAAATACACTAAATTGGCAACAAATATGTATAAACTAAATATGCAAAATAAGTTACATACTTTTTGCGAAGTATTTATATGCATATTATGTACCTTAGTAAATTGTAATCTCCTTTGCGGGAATATATATTAACGGGGCCGCTGTGGTGCAGTGGGGAGTGTTGTGGCCATTGTGGTGTGGCGGACAGTGGCTAGTCTGCCATACCAGAGGTCATGGGTTGGATCCCCAGCCTGGATAGAGGGAAAATTTGTATATAATGATCCACGATCCGATAACAATTAATTTTCCAGAGGGTAGGGGTGGTCTCACAGATCACAAAAAACAAAGTACTACCCTCCGGACGCTTATAGTTCAGGAGACATTCCTTGTTAAATTAATGTATGTATGTGTAGAACATCTTTCTGCGTTGGCGGCTTTTGGCCGCGCTTCAATAAAATTACCCCCAGCCGGCAGAATTCTCTTTCTGGATTAATATCCATGGAGCAATCCACAGTTGTTTTGTATAGAACACCTTTTGCCTTCAGCCGCGCTTTACAAAAATAACCCTCAGCCGGGAGAATTCTATTTCTGGAGAACTTTAATATTATAATTTAATAATAGTTGAAAGTGTTAAGATAAGATGAATTATCATCTACAGAATATTTCCTGAAAGTTTCACTGAGCCTGGATAGACAAAAAATTCTAACTAAAACCCAATTATCGGGATTTTAAAAATAGCAGCCACTCTAGGCACACCCTCCGAGAGTAGTTCTGCAGTGGGTCGGCTTCAGTATAATGCGCCCGCCGTATTTATTTTCAAACCACTGGAACTTTCGGGAAATCTTCTATGGATGTTAATTTTACTAATTATAACACTCCCGATCGCTCCGCATATAAAATTCGAGAAAGGAAATTTTGCTGGCTGGGGCTATTTTTTTTAAAGCGCGGCCAAATGCCGCCAACGCAAAAGTTTGTTCTACTCAAAAGTACTGTGGATCGGTCCATAGAGGGTTATTGTTTTAAAGCATTGCCAGGGCCGGGTGCATTAAATTGAAATCTCTTCTGCGGGGCAGCAGACGCGAAGACATACTGCGGTGGAAAACAGTATGGACATGGGTACAAAGAAAAGCAATTGTTAGTGTGATAATTATTACAATGAAATCCTATTTATTAGATAGTAACAGCGAACCCCAGCGGGTTAGGGGGTCTAGAATATACCCGTTGTAAGGAATGCCTGTCGTAAGACGCGACTAAAATCCACCGGCCTAGAAGGTTGATTATGGCCAGAAACAATCGTTCGCACGACAGTCGGGCTAGTTTCAGAAGGGACTAGTACCCGAGCGTGCCGGATTTATCCGGCAAAGGACTGTCACATCCCCTACACTCCCCAAAACCTTCGGGGAGTGTCTTGGTGGCTACAACAACAACAACATGGAGTTAATTGTATTGCAGATACATACATATGTGCATATATCTCCACTGTTTTCAGGCAGAATTGTAACTCCATTACCATTTATATAGAACAAAACGGTGCCGATTTATTGTAAAAGAGAGTTCCGGATGCATTTCCGAACTTCAAAAAACCTTTTTGCGAGCCTATGCGAACGATTTTTTAGATTGAGGAGGTTATCGCGAGGTGACAAGACTGACCAAAACGAAACCCAAAAAACTATGTTTTATTTTATTATTTTTATGTTATATGTACATATATACATAATTAACAGCAATAATTTCCACCAATTTTATTATCATTTTAATTTTAATCCTTTTTATCCTTTGAATTTGGGGCTTGTGAATGTAAATAAAAATCAGCTGTTTGCCAAAGCTGTTGAACTCTGCAAATTTTGTGTTCGTTTACCTCTTACGATATTTTTCTCTTGTGAGAGGATAGGTGACATATTTCTCCAACACCTGGCTGTTGGAGGCTGCTGAGTAAATGCTGTTGGAGAAAGTACGCGAACAAAGCTAATGTCAATTTTGTCTTCTTTCTTTATGAAAGTACCCTTTCAATACCCTTTCGTATTAGCGATGGTTCGGTATTGGCGTTAGCATACATAATTGTGACGGTGTCATATGCGCTGTGCTGTTATTGGCTTTGTGGTGGTGCCATTTTCCCTGCAAAAATCATTGGATTATATACTCCATTCGTGGTAGGTTGGAGTACTTTCAAGGTGACCACTAACATAGCCCAAACGACCGATTCATGTATCTGCATCGGTTCGTAGTTAGCCGAACATAACAAAAACCAAATTTTTATCGCGACGACAACGATATGTGTATACATACATACATAACTACATACATACATGTTTGACTGCATACACGTCATTCGTCGTCGTCGCTGTAGGGTGTATCATCATTTTTATACTGTAACAATTTATAACTTTGTTGAATATTAAATATTATGTAGAGATAAGTTGTTTTGAAAATTCAGGTTTTCAAAATGAAAATTTTAGACATTAAATATTATTCTGATTTGGTTTTTTGAACTTGTTAAAACGATCTTTGTTAAAACAAATAAATTAATTTTTATTAAAAATATTTGGCTGCAATTATATACGTAACTACAGTCGCGATAAACATTTGGTTTTTTTTTGTTATGTTCGGCTAACTGTTAGGTACTCCATCAATTACTCCAATGTAGGTACTCCAGGGCCGTAGCTAGACTTAAATTTAAGGTAGGGCAGCGTTGGTTTAAGGTAGGGCGGAAGTAAATAATGTATCACAATTAAGCCCATATGACACTACATTTTTTTTCTGGTATTCTACCAGGTTTTTTTGTGTGAAGGAGATGGTCAAATACAGTTTTGCGGTGGTGCAAGCGGGCAAGCTATAATGAAAAAAACCAAACAAAATACCATCTAGGCGATTAAAAACCAACGAGCCAGCTTGTATTTCGGTAGGTTTTTTGGCATTCGGTCATTTTTTCTGACAATTTTTCCAATTTGACAACCATTAAATAAATTATATTTAAAATAAAAAATATATGGAAATACAAATTTTAAATTTGCAACCATTGACAACCATTAAATAAATTATATTTAAAATAAAAAATATATGGAAATACAAATTTTAAATTTGCCTCTTGCAATCTTCTGCTTTGGCCGTAAGGGTAAAGAGGAAGTCCGCAAGAAAAATTATATTGCGTACTGGCTTCCCTTTATAACATGGAATACACAGCTATTCTGCCCTTTGAGTTTCATAACTTTTTTATTTCTGTAATTGAAATTCAAATTTCTAATAAAATTAATTTTTGAAATAAATATTATTTTCATTTAGTTTGAAGTTTAATGTCAATCAAATTATTTTTGAGGGAGTATTTGTCTCTTTTCAACCTATAGAAGAATTGTTTTTGTATTTTGACTTTCGGTGGGTTTTCAAAACCAAAAAAAAACAGGGAAAAAATGTAGTGTCATATAAGCTTTAGTCTTACATCGCACATAGGTAGATTTTCAACTTTTATGCGGCCAAAATTGAATTTTGTAAAGTTGTTACAATTGCAGAAAAAAACATACCCACATATTGGAAATAGACTGGGGAACAATAATTCATCGCTTTTTTCCCGACCCCATACTCTGCACTTGCTCCCAGATGGTCGAAACTTAGCATATCTAAAGTTAATTTTTTAGTTTTTTTTTTTACATAATTTTAAGTGCTAGTTTCAACGTGAATATTTATTATTTAAAGCATTTCATTTAAGTAATCGTGATGGATCCTAAAGCTTCAGGTAATTATTAACACTTTTCAATAATATTCTTGATTTCCAATAATTCTAAGTTTATAGTTTTAAGTTTTTTAAGTTGGGATATTTAAAAAAAATTATCACTCTTTTTCGTGTTCAAAATTGATTTTGTTATGTTGCTCTGTCAGACTCAGTCACATTAACCCTTGGACATGATATCTAGTACAATTAATATTTTGCCGACAAAAAATTACGTCGCACAAAGCCGCACTTCACTACTAGATACAGGGTTTTTCATATGTACCTACAATAAAATTCTTTTTTGTGTTTTATATTTGATTTTAATGTTTATATTTCTAACGCATATCTTGGTTAATATAGGTGATTCTCGAACGTAACCGAGATATTTATCAGCGATTATTGTTAACTTCTTAGGCAGTATTTTTAGTGTTTCCAATTTTTCAAAGTCAAGGAAATACTTATCATAAAAAGGGGCTAAGAATTCTGAAGCTACATTTTTTTAGAAGATTTTTGAGTATGCAGTTTTGCAGCTCATTCAATTTTAATATCATAATATGCAACATTCAACTTTTTAAAAATTTTCATTGGCCTTTCGCAATTTTAATTGGAACTGTCTCTCGTACATATGTATATGGCAAGCACCCTACAGAAAAAAATTGCACTTTTTACACTAAAGTTGGTTGGCTACATAACAGCACACTTAGAAATCTCCTCAAAATCTTCTTTAAATTCTGGCCTCGCATTGAAATTTTTTTTTTTCCATAAGCTTACAAATCCTGCTTAAAACGATTTTTATTTAAAAATTGTCTAAATTTTTAAACGAAATAAGAACGTCAAATTTTCGACAGAATTCTTTGAAATAAATTTAAAAACTATGTCGTATGATTTTTTTTTGAGTCACTATATATATTTTTCAATAAAATCGACCTTTAACACAAATTATTAAAACTTTACATTAAACAAGCAATTTTGAATAGATGTAGACAATAAAATATTTATTTTATTTATATTTTAAAACTTGAAAATCTACCTATGTGCATTGAAGCATGGCTTCCAAAATCAGTCAGCATATATATCACTTTTTTCTAGGTTAGTGACGTACATTGGCTCAGATTTCCATCTGTCTACCCAAAGGGACGGCGTTACATTAAGGAACCACGGTCCGAGAAAAATTACTTCCGAAGAAAAAAGATGTTCTACACGCATGTGTATGTTTTTATAAGTGCCTTTCCTCGGTAATCGTACGCAGTTTTGGGGGTTTGTTTGGTAAATTTTACAACTTACCAATATCTCCGGTCGACGGGGCTTTTGGATTTAGAATCAGGAGGACCTCCTGTACAACCCCCAATGACTTTTTTTCAACGCGTGGGCATGAGACTGTTGGAAAATTTTCTCCGTACATTTAATACCTATTTGTTGACACATAATTGTTGTGACAGTACATAAGCAATACTCATTGAGAATAAGCCAACAAGATGGTACAGCTTCCAATTTAGATGTGGAGATCTTTAAATTTGGTATGTGGGTCGCCTGTAGGTATGCACGCAAGTCAAGGTGAGAAAAAAACTCTCGAAAATGATTAAAAGATAACCATAGAAAATTTAGACACCTCATTTTTCCATCGAGTAAAATGTTTTAGATTAGCACACAGCCTTAGAAATCGATTCCGCGCTTTTGGTGTTGTTCGCTCACAGTGAGATTAGTTTTTGTCAGAAAAGTGCCTTTAACCAAACTACAAAATTTCGATGGTCTTATTTAATTATATATGTGATGCAGGGGGGATTCTCCATATCATATATTGAAACCACAATAATTTTTTATCTCAAACTATGACAAAAAATTTTATTATAATAATTCATCTCACTTGTTGGCCTTTTTAAGGTAGGGCATTCTAATTTTAAGGTAGGGCATTGCCCCACAATGCCCTCCCACCCCTAGCTACGGGCCTGAGGTACTCCATGGATTAATTTGATTGTTATGCGGGACTGAAGTATATACTCCATTGCAATGACATGCAATGTTAAATGGACCATATTTTTTGTATGAAATGTGGCAAGTTATGGAGTAATCGGTTGGTCCATAGCGAGCACTCCATGGATTAGCGAATGGAGTACTCGGAATTTTTGCAGGGTTACACTAGCCCTATATTGGTGCTGGTGTTAGCGCACGAAATTGAGTCAGTGTTAGGGCCTTTTCACATTACTCGGCACGACATCGGATCGACATTTTTTGCTCGGTATTTTCAGCTTACCGAAACGATTCCGCGTTGCTGTGTTTTTAACACTTGTGGGAATACTTTCGGTGCGTAATCGGCAGAAAATAGGAAAACAAACATCGAAATTTGCAAAACAAAATTTTTAACTTCAACAAATCACTCAATAATAACAATAATGTCTTCTAGCGAAAACGAAGACATTATAACTTGCTACATTTATAGCCGAAACGAGTTTTTTACTAATTTGTTCTTCTTCTTTTATCACGCCGCAAAAATGTATGCAGTAATTCCTCAAATTTTACTGACCGGTCTTACCGCGTTGCGGTATACCGAATTTAATCCGCTCCGATTTCATGTATGCAACACTAATGTGAAAGTGCACATTGAAATACATGTGGTCGGTAAGGTTTCGGTATACTTTTGGCAAAAACCAAAAATGTCGATCCGATACCGCACCGAGTAATGTGAAAGCGCTCTTATATTGCAATAGCGCAACATTGAGTTGGCGCTATATTGAGTTGGCGCATTTTCCAAATCGGAGTTAGCGCAATAACACCAGGGTTGGCGCCAGCGCAATTGCGCGGCGCAGCGCAGTGTTACCCATGCCTATTTCATATTCATGTCGACTGGCACATGTGGTAGTCGGTAGTCGAAGTTGCAGTTGTTTCAGTTATTGCAACCCCTGATTGGCGGTAACTCACGTTACATTCGAATTGTATGAAAATAAACGCCTGTAAAATAGGCATAGAGATTAAAGATGGTTGAAAATGCACCAAAACCAACCAAATTTATACCACCAACATAGTATGGCTTGGTAACAGTTTTTTTTTAATTCTCATTAGCTAAAATTAAAATTTTATAATATCGTACATGTATTTTTCGCTAAAACGCGGGTTATAATTAATGCAGAGTGATGGGATTGAAGAAAACCAAGTTTATACAGCTTATTCTTATTAATATGTATAACAAAAGTTTTATTTAAGAGGAAATTTAAAAGTAACAAGTAAGGAAGACTAAGTTCGAGTGGAATCGAACATTAGATACTGAGCTCCATGCATTCACTGCTTGTTTGCGTTTGATGAAAACGCGGAGTTTTTTATATAAAGCGAATGCCGCATAAAGTGGGCGTAGCCACGCCTATCTTAAAAATTTGTATCAATCATCCAACTAAGCGTAAAAATATTATTGTTAGTGCACAATTTCATCCCTTTATAACTTCTACACCTTTTCCAACAGTACTTCCAAAATCAAAATGTATATTTCGTAAGTTGTTACATTTAATTGTTGAATTATTGTGTAGGTACACAGAAGATTTTTTAATTAATTTTATTTGGCGAAAAGCGAACAAGTTCAAAGCTACGTATTACCAGCGATGGTAGAAATGATAGCTATTTCGAAGAAAACCAATTCTTCACCATCAGATTTCTTTTCGGGATCAAGCCGGGAATCGAACTTAGACCCACCGTGAGAAGGTGTAAATGTTAGCGACGCGCTAACCCACTCACCCAAACACGGTCTGGTACGCAGTTGAACTTTTTGTCGCTTTTCTTTTGCCACCTTTGCTCGCTCAACATTGTTATTGTATTTTTATGTACACATGATTTTCATGAGATAACACAAACTTGTTGAGTACTTTTAGGCAGTCTATGCTTCGGTTAGCCGGAAGTAATGTGCATTTGCAACACCCTGCCTTTCTATTTTAATTTAATTGTTGAATTATTGTGTAGGTACACAGAAGATTTTTTTAATTAATTTTATTTGGCGAAAAGCGAACAACTTCAAAGCTACGTATTACCAGCGATGGTAGAAATGATAGCTATTTCGAAGAAAACCAAATCTTCATCATCAGATTTCTTTTCGGGATCAAGCCGGGAATCGAACTTAGACCCACCGTGAGAAGGTGTAAATGTTAGCGACGCGCTAACCCACTCACCCAAACACGGCCTGGTACGCAGTTGAACTTTTTGTCGCTTTTCTTTTGCCACCTTTGCTCGCTCAACATTGTTATTGTATTTTTATGTACACATGATTTTCATGAAATAACACAAACTTGTTGAGTACTTTTAGGCGGTTTATGCTTCGGTTAGCCGGAAGTAATGTGCATTTGCAACACCCTGCCTTTCTATTTTAATTTAATTGTTGAATTATTGTGTAGGTACACAGAAGATTTTTTAATTAATTTTATTTGGCGAAAAGCGAACAAGTTCAAAGCTACGTATTACCAGCGATGGTAGAAATGATAGCTATTTCGAAGAAAACCAATTCTTCATCATCAGATTTCTTTTCGGGATCAAGCCGGGAATCGAACTTAGACCCACCGTGAGAAGGTGTAAATGTCAGCGACGCGCTAACCCACTCACCCAAACACGGCCTGGTACGCAGTTGAACTTTTTGTCGCTTTTCTTTTGCCACCTTTGCTCGCTCAACATTGTTATTGTATTTTTATGTACACATGATTTTCATGAGATAACACAAACTTGTTGAGTAATTTTAGGCGGTCTATGCTTCGGTTAGCCGGAAGTAATGTGCATTTGCAACACCCTGCCTTTCTATTTTAATTTAATTGTTGAATTATTGTGTAGGTACACAGAAGATTTTTTAATTAATTTTATTTGGCGAAAAGCTAACATTTACACCTTCTCACGGTGGGTCTAAGTTCGATTCCCGGCTTGATCCCGAAAAGAAATCTGATGATGAAGAATTGGTTTTCTTCGAAATAGCTATCATTTCTACCATCGCTGGTAATACGTAGCTTTGAACTTGTTCGCTTTTCGCCAAATAAAAGTAAGTTGTTACATGTAATTCAAAATAATTATACTTAATTCAAAACAGATAAAATGTAATTCAAAATGTTCAGTTTTATTTCAAAAGTAGTAATATGTACTTCCATACAGAGACATTAAATTCATAAAGTATAACATTTACTTCAAACAACATTAAATTAAATTGAAATATTGCACCAATTTATACATATATGTATGTAGATTAAAAAAAAAATGGTATTCACAGTGTTTTCTGAAACACTTGATATTTTTCGAAATATGTACACTTGTTTAAGTACATTTTTTACATTTGGAAGTACATATAACGTTTATTGAAATAAATTTTATATATTTTAATTACGATTTTGTAAATATATTTGGTGTATTTTGAAATTAATGTTACTGGATGGAAGTATATATTACGACTTTTGAAATAAAATTTACTATTTTGAAATACATATTATGCTTTTTGAAGTACCATTGAAAAAGTTGTAGTTACAAAGATGTCAATTTACATAGGGTGTTCCAGAAATATCTTTGCTAAAAAGTAGGCGTGCTCATAAACCGATTTCGCTAAATTTTTGAACATGTATTACCACAAGTGATAATAATAATATAATACAATGGCGCTATTATAACTCTGACGAGTTTTATGGCCGAGCTCCTCTCCCAATTCGAGGTGTGCTCCTTTTTGTTTTTCCACAAGTGATACAAGTTTATAAACAAAGTTTCGTCATAACATCTCAATTATTTGTGGAGTTATGGGCTCCGAAATCTCGTAGATTTCTTTGTCTTAAAAGGGGCGGTGCTACGCCCATTTCCCAAAATGTTTATGTTTTTTATTTCCGGGCTATTGTGGGACTCATGCCACAAAAGTTCAATGATATATCTTTACATTTGACAAAGATATCGCTCAAAATGTTTTTATTAGGCCCCTACATAGTTCCTATATATAAAATTAGGCGTGGTTTTCAACCGATTTTGGCAATTTTTGATCCAAACATTTGCCTAAGCAAGTAAATCACCGACCCTTTTTAGACAAAGGAATCTACGAGGTTTCGGAGCCCATAACTCGACAACTAATTGAGGTGTTATGAAGAAACTTTGTGTATAAACTTGTATCACTTGTAGTAATACATGTTCAAAATTTTAGCGAAATGGTTTTATGACCACGGCTACTTTTTAGCAAAGATATTTCTGGAACAGCCTTTGGGAATTTGTAACTTGACATCTTTGTAACTAGAAGTTATAAAGGAATGAAATTGTGCACTAACAATAATATTTTTACGCTTATACTAGTATTCTGTAAGCTATCTCAAGTCACTAATAGAGACTTTTGGAGACTTTTTCGTGGTGAGATTGATTTTGAGACAATTTGGTTTGTGTAAGCGGGCTCACGTCTCAAGTCTCAAAAAATACGTCACTAATTAGTGACCTGTAGCCCGTTTCTGTAACTTTGCGATATGAATTATAACGCAAAATACAACCCTGTTTCATATTTATCGCAAGGTAGTGTTTCTGTAAGTGTGGTGAATTTTGGTTTTGGTTATTTCTTGCGATATTCATATAACCAGCTCTGAGGATAGTGAAAACAGATACATTTCAAAATAATGAGTGAGGTTTGTACTAAATTTCTTGCATTTTTATTTATTACATTAGTTTGTGTTTTGTAGAATAAAATTATAAGTGGGAAGATTTCGAAGTTGCAAAAAGTGAAGCTCATGGAAGTTATGAAATCCAATAAATAAGTCGGAGTGGGCCGAATAGTGCTTAACTCGCAGAGCTTGCAAAACCGCGGAACAATGGAAAAAGGCAATAGCTAAGTGAAAAAAGAATGTATGTACATATAACTACGTGTGCATGACAAGACGAAAGTCTGGCACTATTTTACCTTTTCTATTTACCTTATCGTTTTCGTTTTTTATTATTATTAAATCACATACACAATACCTGTGTTAAATAACAAAAAATTGTTATGAATTTTTCTTAAAAGGTGTCATTTTTATATAGCGATCTGTTCGTAAAAATTGTTTGTTATTGAACAGAGCTAATCTTACAGGATATTTAGTTTTTTTATTATTATTTTGTTTATTATTATTTTGTTTATTTTTTTTTAAATATTTTATTTGACTTTTGATAACGAATAAAAATAAATAAAATGAAACTGTAACGATTCCCATTGATATCGGGAAAACCTAATCTATGTTTCAGCCTAAAATTGTGTTAAATATTAATATTTGGCAACGAACGCGCACTTTGTTTACAAATTTTCGTTGGATATGGCACATTTTTCGATTGTTCCAGCGATATGACGACAACTCACCATTATCATATCGCAAGGTGAATTCATGAGTTACAGAAACACTTTTCATATCGCAAGCGATACGAGCCTTCGTTATTATAACGAAAGGTTATAGAAACGGGCTACTGGTGGCGAGGAGGTCACAAAATAAACAAAACATTGAGGTGAACTAAATAAAGCGTCAAAATTTATAAAAACTTACAACTTATTTGCTCTTTGCTTGTTCGCTTGCTATTTTCTGTAATAAAACAAGTTTATTTGTATGAAATTAGCAAAATAATAAAATTTTGCTGGTTTTGCTAACTTACTTTTTTCCGCCATAGTGGGCCGAATAGTGCTTAACTCGCAGAGCTTGCAAAACCGCGGAACAATGGAAAAAGGCAATAGCTAAGTGAAAAAAGAATGTATGTACATATAACTACGTGTGCATGACAAGACGAAAGTCTGGCACTATTTTACCTTTTCTATTTACCTTATCGTTTTCGTTTTTTATTATTATTAAATCACATACACAATACCTGTGTTAAATAACAAAAAATTGTTATGAATTTTTCTTAAAAGGTGTCATTTTTATATAGCGATCTGTTCGTAAAAATTTTTTGTTATTGAACAGAGCTAATCTTACAGGATATTTAGTTTTTTTATTATTACTTTGTTTATTATTATTTTGTTTATTTTTTTTTAAATATTTTATTTGACTTTTGATAACGAATAAAAATAAATAAAATGAAACTGTAACGATTCCCATTGATATCGGGAAAACCTAATCTATGTTTCAGCCTAAAATTGTGTTAAATATTAATATTTGGCAACGAACGCGCACTTTGTTTACAAATTTTCGTTGGATATGGCACATTTTTCGATTGTTCCAGCGATATGACGACAACTCACCATTATCATATCGCAAGGTGAATTCATGAGTTACAGAAACACTTTTCATATCGCAAGCGATACGAGCCTTCGTTATTATAACGAAAGGTTATAGAAACGGGCTACTGGTGGCGAGGAGGTCACAAAATAAACAAAACATTGAGGTGAACTAAATAAAGCGTCAAAATTTATAAAAACTTACAACTTATTTGCTCTTTGCTTGTTCGCTTGCTATTTTCTGTAATAAAACAAGTTTATTTGTATGAAATTAGCAAAATAATAAAATTTTGCTGGTTTTGCTAACTTACTTTTTTCCGCCATTTCGATCAAGTGTAAATAGTGATGTGATACGATATTTATCGATATTTCAATGTTTTACGTTACATGACTTTTTTTGCGAATCGGTTCAGATAAAACACTCATAAAACATTATATTCATAACTAGTTTTATAAGTGATAAGTAGTAATGATACGCTTTATTTTTTTAATGCAATATATTGCTCATAAATTCATTTCCAAAACCTATTTTCGTATGTAATCGATTAGTGAGTATTCGTTAAATTATTTTTTTTATCTCAAACAGTCTCAGTACATTTTCACCACAGTCTTTGGTGAAATTTTTAGTGACTGTGGCTTACAGAATACCAAAAATGGCTCAAGTCACTAAAAATGTCTCATGTCTCAAATCTCACATTTTGTGACTTGAGATGAGACGGAGTTACAGAATTCGCCTATTAGTTGGATGATTGATACAAATTTTGAAAATAGACGTGACTACGCCCACTTTATGCGGCATTCGTTTTATATAAAATACTCCGTGTTTCCATTAAACGCAAACAAGCAGTGAATGCATACAGCTCAGTATCTAATGTTCGATTCCACTCGAACTTGGGCTTCTTTACTTGTTAATTTCAAATTTTCTCTTAAATAAAACTTTTGTTATACATATTAATAAAAATAAGCTATGTATATAAACTTGGTTTTCTTCAATCCCATCACTCTGTTTTAGTTATAAACCGCGTTTTAGCGGAATATACATGAATTATAAAATTTTAATTTTAGCTGATAAGAATTAAAAAAAAATGTTACCAAGCCATACTATGTTGGTGGTACAAATTTGGTTGATTTTGGTGCATTTTCAACCACCTTTAATCTCTATGCCGATTTTGCAGGCGTTTATTTTAATACAATTCGGATGTAACGTGAGTTGTCGCCAATTTCTTTAATAACTTTTTACAGAATTAAGCTAGGATTCTAATTTTGTTGTATACATATCTCAATTCAAATCTTTCTTAATTGCGCCCCATCATTAAAAATTAGGTAGTGGCATCTACTTCAGATAGTTTCGGATTCGAAAATGCTCCAAAATCTCTGCGCCAAGAATTGCAACGTCAGTAACCGATTTCTTTTTTGTCGATTTGAATCTTGTTCTTAAAAAAAAAAATGGGAGTACTAAATAAAGCTCCATTACTGGATTTTAATGCAATTGTCGTATTATTTGAGCTCTAAATCTAAAGAGAAATACTTATATAAATGTTCGAGCTTAGGGGTGAGCTATACTAATTTTGGACATTCCCATTCATTGGGCAAAACAGCTTTTAGGTAGAGTTGGGTAAAATTTATTCGAATAACGAATAATAGGTAAAGATTTTTTATCTTTATTTCAAATAACAAATCGTTTATTCAAAAAAACTATTCGAACAATGATAACTTCAGTAAAAACCATGGGTTTCATTTATTATTTGAAACAGCAATAAATTTCTACATAAAAATTTATTGGAATAATACCAAGTGTGGTTTTAGGTAATTTTTTTGCGGAAATCCACAGATATAAGCCCCATACAATATTTTTGGCCTTATCTTGATCATCGAGACGAAAAGTTAGGAAGTATTTTGTATTCAAGTATTTACATTTTAACACCATTAGCGATAGTTTTTTGATCAGTATCTTTTTGAATTAAAAACCCATTGTTGCATTCCATTTTTGGAGAAAGAAGATAAATGTTTTATAGAACTATGTAGATAGGTAGCTGAAATGTTTTTTACTATTATTTTCAAGACAATTATCTGAACTGATTTCTTTACTTACTTAATTTGAATGAAATATTTTCTTGTGCTATTTTACTCTTCTATCGTTTTACACCTTTCTTTTTTATAATGTTTGTTGCACCAAAATAATTTCTGATTCGTATAAATTTTACTTTGCGTTAGTTGTAATTTTTTGTATATGTTTGAAAAGAGTACAATTATTTGTCAAATGTAAGATACGAATAATTGGATTAAACAATATTTGCAATAAATGTAATTAATTGTTGGGGTAAGTGGAAAAAAATTCAACAACTATTTACAGCGAAGGTTGAGTGTATAGCTATTTCACGAAAAACCATTTTCGATCATCAGCACTCTTTTCGGAAGTGGATGCACCGGGGATTGAACCCGAGTCCATTCCAACTTCAGCCGCAATGGGTCATTGACCATTGCGGCTGAAGTTGGAATGGACTCGGGTTCAATCCCCGGTGCATCCACTTCCGAAAAGAGTGCTGATGATCGAAAATGGTTTTTCGTGAAATAGCTATACACTCAACCTTCGCTGTAAATAGTTGTTGAATTTTTTTCCACTTACCCCAACAATTAAAAATTGAATTAAAAATAAAAATTTCGTGCTAAGCACTAAAAAACTCTTTCAAATGTAATTAATATTTGCGTTAATTTCGTCTCGGGCTTTGGTTCTAATATATCCTTTGGCTGGAAATAACGTGTCCAATTTTCAAGAAAATCTACAGTGATATTTTCAAGAAGACATTTTTTAAACTTCAATCGCGATTTCCCTAAAGTCGTGAAATGTAACATATGTACAATCATCAATGTAACACACAACAAGCAGGCGACGATTAACATACATATCGCTAGCATAGAGTGCAAACTGTGTAAGTCCATTTTTATGAAAAAGTGTATTTTTATATGGAACGCTAGTAAACTAAAATACGCACCACGCTAAACAAGTCTGTGATACTGGTCATATGTCGAAAATATTTACATGAACAGAATTTTTTTTCATTTCGAAATTTTTTATTTTTCGTTTTTTGTCTCTTCTGTAAAGTTTGAAAAAAGGACTTACACAATTTGCACTATAAGCTAGCGATATGTATGTATGTATGTACATACATAGATAAACGATGAATATTGATCAACTCAGATTTCACATGAATGCTTCCTTTTTGATACCTTTTTTTTACTAAATTGAACATGAAGTTTTTCACAATCGATTTCTACAGCATGAACTTTTTATAACTTTAAACTTAATAATCTTTCATTCCAATGCATTTCATTTTATACATATAATAATAGACACTTACGGCTTGTCGCCATCGATCGGTTTCTCTCTTCCATAAAATTCTGTGCAAATATGTACATATGTATATTAGACCGGCCCTTATTTTATCAAATATTTTCCGACTTTAAACCGCCGAGCTTTGAAAGTTTCTTTTTTACCTAAATACATAAAACAAGACTGCCAGCTCATAGGCACTCAAAGCACAATTGCTTTTGTTTTGTTCTGAAGCATAGGCACAGATACATATTTTCACTTCAAATATAAAAATTAAATTTTCTTTGCACTGCCATAAGCACTCAGATATATATATGTAAAAAAAATCTATGTACGTGCTATGATTCATATGTATGCAGAGCAAACGCTAAAGCACTGTTGTCTGAAATCGGAATTTAAACTAACAAATTTATAATGAAAAAAATAATTCAATACATAACAGCACTGAAAAAAATTAGTACTAAAAAAATGTTCATATAAAAAATTAAACAAAATTTTGTATGTATGTAATACTACCATTTGAAAATGAATTCTACAATAAAATTTTATTGGAATTCATAAAAAATTTAAATACGCAAAAAATTTCTCAATGCATATAAAAAATTTGTAGATGTGTTTTGTTCTTTGGTTAAGATCGGATAAGATATAGTAACTGCGTACAATCCATTTTTTATTTCAAAACCCTCTCTTTAGGCGTAATGCCGATGCCAGTTTTATGTTCACGTTACGCAATGGGTTAAAGTCCAAAAGTTGGGAAAAATCATCTAGTTTCTAAATATCATAACCAAAATTAACGAGAATAACTGAAAAAAACAACAAATACCACATCCACCTCTCCATAGAAAAACGGGTTAACGTAGCATATCGCTAGCTTAGAGTGCAAACTGTGTAAGTCCACTTTTATTGAAAAGTGTATTTTTATGTAGAACGCTAGAAAAATCAAATACGCACCATGCTAAACAGGTTTCGGATATTTGCCATATTTCTACTCGTTGTTATTCAGTGATACGCAAATTGTGTAAGCCCAAAAGGAAAAGAAAATTGGCTAAGTCCAAAATATTTACATGAAACTTTTTTTCATTTAGAAATTTTTTTATTTTTTGTTTTTTGTCTCTCCTGTAAAGTTTGAAAAAGAGACTTACACAATTTGCATTCTAAGCTAGCGATATTTAATTAAGCAATTGTAGTGGGCAAAATTTCATAGTAGAAGTTGATTAAAGTAGAATAACCTAGGAACGCCTAAGTGGATATGAAAAAGTTATATGTCGTTGAAAATAATATAAAAAACAACAGGAGATTGTTTCGAATTTGGTTTTTATATACATAATTTTTTTGGCCCCGAACTCCAGATTTTGAGGCTGTATTGGAAATTTTGAGTATGCAGTTTTTGTATACTTAGTAAGGCCTACAACAGTATGTAAACCACGCAAAAGGTACTAAAAAAAAATTTTGGTACGCAGTGTAATTATTACTTGACTTATCTATAATAACTACGATACTACAAACGTATGTATTTCTCCCGTAATTTCTGTAATTTTTGGTGTTACTGTTTGGAAGCTTTTTAGAAAGGGATTTCAATGGAAATAGTAATAAACTGATTGGAAATATAGAGTTGCATTTGATTAAGAAAGAGTAAAGTAAGCTATTAAATAGCTATATTTTGAGTACTTTTACACTGAGGGAAAAAGGCAATTGTAAAAATAGCTACCAACGGTGACAATGTTACATTTTTCAATGTCGCCTAATTTCTTGTTGAATCACACTTTTTTTATAGTTAAAGTAAATATTTTTCAGTTGGTTTAAATATAAAATGGTCAATCTAGCAATAGTTCGTAGTTAAAAATAACTTAACAATATAAGCAATTTCATTACAACATCAACATTTCTAATTTGACATGGCTATATTGGCAACTTAAAGTTGGCATTGTTGATCCGACGTTCAGAAATTTCACCCTGGTGTGGCTACATTGTCAGCTTAAAGTGAAAGCGACAACAGTCGTATAAAAAGTGAAAAGAATATGACACACATATTAGCTCACAATGAAGTCAGTTCAAAATTTATTTTGTTTGAGGTGCGCTCTCTCAGTGCGGCAAATTTCTCAAGATATCATGATATCGACGGCTGAGAATAAGATCGCCCTATTTCAAAAATTGTTTCAAAAACGCCCTATTCCAAAAAATGTTTGAATAACGTCCTATTTCACATTTTGCTTCAAAAACGCCCTAGTTTAGAATTTGTTTCAATAACGTGCTATTTCAGATTTTGCTTCAAAAATGCCCTATTTCAGAGAAAATTTCATATATATTTCTCTGAAATAGGGCGTTTTTGAATAATTGTCTGAAATAGGACATTATTGAAACAAATTCTGAAATAGGGCGTTTTTGAAGCAAACTCTGAAAAAGCATGTTATTCAAACAAATTTTGGAATAACGCGTTTTTGAAACAATTTTTTGAAATAGGGCGATCTTATCAGTGGCGTAGTAAGAGAATTTTTCGGGGGGGGCGGTCACAGCCAATGTAATAAATTTACCAAAATTAAAATAAAAATTATCAAAAAACTACAATTTTTTTTACAAATGATAAAAATGTAATTTTTTCAGACTATAATTTAAAATTTTAGTACACAAATATCGCTTATTATACATATATCAAACTCTTAAGGCTCTTGGCCACTTAAAATCTGGAATGTGAAGCAGTGTGTATGTGTGAGTGTCGGGTGATTGACGCAAATATCTAAAAGTTTTGATTCTTATCAACGCAAGCCCGACAACAAGAACGTCTAGCAGGACGACTGCCGATTGCACTAACACACACAAGAAAACTCACACATCAGTATAATGATGAGCTACTTTAGCGAAAGAGTGCTCTTCTACGACACAAACGAAGGCCCTAAAAAATACCACGTCACAGGAGGTGTACCCCAAGGGTTGGTTCTAGGACCGCTCCTCTGGAACATCATGTGCGATGGCATACTGAGGATCAGAGCCGTAGCGAGGGTGTGGCAACCGAGGCATTTGCCTCGGGCGCCAATAGAGAAGGGCGCTGAATTTCGGTAATATTAAACAAAATTTCGCAGAAGTATTTTGAAAAAACATAATGAAAAAATAGGCGTTCGTTTGCCAGGAACCCGCAAGGTTCTCACTTGATCATCAGATTTGTAAAATTTTTTCAAAAGTAATAGGTATGTATGTATATGGGCGCCCTTTATTTTTAATGTAGTGAAATTGAATGAATATTTAAATTAGAATGCTTATGATAGTAGTTTAACTCATACATTTATTTGAAAGTTGTGATTACCGATAAAGCGCGCTCATGCGTGCATGTACAAAAAAAAGGTACGTACATTTGCAAAAACTGGCAAGGTAATGTAATAAGAGCAAGAAATCTCGATAAATAGAACATTTCTTATAACATTAATGTAGGATAATATTAGGGAGTCGACTGTATATGCATATAGCGGCGACACCTGTTTGTCAACAACCAGCTACTTACGTCCGAATAATTACATAGCTGATTGGTCGATTGCGCAACCCTTTCGCGTCGCTAGGAATGTAACCAGTGTTTAAAAAATTGCACGAATTTTCATTATCTTGCTTTTGATTAGGGCACTCGGACACACGATGGGCATCAAAAGCTAATGCCGTAAAATCATTGAATTCCCAAATTGAAGCAGTTCTTGGAGTAATTCAAGATATAATCGCCTATCCAAATAATCCTGACAACAAATCATCTGGCGAAAATCTGATCAAAAATATTGATTTAGGGTTTCTTCTTTTCCTCGACGTCTGGGATCAGATATTAAGTCCGGTTGATCGCGTTACGAAAGCCTTGCGAACGAAAAGTTTGACTTTGGAAAAAGCTGCACATTTGATTCAGGGTTTGAAAAATTCACTACAAGAACTTCGCGACACAGAATTCAAAGAAAATTTTAAGCGTATTTCTATATTAGCTACTAGTCTACTAGCGAGCAGTGTCAGCAAGCGGTCAAGGAAGAAGAAAAAATTGGAATTGTATGAAGGAGAAGACGACGCACCCGAAATTCCGGATAATGAAAAGTTTCGCATTGACATCAACGAGGCAGTTGATAGGTTCATAGTTGAAATCGCCTGGAGGTATAAAAAGATAACACAGGCCGACAAAATGAGACCGATTTTTTTTACCATAAACCAGACCATACTTTCCTAAAGGTTTTCGATGCGCTGAATTTGAGATATCCTAACCTAAATGTGCAAAAACACCGTTTTTGCCTATTTTTGAGGTTATATATAAACGACAGATTTTTTTTTTAAAGCGCATACAGCATCTTAAAGAAGAAGTCTTTCTCTTACGAATGGCGTTGAGTTTGCTCAAATATCTTTTTTTTCGCTAAGATAGAGCAATTTAAAGTTTATAAATGCTTAAACCCCACAAGTCCTCAAAACACAATCCCACAAACTATTAACACATAAACTTTAAATTGCTCTATCTTAGCGAAAAAAAAAGATATTTGAGCAAACTCAATGCCATTCGTAAGAGAAATACTTCTTCTTTAAGATGCTATGTGTGCTTTAAAAAAAAAATAAAATCTGTCGTTTATATATAACCTCAAAATAGGCAAAAACGGTGTTTTTGCACATTTAGGTTAGGATATCTCAAAATCCTGATATGATGGAGCAATTCTGCGTCCAGATTTGAATTCAGCGCATCGAAAACTTTTAGGAAAGTATGGTCTGGTTTATGGTCAAATTTCTTGTCGGCCTGTGTAATGGATGTGGCCAATGATTTCGGATCGTCTCGAATCCACCACTGTTATAGAACTACTCCAAATTATTCAAGATTATGGTTTAAAAGCATCATACCCAAACGTTGAAACTACTTTCAGAATTTTTTCGACGATTCCTGTAACAATCGCTACGTGTGAACGTAGCTTTAGCAAACTCAACAATGGGCCAAGAAAGAGTGTCGAACTTGGCTATTTTATCGATAGAAAACGAAATTGCCAGTAAAATTGATTTCGACGATATTATTAACGAATTCGCTTCTATTAAGTCAAGAAAAATTCACTTGTAAATGTTAGAAGAACATTTTTTTAACACAGTATTATATGGTGAATGCTACAGTATTAAAAATATATGTATATATGCATGAATAATTTGTTCAAAAAAAAAGAAAGCGTGAGTAAGGAGTACTCATGAACATTGATGTGTAAACAGTTTCGAAATCGGATTTTTATACCCTTTCCCTTATTCCTTTTTTCCCTGGTTTTCTATGGATTAAAATGCGACTATCGTTTTTATAATTTTTTGTTGTCATTTTCACTGCTACATTTTGTTGTTTTTGTTTGTTTTGTTGTTTGGCTTTTGATTTTTAATTTTTGATTTCTGATATTGATTTGTTTTGCTCAGAAATATGCAAGATCATGCGGGTCCACGTTTGATCTTGGGACTCCGTGTTGAAGTCCTGCTCAAAACCTTTCATTTGATACCAATATCGCTCAGAAATATTCAAGGATCATCCGGAGACCCCGCCTAGGAATCATAAAGAATAGAGCTCTATATGAAAGCCTCGCTCAACACCTTTCATTTGATACCAATATTGCTCAGAAACATTCAAGGATCATTCGGGTCCTCGTTTTGACCCTTATCTGGAAACCCGGCCTAGGGGTCACAATTAAAAGAGCTTCATATCGAAGTCCTTCTCAAAACATTTTATTTGATACCAATATTGCTCAGAAACATGCAAGATCATCCGGGTCCTCGTTTTGACCCATATCCCGGGACCCGACCTAGGAATCATAAAGAATAGAGCTCCCTGTAGAAGGCCAGCTCAAAACCTTTCATTAGATACCAATATTGCTTAGAAACATGCAAGATCATCCGGGTGCTCGTTTTGACTCATATCTCGGGACCCGACCTAGAAATCATAAAGAATAGGACTCCCTGTAGAAGCCCTGCTCAAAACCTTTCATTAGATAGCAATATTGCTCAGAAACATGCAAGATCATCCGGGTCCTCGTTTTGGCCCATGTCTCGGGACCCGTCCTAGGAATCATAAAGAATAGAGCTCCATGTAGAAGGCCTGCTCAAAACCTTTCATTTGATACCAATATTTCTCAGAAACATGCAAGAATATTCGGGTCCCCGTTTTGACCCATATCTCCCGACCCGAGCTAGGAATCATAAAGAATAGAGCTCCATGTAGAAGGCCTGCTCAAAACCTTTCATTTGATACCAATATTTCTCAGAAACATGCAAGAATATCCTTGTCGCCGTTTTGACCCATATCTCCGGACCCGACGTAGGAATCATAAAGAATAGAGCTCCATGTAGAAGGCCTCCTCAAAACCTTTCATTTGATACCAATATTGCTCAGAAACATGCAAGAATATCCGGATCCCCGATTTGACCCATATCTCTGAACCCGACCTAGGAACCATAAAGCTCCATGTAGAAGGCTTCCTCAAAACCTTTCATTTGATACCAATATTTCTCAGAAAATTAGAGAGGTATGCATATCCATACATTTGCGTACATGTTCAAACAGGTTGGTCCCTTTTATTTTGCCTATTTGTGCTATTGTTGCATTTGCACGGCTATGCATGCAAGCATTTGTAAGTACATGTCTATCTACCTACCTACCACTGACAATGCCAAGCGATTCACACGGACGCAGCAGCGCACTAACACAAAGGTCATTTACGGTTTACACATTTACGCGTAAACTTTACCTTTTTTGAAGTTACTCGTAGCTACAGCAAAGATGTTTACACATCAAAAATTTGCCATTTATTCTTATATAGAACAAGTTTTGTTGTCCTGCATTTTGAACAGAGGGCGCGGGAATATCAAGCTTGCCTCGGGCGCCAAAAAAGCTCGCTACGGCACTGCTGAGGATGAATAAATCGGATGGTGTGTATATTATAGGATACGCAGACGATATAGCGATCGTAGTAGTGGCTAAACACGTTGCGGATGTTTCGCGATTATGCGGCGAAACAATAGTGTCCGAAAAAAACTGGCTCCAAACAGCAGGACTGATGCTGGCGGAACACAAAACCGAGGCGCTACTGATGACAAGCCGGAAAAAGCTGGAGGACATACAAATACAGGTAGGCGGACACACCATAAATTTCAGCCGTAGACTAAAATATCTCGGTGTAATACTCGACCGACGACTGAGCTTCAAAGAACACTTGAACTATGCCAGCGAGAAGACAAGAAAAGTAACCAACGCCCTGGCGAGACTTATGCCGAACATGGGAGGTCCGAGGCAACAGAGAAGATGTCTTCTTGCGAGTGTCAGCTCGTCCATTTTGCTATACACAGCACAAATCTGGGCCCCTGCTACTACTGTAGCTGCATACATGAGAGCACCTGGTTCAGTGCATAGATTATCATCGCTAAGGGTATGCTGTTCGTTCGCGACGAGGCGGCAAATCTGCTGGCCGGTAGATGCCCGGTAGACATAACTGCAAGAGCAGCAGCAGAAATCAAACATAAACCACAAGAGCGGAATGAAATCATGAGCAATTGTATGCGTGAGTGGCAGCAAAGGTGGCAGTCATCAACGAAAGGCAGATGGCCGGAGAAGCAGATTCCAAGAGTGGGTAAATAGAAAGCATGGAGAAACTAATTTCTACCTAACGCAGTTCCTCACACGACATGGATGTTTCAGGCAATACCTGCACAAATATATGCATGCTGACCATTCCTATTGTCTACATTGCAATGGGAAGATTGAAAACGCTGAGCACATTCTTATGGATTGTAACAGATTCGAAGACGAGCGAAGGGAACTTGAGCGCTGTATTGGGGAAAATATGTCACGTGAAAGCCTGATCCAGGCGATGTTGTCAGAGAAAACCAAATGGGAAAAATGCGCGCAAATAATCACGGAAATAATGGTGCGTCTCAGACAGTACGAGCGAAATGCGCGGCGTATGACTGTATACTAGCGAGACGCAGAATAATGTCCAGAGCCTGCCCTGCGAAGTAAAATCGCATTGTAGTTTCATTTCATTTATTTATTCAGCATAAGTGCAATAAGACCTGAAGTCTTTTTTAGCACAACCAGTAATTAACGTTTACAATAATCGTCAAAATAAATAAATAAGTGAGCAAATTGATAATTAATTAATTAATACATTCCAATATTCAGTCAGTATAGCTTAATATAAATATACATATATACCTATACATACAAAAAGTGATAAAACAGTGAACAAAACAGAGCAAGAAAAAAAAAACAAATAAAAAAATATAACATTATAGACGAACAAAACATATGTATATAGAGAAAAGAAAAGAAAAGAAAAGAAAAGAAAAGAAAAGAAAAGAAAAGAAAAGAAAAGAAAAGAAAAGAAAAGAAAAGAAAAGAAAAGAAAAGAAAAGAAAAGAAAAGGGATAATTTTCTTAAGTAGTTATAGATGGCACATCTACGGATTGCACAAACATACATACATATATATGTAATATAATATTTACGTTATTAGTTACAAAAGTACGAAATCAGAACGGTCTTAATGTTGCTCTTGTTTATGCTGCTACGAACACCCACAGGAATAGAGTTCCATATACGAATAGCGTTGATGAAAAATAGTCTAGCAGATGGGAGAAAGTTATAATGCGGAACTATAAGGCCATGTACACGAGCGGATTTGGCAAAACTTAGCTTCTCATAGAGGTAACTGGGTGTTTTCTCATTTAAGAGGTGGAAAAGAAAAATGCAGTTTCTTATCTTCAAATATTCAGGAAGTTCACACCCTAATAGATTAGCCCTCCAGGCAGATATGTGTTCAAATCTTGATAGCCCGTACACATAACGCGTGACGTGATTAAATGCTACATCCAACTTATGAGCCGTCTGAGAATCTAGCTTGCTATACACTAACTCCGCATAGCTTATTATCGGCATTATAAGTTGGATAGCGAGCTTCCGTCTTATGGCAATCGGCGTAAATGGGGCAGATATTCGAAGGCTTCTCAGAGTAAGGTATACTTTTCCAACTGTTGCATTGATGTGATCAGTACAAGTGAGGTCGGAGTTAACAACGAATCCCAAATTAGTTACCTTTGATACAATTTTGAGAGCATGCTCACCAATATACGAGGAAGGAACATCTGTGGACTTAGGATGTTTTTTACAAATAGGTAACACATAACACTTATTGACATTCAGACTAAGGCCATTTTGTTCAGCCCAGAGCTTAACGGAAGATAAATCCTTATTAAACTTAGAGCACAGGTTCATTGCTTCATCAATAGGATTGGACATATATAATTGGATATCATCCGCGTATGCATGAATTCGAGCATGCTCACAGACAGAGAAAACATCATTTACAAATAGACTGAACAACAGTGGCCCAAGAATAGAACCTTGGGGAACACCATGTATGTTGGAAAAAATAATTGGCTAGCGTAGAACTAAACTGGTCTATCTAACAAAATACGAAAGTGGAGACAACAGATGAAACGCGTTTTAATGCGGTGTGCGATTGTTGATGTATGTTAAGTGAATATTGTAAGTTATTATGTTAGCTTAATAGTTAACTTAACATTCTGCATTAAACAAAAATTATTATAGAAACGTTTTTTATATAATATTTATATGTAACAAGACAACTTGTTACATATAATTTCTAATTTTAAGGAAGTTTGAACTACAAATTGGAAATTATATGAATAAAACAACAAAAAATATGTGAAAGGAAGTACTTTAATTGCAAAAATAACATACACATGTCGTAAATCATCACGTCTGCATTAAAAGTAACAGTAACCTAGTTTTATCCACGGCGGGCTGGTAGAAAATCTTCTAGATTGTTTTCTGTTTCATCTCTGCGGCTTACATGTGGAGAGACAGGTAAAAGGGGTGATGAATCGGTGGTACAAATTTCAAATTTCGCTGCCCTGATCTGGTGTAAAATTCTGCAAGAATTCTATGAAATCATGTAGGTTCACGCTAGATTTCTTTATATCGACGGATTTATGTTTCAAAATAATCATCATTAAACTGCATCACAGATTCACCCTTGTCAAATTTTGCCTTTCGCATTTGGGAAACTTTTGCGCCGTCGTCTACTATACTCTGGTAGTCCCTGAACATTGGCCGTAGTTCGTCAAATGACATAAATTTCCCTACCATATTATTAACATCAAAAAGAGCATGCTTTCTACAATTTTTAACCAATTCCATCCACTCATCTGGTGTAAGATCATACTGGTGTATGGTAGTCTATGCTAGTTGGACCACTTTAGAATTTCTTGAAATGACAAAAGGACGTGAATTCTAAAGTGACATTTTTAGCGTTTGGACACTTTGGTGCAGAAATAAGACCTACATCAATTTTGCACGGATAAATTTATAATTTTCAAGTTCAAAAATGTACATAACTCGATTTCTGAAAAAATGTTAGATAGACCAGTTTAGCTCTACGCTAGCCAATTACATTTAATTCTATTAATTAATATAATTTAATTTAATTAAATCGCAGATTGATTTTCCTACATATGTTTTTGTGCCAATCTGTGAATAACTTCTTCCACTGTGATATCGATATTTCTGTTAATACTCATTAGGGTTAGTCCGTTCAGCCTATCTTCACCAGTTGAATTTCTTATCCAATGTTTTATTGACATTTTTGGCGTTACTTTTCTGTAATTAGCATGTTAATAACAGCAATACCGTATAATAATTGTAGCGTTTGTTGAACCGTAGGAAAGTGCAGGAACCGTAGGAAATTTACCACAAAAGAGCGAATATGAGTAGAAAGAATGTAGGTTAGGTTGCGTTGGCTGAGGTCTGAAGACCCCTCACATAGACCACATATGGTCCTTAGTGTTGCCAACATACAGGAGGAATTATGTTATTATATTACACTCGGAATACAGGTCTTCGCAAGTTTTAACATTTTGTGAATTTCCCGGTCAGCAATGCTCTCTAGAGACGTGAAGTATGCAGGGCCGAAACAGTTAAATCGTAGTCTGCCGAAAGCTGGACATTGGCAGAGAAGGTGCTCCAGAGTGCCTACATCGTCCTCATTGCAAGCCGTGCACGCCTGACTCTGCACCAATCTCATTTTGAACGCATGAGATGGTTTGAGATAGTGCCCTGTTAGTATGCCGACTGCCAGTCTGCAGTCTGCTCTGGGAAGTGTAAGTAGGTAGTTTGCGTTTTTAGCTTTATGTGACCGAAGCATGATTTTGGCGATCTTGCAGGATGGCAGGGTCTCCCACTGGAAATCGCCTTTACGCATCAATGCCTATTTGAGCTTTTTGGAAATTTAGAGAAGGGAAAACGTCTTCCGCAGTTACTTGCGCTAGTGATGCATCGGCTTTAACTAGCGCGTCCGCCTTCTCGTTTCCTTCGATTCCCTGGTGCCCGGGTAACCAGTAGATGGTAACGCGTCTAGACGCGCAGAGTACGTGTAGCTTGGCATTACACTGCTCCACACACCGAGAGGTAGTTGTCGCTGCCATGATCGCCTTAATTGGTGCCTGGCTGTCAATGAATATATTTAGGAGGACGATAGTATAGCTGAAAGTTCCGTCGCCTTTGAGGCAAACTCAGCTTGAAAGATACTGCAGTAGTCCGGGAGTCTAAAAGATTTTTGTATACCAAGCTCCGAGCAAAATACTGCAGCTCCCACCCTTTCGTCCATCTTCCGTCTGTAAATAAGTTGATGGAATGGCGACTGGCCCGTAGTCCTTTCTTCCACCCGTCCTGTTCTATTATTACATGTGGTCCCCTGCTGAAGTTGGTTATGGGAGTAACGTAGTCAGAGCTGCCGTTTAGTCCTTGTATGTTGCCGTGTCCAAATGGCCGTTGATTAAAATGTCCTGTTAGTCTAAGCCTTAGCGCTGTCTTTTCAGCTACGCTTTTAGCCACAAGGTCCGCGGAGTACAGGTTGAGTATCCTATTGAGCGCCTCTGAGGGAGTTGTGCATAGCGCTCCCGTTGTGCACAGACTAGAAATCCTCTGTACTCCCTCTAGCTTTCTTGCATTCACCTTTTTATCAAGTGCCGTCCACCAGACTAGAACTCCGTAGTGCATTATTGGACGCACAACTGACGTGAAGAGCCAGTGTGTTAGTTGAGTCGATAGGCCCAAGTTTTTCCAAGTGCTCTGCTACAGGCATACAGCGCATTGGTGGCTTTCTTGATTCTTTCCTCGACATTGAGCCTCCACGCCAGCTTACTATCCAATATGACTCCCAGATATTTCGTGAACGGTTTAACGGTTAGCGTGTTAATGTAAATTGTGGTAAAACTCCTACGGTTCTTGCACTTTCCTACGGCTCAACAAATTCTACAATTATAAATAATACTTCGTGAGAAAGCACTAAATTTTGAATTACCAATTTCGAAAAATTATTATTCTCATTGATTTTTTCCTGAAAAAGAAATGTATGCTAATAAAGCCTCTCTTAGTTAAAGATGGTTCAATTTTATACAAAACGAATCTTTCGAGGGGGGGTTTGTCCCCAAACTTCCCCCCCCCCCGTTACTACGCCAATGGATCTTATTCTCAGCCGTCGATATCTCGGCAAAACTATTAGACTGCCAGAACAACCTTATTATGTATGTACATATGTATATACATGCAGATGAGCAAATGAACATAAACTCGTGCATATCTATGTATATGTGTATCTATGCAACTATGCATATTTGATGCAAAAAAATAGACCAATATACATACATATGTATGTAGGTATTGATTGAAAAATAGACTAATAGATATTTTGATTGCGTGCAATATATACTTAAGTTGGTATTTTTTATTTATTTATTTATTTATTTATCTAAAACGGCCGGTTCAGCAGGATCCTCCAATACGAATGCAAAATGGTGAATTTGCTCGAAGTGATGACGAAAGAGGAATAGTTTTTGCAACCCATCTTTCAAATGTATTTACTCCAAATGAAGGGCAAAATGTTCTCCAAGATAATACTCCACAATTACCAGCAATACCACTTGGATTTAAACTAGACGACTTGAATAAAACTATATCCAAAGACATAGAGAATAAGAAAGCACCAAGGTATGACAGAATAACAGGTGAAATGTTAAAAGCTCTTCCCATAGTAGCTATTAAGCAATTACTATACATCTTCAATAGTATCCTCCGATTATTTCACTTTCCTAATCCATGGAAACTATCCGAAATTCTTATGATCCCAAAACCAGGCAAAGACCCGACAATAGTAAGCTCTTACAGGCCAATAAGCTTAATCTCTATCTTTTCGAAAAATTATTGCTGAAAAAATTCAGCCCATCTTAGAACTGCACGAAACTATATCAAGTCCATGGTATAAAAAATACAGGTATGTGCATTGTCATTTTGACGCTGTCTTTTTGATTAAAAAGCAGATTTTTGAAGTTTGATCTTATGTCAGTTTTGGAGTATAGTGATGACAGACTTTTATTTTTTGAATGCGTAGATTTTTGTTTGAAAGTTTGGGTATTTCAGGAGTCAAAGGACAGAAAGAGAAAGGGCACTAGTGAGCAGATTTATGGAACTTCCGGTAGCTCCTCTTCGCTCACTCCACAAATCTTCATCCACTCTCCGCGAATAAAGGGTATCGTCGGAAATTGGAAAAATTTTATATCACCGTCTTTGCAGCCATATTTGGTATTATTGCACCGCGGAAATAAACTTATGTACATACATACATATATAGACTGAAATGCTCACTTGGTATGGTGGTGTACATACATATCGTCGTCTAAAGTGCAAAACCGCGTGACATTTTTGCCAAAAATGAGATTTCATCAAATATACATTCCTGGCGTCCGTCCCCATCCACTCATGCAACAATTTTGAGATTCACACAACGTAATTCCAAATAATGACACAGTTTCAAAACCGCTTTTTTTAAGGAAATTTTTCGAGCCAATACCGCGAATAATAGGTGTGATTGCTTTATAATTGTACTGTAATGTACTAAAGTTGATTATACTTTCATAAATACGAAATGGATTATAACTTTGCTTTATTGAAGAAAAGTTTTTATGTACGCCTGCAAAACCGCCTATACGTCACTATTGAACAAAATAAGAGACGAAAAACCGCTTATAAATACATAAGTAAGCCAATAACTGCACATTTAACTGTTTTTCGCCAAAATGATATTTGGATTAAGAATATAATCCAACAATTTACCTTGGTTTGGATGTGGGTTTGCAAAATTCCGAACCGTTTTGAATTAAAACAGTTTTTACTGTCTCCTGTAAAATTTGGGTGGTAGCGGATACGCGGTATTACACTTTATGCGACGATATGGAGTTATAATAGATCAATCTCCAAAACCTCCCCAAACTATATACCAGAGTGATCACAAAGCCTAAATTAAAAGTGATCGTAACTACTAAACTAAATTAAAAACTCACCGAGAATACCGGAAAGGGGCTACTTTGTAGTACGGCCAAACTGATATTCCGTGAATTAAAAATCCGAAATGAATCTTTTATGAATCACTGATGAAATTCATCTATGACTGAGGAGGCATCAGTGAGTACTTTCAAATAAAGACTGCTGAATTTTTCATATAAGGTTTTCTTTTTTCAAAAAAAAAAATAATATTAATAATAAAAATTGTACTCAGAAGAATCATCAATGATCATTCAGCAGTGAAATAAATTTACTGCAGGATGTGTAATTTTTTCAAATTGAAAAAATTTCTTTCAATTCAAATTGAAAAAATTCGTTACTATGAATACCATGGTTACAATTTATTTTTAAAACAAAGCAGTGAAAAATGCCATTAATGGAGGATTTTTATCATTGAGTATGGCAGCACGAAATGTCATAATCTGCTTAATTGTCAGGTGGTTAATATGGCGACGAAAACTTGACGTTTGTTTTACCTGGTATACTTATACCATGTATCAAGTCACCAATTCGGATTTAGAGAGCAGCACGGTACGATAGAACAAGGGCATAGAATAAGTAGTTTCAGAAATAAGGTCAAGGTAGAAAATTTCGAGTAAGGCACAAAAGTTTTACAACCGAACAATTTCTGCTGGAGTTCCACAAGGCACATTGGTCCCAATTCAATTTTTTTTTGGCATAAATTCAAGTAATACAGCTACGCAGTTGAAAGTTGACAAATCCTATAGAAATGGCATATGGAAGAAAAATAGCAAATATCTGATCAATCAAACCACGCCCACCGTGACTCCCAGTAGGGTGGCCCTTCCAGGTATGAGAAAAATTTCCTTTTGAGATACTATATCGCAAAAGGTGTCAAAATTAGCGTAATTGAATACAGAGGTCTATATATTTATGTATGTTAAGGTAAATTTCAAATAAATGAGCGAATTTAAATTGTTGGGGTAAGTGGAAAAAAATTCAACAACTATTTACAGCGAAGGTTAGGTGCATAGCTATTTCACGAAAAACCATTTTCGATCATCAGCACTCTTTTCGGAAGTGGATCCCCGGTGCATCCACTTCCGAAAAGAGTGCTGATGATCGAAAATGGTTTTTCGTGAAATAGCTATGCACTCAACCTTCGCTGTAAATAGTTGTTGAATTTTTTTCCACTTACCCCAACAATTAAAAATTGAATTAAAATAAAAATTTCGTGCTAAGCACTAAAAACTCTTTCAAGCGAATTTAAATTTCGAAAAAATTAACCACTATAGGGTGTGTCGAAATACTTTTTTGAGGGTTTTCTTAACGCAAGACCCGTTAAAACTTGCGTGTTTCATAGCAGATTACGAAATAGTATAATAAGTAACGTCCGCAACTCACTTTTTGTGGTTAAGACAGCGACATCATACTATATTAGCGCGGAATTGCTGAGACAGAAGATCACTGGAAAAATATCGAATTTTTTAAAAACGGCAATAAACGGCAATAATATTTTTGCATGGCTTTATTAAATACACTTTACTTAATAATATAGCGTCTTTACTTTTGTGAAGAATTGTGTAGTTATATAACTTTTTGTCTACGAAACACAAAAATTATAAATTTTTTTTTAACATAATATACCTTTCGCAAAGCACTTCAAAGCTACCCTAATACACTTAGAAACATGGAAAAACTTGGTAAGAGTAAATTCTACTTACTTTTTACTACGTTATCCATAAAAATGTGCACTTGTTTTCAATCAAGCTTAATTTTCCAATATTAAAAAGTTCACAGCATAAAAAATACGAAAAAACTTTAATATTATTGTGGCGAAAGAGCTGACTTTGATGGCTTGTCAGAAACTAATGGTAGCCAGATGTATTGAATTAAACTGGTTTTTAGGTACAATAGTATATGTACTATTGGAAAATGCATGCCTTTTTTGAACACTTAAAAGTTTAAAAATTGGGTTTATGCCAAAAATTTTGGATTTGGGATCAATGTGCAAGTTAGCGTTCTAGGGCCTGTATTATACTTAATTTACACAAGCGATCTGCCAACTAACGCGAGCCTTGTCACGTCTACCTTCGCAGAAGATACGGCTATACTAAGTTTGCACGCAAATCCCACAACTGCTACTATCCAATTGCAGAGACACATAAAAACTTTAGAAGAATGACTTACTACGTGGAGAATTAAGGTCAGCGAATATAAATGCGTACAAGTAACTTTTAGCCTAAAAAAAAAGACACATGCCCACCAGTAATAAATGGAAAAATAATAACTCAGAAAGACTTCGTTACGTACCTTGGAGTCACATTGGATAGAAGAATGACTTGGAAAAAATCACATTGATAAAAAGATTATGCAGTCCAAGTTGAAAATAGGCCATCTGCAATGGTTAATTGGTCCAAGTTCCAGACTGGGATTAGATAATAAGATATTAATATTTATACTAGCATTCTGTAAGCGGTCTCAAGTCACTAATAGAGACTTTTTCGTGGTGAGATTGATTTTGAGAAAATTTGGTATTCTGTAAGCGAGCTGACGTCTCAAGTCTCAAAAAATACGTCAAAAATTAGTGACCTGGTAGCGAGGAGGTCACAAAATAAACAAAACATTGAGGTGAACTAAATAAAGCGTCAAAATTTATAAGAACTTACAATTTGTTTGCTCTTTGCTTGTCCGCTTGTTATTTTCTGTAATAAAACAAGTTTACTTGAATGAAATTAGCAAAATAATAAAATTTTGCTGGTTTTGCTAACTTACTTCTTTCCGCCATTTCGATCAAGTGTAAATAGTGATGAGATACGACATTTATCGATATTTCAATGTTTTACTTTACATGATTTGTTTGGCGAATCGGTTCAGATAAAATACTGATAAAACATTATATTCATAAGTATTTTTATAAGTGACTAGCTGACCCGGCAAACTTCGTTCTTATCAAAATAGATTTTTTTTTATTAATTTCATTTCAAAAATTGTTATTACAAAGGTATTATTTTTAATAGAAAATTTACATGTTTAGTTTTCTGTCCCGGAGCGTAAATAAATAGCGAGGACGGCTTTCCAACACGGGAACACGCCACATAGAGCTGACCATGTGAAAAGCATGACATTTCTAGGTTTATGCCGCATACTTCCAACGACTGCCCTTGTGACTTGTTAATTGTCATCGCAAATGCAAGTTTCGCTGGAAACTGCATACGTTTCAATTGGAAGGGCAAATCTGTTGAAGATAAGGGAATCCGGGGAAGTAAGCATTCCTCTTCCTTGAACGGGCCTTTCAAAATGCTTGTCACTATCAAGTTTTCCTTTAGAGATAATCAGCTTGAAAAATTATGGCAGGTGCCACGCGCCCTTTTCCGATAACCTACACTTCTATGCGCAAAAATTTTTTGATATCAAATACGGGTTGGCCAGAAAATGATTATGAGACAAAATTCTGCATTTAAAATTCTGTTTCCAAAATTCTGGATTCAAAATTCTGTGTTACAAAATACTGTATGTCAAAATGCTCTAAAATTGTTTAAGGTAGGGACTTAGAAATTGGTGTGGAGATAAACGATAAGAATTCTATATTAACGCAAAATAATAGGAGTTATACGAAAAGGGGGCGTGGCACCTCCCATACAAACTTAATTTTTCATGCTGAATATCTCTAAAATTTTTTAAGGTAGGGACTTGGATATTGGTGTAGAGATAAACGATAACAATTCCATATTAACACAAAATAATAGGAGTTATACGAAAAGAGGGCGTGATACCTCCCATACATACTTAGCGTTGGAAGCTGAATATATCAGAAAGAATAAATGGCAGGATTCTGAAAATTTCTATAGAGTTAAATGATATTAAAGCCACTCTCACGCATAAAACTGGGGTTATCGGAAAAGGGGGCGTGGCACCTGCCATATAATCTTAATTTTTCAAGCTGATTATCTCTAAAAAAGTTCAACGTAGGGAGCTGAAAATTGGTATAGAGCTAAATGATACCAAAACCATTCCCACGCATAAAAGTGGGGGTTATCGGAAAAGGGGGACGTGGCACGTCCCGTACAAACTTAATTTTTCAAGCTGAATATCTATAAAAGCGTTTAAGGTTGGGACCTGAAAATTGATCAGGAGATTAACGATATCAATAGCATGCTTATGAAAAAAAAACAGTAGTTTTGGTAAAAGGGGACGTGGCACCTCAGATGCGTTCTTAATTTTTAAGGCTAAATATCCCTAAAAGCGTTCATGGCATGTGCATAGAAATCACTATGCAGATATACGATATCAATACCATGTTCACCAAAAAAAAAGATTTATCGAAAAATGGGGCTTTGAACCTCCCATACGTACTAAACTTTTGAGGCTGAATATATCTAAAAGGGTTGGAGGAGGGGCCTGAAAACCATTATGGAGGTATACTATATCAATACTCTTACTTACTTAGTTAAACTCCAGTTAAACTCAGTGAAAATAAATTGGAGCGTAGTAGTCGGTCATTCCATTTGACAGCTTACAATATTATTTCTAATGTAATAACTGAAGCGGTAGTTTTTCGTGTTAAATAGTTTACACAAGGGCAGTCGTTGGAAGTATGCGGCATAAACCTAGAAATGCCATGCTTTTCACATGGTCAGCTCAATGTGGCGTGTTCCCGTGTTGGAAAACCGCCCTCGCTATTTATTTACGCTCCTGGATAGAAAACTAAAAATGTTGTGTATCGTGCAACCTTAAACTGAATACTAAAATTATATATTTTTGAAGTTGTGTACACAATGAAGTAGTGAAAAGTTGTTAATTTTCTATTCAAAAAAAATACCGGTGTAATAACAATTTTTGAAATGAAATTAATAAAAAAATCTATTTTGGGCAGAACGAAGTTTTCCGGGTCAGCTAGTTCTGTATAAAAAAATTCTGAAAAATCACCGTGACATGGTCATAATTATGAAATTTATATGACATTCTTTGAATTTTTTTTTTTGAAAATAGCGAAAGTTATGGAAATGATGAAAATAATGAAAATCGCTTTTTTATATCAGCAGACGTGCAAAAATTTAATAACATTCGTTTCTTCATCTCGGTGCTCATCTATCTTATTAAACGAGTTTGATATTTTGTCGCGTTGTACAACAAATTGGAAGGTTAGTGGATATGTTTGACAAACCTCATTATTTTTTTTCTCGATGAAGTGAAAGCATTGCGCGCAACGCGTTGAAAATTAGAATAAAAGTGATAAAATTTAATAAATTGCTACAAAAATATTGCCAAAATGAGCAATATTAAGTACGAAAACTGTAAACATTTAACTTATATATTACAAAAATTAGCATTTTTTCAAATATTACAGGTGGAGCCAGCACAATCCGTATGCATTCATGATTCAAATAAAGAAGATTGTGCACTCAGCGATATTCAGCAAAATATTCATCGCTGAGACTGGGTTCATTTTGGTTAGTACGTCATCAACTACGTTATCGACGAGAACTAAAATTTGCGAGCATGCAAAAAATACCTTTATTGAACAAATATTGACACAAATAAATACACGGCACTTCATTTTTCTTTATTTAAAATAGTGTTTTAATATAAATTTCACAATTATCGCACACAATCTTTAGTTTTTAGATAACCGGAAACGAAACTGGGTGAAAGAGAATTTATGTTACTACGTCACTAAATCAGCTGATTCTGTCAAATTTTGGATGAATGCATAACGGAACCGCTGAATGCACAATCTTCTTTATTTGGATCATGGTATGCATGGTGTCAATATTTGTTCAATAAAGGTATTTTTTGCATGCTCGCAAATTTTAGTTCTCGTCGATAACGTAGTTGATGCCGTACTAACCAAATTGAACCCAGTCTCAGCGATGAATATTTTGCTGAATATCGCTGAGTGCACAATCTTCTTTATTTGAATCATGCATGGTATGCATTGGTACGTTGGTGGCGAAGCATGTGATTTATCGTACGACGGTGTAGTACGATAAGTTGGATGGATAATGGGCGGCATAAGTAGAGTTGTGTCGTTCATGAACTTCAAGTGAATGAACGAACTAGTTCACATTTTCAGATGAAGTATTAGTTCACAATTACCGTATTTCATGCCATTGGGCCTATTCTGTAACCAATTTGCAACAATTTTCCCATCGAATCCGTAAATTTGCGACCAGTTTTGCGATTACAACCGTGTTTCACATACGGTGATCCTAACCCAGATAAAAATTTTTACATGTAAATGCAACAACAACGATTTCAGCTCTATTAAATCAGATAAATTGCTGGTTCAATTTATGATCCGCCCTGTTCGATTTGTTTTTTCCGTGCTGAATTGGCAGCACAGTGCTTTTTTGATTTGGCAGAACTGAAAAGTGACATTTGTATATGTATACATATATACATATGTGTATATACACAAGCAGCTGTCGGCCATACTTTTCATTTAGACGCCGTGAAAAAAACAAAACAAATTATGGAAGCAACACGAAAAATGTGAGTATAAATGTAAAACTATTAAAAAGCACTTGAAATCCTAAATAAATAAATTGCGATTACTATTTAGTGAAAGGAGGTCATGGACCAGAGATGAGACAAGGGCCTTTTTATGCGCTTACATTGCCCGGAAGGAAGAGTTCAAAAGCGTAATAGGAAAAAAGTTTGCCATGCAGAATGTGCTGCTAGATCCGGACAGTCAGGGTGTTTTGGTGAGTTATATTACTCCCGGTGCGTGATAGTGAAAACTGATTATTAATTACTTTTCTGGTACTCTTTTTCTCATTATAGAGTCAACCAACGACGGTGGAGATGCTCGTTGCCAAATTCAAAAACTTGGTGAGGGCGTACAAGCAGAGCGCCGACAACAACAACAGAACAGGCGCGACACCATGTACTGCTCCATTTGCAGATTTGATGAATGAAATAATTGGCGACAGCCCCGTTATTTCAAATAGCCATTCCATCAATCTGTATGGCCAGCCTTTAACCAATTTACATGCTTCACCGGAACAAGCTGCCGCCACGCTGCCAAACAATGAAGAGAGTGCAGAATATGTGCAGCAAGGCAAAACAAAAAGCGCTCGAGCTCCTCTTAAAGAAAAAATTGCGGCCATGAAGATCAAGGCGAAGAAGGAAATTGCGGAGCAAAAAATTAGAGTGTTCCAGCAATATTCATCCAAAAAGTTGGAAAAAATGGAACAGGCGCAGCAGCTGAAGCAAAAACGCCACGAGGAAAAAATGGCGATGCTGAAAATGTTTATGCAGGCGAAAAACAAAAAAATGTAAATATGTATATATGTATGATAGTTATTTTAAGTTTTTTTCTTTTGTGAGAATTTGAATTTTTTTTCATTTTGTGTATATAGACTCTATATTATAGAGTAGCTTTTAAGAATATGAAGTTTTTTTTTTATTTCATGTATATAGAGTAGCTTTTAAGAATATGAAGTCTTTTTTTATTTTTTTATTTCGTGTATATAGAGTACTTTTATGAATATGGAGTCTTATTTTTTGTGATATTTTGTATATATGTACATATATATAGTAATTTTGAATAATATCAAGCCTCTTTTTGTGATATTTTGTACAAATGTACATATATAGTAATTTTGAATATGAAGTCTTCTTTTTATTTCATGTATATAGAGTAGCTTTTAAGAATATGAAGTCTTTTTTTTATTTCGTGTATATAGAGTAGCTTTTATGAATATGGGGTCTTTTTTATTTTGTGATATTTTGTATATATGTACATATATATATGCCACTACCACGAACACCGTCGGCGGTACCGAAATGACGTTTTCGGCAAATCAGCATTATGACAACCGACGGCATGCCGAATCTTTCGAAGTTCGGTAAATCGGCATTATGAACACCGAATGAACGCACATTTTGACAGTTTTTCAAAGAAAAAATTGTGAAATAATGATAAGAGTGATTTACGTGTGTATGTAGGTTTTGGAAATTAAAATATATTTTCACCCAAGAATAATAATGCATTTTCTGAAGTTGATAATTATTGTTTGACTACTATAAAAAAGCAACTAACGAATTATGAATGTGTATTACCAACAATTTACCATTTCAGTAAAAATTTTCGTCTCAATAAAGACGCGTTCAAATAAATATTGCAGGTGGTGGAAGTTCGGCTTCAGTATAATGCGCGCGCCGTATTATTTTTTATCTTCAGCCTGTAATTAAATTTACGCTTGTTTACTTAAAGTAAAAGGATTGCTATGATCTCTCAAAAACTTTCTTTCGTTCAGAGAAATCCTTTGCTCCTCTTCCTCTACTAATAAAGCTGCTATCGCAATAGAATCCATTATTTTATTAATTAAATGAATTATTTTTAGTAAAATAAAGTAAAAATGTTTTTGGTTTTATCAAAAAGATAAGAAACCTGAGAAAAACCCGCTCAATTTCGCATCAGCACTTGGTAACGCTGATTCGAACATAGTTCATATAGTTGGCAACACTTAACTTCAAACCGACGGGGAGCTGATACGATTTTCGAGGAGTTCGGCACCGTGGCTTTCGGCGTTTCGGTAGTTCGTTCGGTGTTCGTGATACTGGCAATAGTAATTTTGAATAATATGAAGTCTCTTTTTGTGATATTTTGTATATATGTACATATATATAGTAATTTTGAATAATATGAAGTCTCACTTTGTGATATTTTGTAAATATGTACATATATATATTAATTTTGAATAATATGAAGTCTCTTTTTGTGATATTTTGTACAAATGTACAAATATAGTAATTTTTAATATGAAGTCTCTTTTTGCGATATTTTGTATATAGTAATTTTCAATAATATGAATTTTTTTGCGTACTTTGAGAAGTTGCAAGAAGTTTGAAGATTTTTTGGTGATATTTATAGTAAATAAATATTAATATTAAGATAGTTACATATGTATGCATTTTTGCACGAGTTATACGTTACATTGTCTTACTTTTCATCCAACGTGAAATGAATTCACATTTGTATTTCTATTTGACTGAAAGTTGTTTACCTATACGAACTTAATAAATAAAAAATGAAGTTCTAAATTATAATTAAAAAATATTTTATTTTTAAAACGAAGAAAACGTTAAGGCACATTAATAATATTTGATCTGATCAGGTTTCTTAATACAGCATTACGTCTAGTTTCAGTGGGAACATCATTTTCTTGAGAATTTAGACTATTCACAGGCCCGTCTTCTTCAACCATAGTTTCATCTTCAATGCTGTCGTGTTGTGAAGAACACAACCACAAATGATTACTTGAACCACGGATTTCAAGTCGGTATTTTCCGTAAAATGAAGCAATCTTCTAAATCTCATTTTTAGAAGCCCAAACGCATTTTCAACAACAATTATGGTTGAAGAGTGAAGATAGTTAAATTGTCTCTGCTCTGCTGTCAAAAATCCATTGTCTCGGAATGGGCTTATCAACCAGTCAGTATTCGCATACGCCGAGTCCCCTAGCAAACACGAATTAAATGGAAAAGTGGAGTCTCTATCATTCAACGCTCGCTGGTATAAACTAGATCGCCTTAAAACTCGGCTATCGTGCAAGGAGCCGGGCTCTCCAGCGAACACATCTATAAACATCTTAATCGCGTCAACAACCGCCTGTAATTGTAGACTATAAAAATGCTTCCGATTGAAATATGCCTCTTTATTTTCAACTGGAGCTTTGATTTTAATGTGTGAGCAATCGATACAACCAATCACATCGGGAATATTTTTCATGTTGTGAAATTTTCGAATATTATCCCTTGCCTTGGACAAAGAAGGCCACTGAACATATTCATGGGCAATTGACAATAACCATTCAATAACCCTTCTGACGACTCTCCATATGAAATTCTTACCAATTAAAATTTGTGCCGTCGATCGGTTAATGTCTCCTGAATTCGCCTCCTCATTTTCCGAAGTGCTTGCTGTGCTCGAAGAAGTATTGAAGAAATCTTCTGTCAAGCCACTTGTATTTGGCGATTCTGATGACGACTCAAACATAAACTGCAAATGTAAAATATATTAGTTTCATAATACACAGTCACATAATTAAATTATATATAAATTTACCTCAAATAATTCTTGATCCATGATTTTTTATTTTGTTTCTTACTTTCTCAATTCACAAATGGTTTGTTAATATTTCTTCTTCTTTTTACTTCTTGTCAAGTGCTGCCAAATTTCATTATGATCCGGATTGTTTCAGTAAAAATTTATCTTGACCAAGACCCAGATGTAATAACTGAAACGCCCCTTATGCTATTCTGTACGATTTTTCGGTCGATTTTATCGCAAATTTGGACAGTTGCATAAAGTGGGCGTAGCTACCCCCATTTTCGAAATTTGTATCAACCATCTGACTAGCGTATAAGAGCCTATACACATTAGCGTCTAATCGATATAGTCGGGCTGGATGTAGTGTGAATACCTAGAAGAGCGCTTTGCTGATCGGTTGCAGTAGCCATGCAAATCAAAGCCCGACTAATGCGCGGAACACAATTGCGACGGATCAACGGATAACGGGCGACGGTCACCCGCTGTCAAAATTAAAACACACAGAAATGTATGTTGTTGCGCAGAATTGCGGCGGCAGCGGAAATTCCGCCGGCGGTCAATTTTCCGGCGGTAAAATAATTAGATCCATTTCTAATTTTTCCGCCGGGTGAAATGATCAGAGTTGATTTTTTGCTGTCAATAGTAGGTCCCAAATAATTCATGGTCACACAACATCAAAAGATGCTTCCTCTTCTTCGTCTACGTTGGTATGGTTGTTGTAACCTTTGACACAAGAATGCAAACGTTTGACATAAATCCATTTGCGACTACCATTATTTAGTGGATCCTGTATCAAAGGCAAAAAAGCCAAAAGAAGCGGGAACAAATAAATTTTGTAATTGTGCTGCTTCATATTCTCATAAATTGTCTTAAGATATAATTTTCAATTGGAAGCTGCTGCGTGCGTTAAAACAAATTTGTAATTGTGCTGCTTCATATTCTCATAAATTGCCTTGAGATATAGTTTTCAATTGCACGTCTCAATTTCACCTGGAAGCTGCTGCGTTCGTTAAAATAAACTGCATCATCCGACTCAAGTTGCATATTCCTAGTTTCCTACACAACTCCGGTTGCTTCGTTTAAAATCGATACAACTGCATTGGCATCACACGTTAACAAGAAGTCCATTATTGGCAAATCAGCAACTTCGCATAGAAGCAGTTTCATGGTGTCAAGGTAGAGCTTCACAGTCATGTAATCGATAGCCTCAATGTGCTGAATACTGGAACCATTGAAATATACATATATTTATTGTATACATACATATACATACAATGTCCTGGTGTCAAGTCTAAATGTAACTTTCATAAAATTGATAGCGTCTGCACGTTTGGGATTTGCGCGACCACAAACGAAATGGATTTTAATGAAAGACTCATTGAGGAAGTCAGGAAATATCATTGCATTTACGATCTCTCTTTGAAAGAGTATCGGAATGTAAAACTGAAAGAAACAATTTGGGAGGAAATTGGCAAAACCTTAAATGAAAGTGGTAAGTACATACTCAAATAAATAAATGTGTCCTTATTTATTATTATAAATCTTTAGCGGAAACCTGCAGAAGGCATTGGAAGACGCTAAGGGATACACGCCAAAAATGTAAACGCACCAACGCATTAGCTTCTGGCAGTGGTGCACCACTACCTAATAAAAAATGAAAGTACTTCGACTCGTTATCGTTCTTGGACTGCAAACATCAGAGACAGTAAGTATTGAATAGGTGAATTATTAAATTGTTCATCAGCTTAAGGTATGTCTGGTGATACGAAAATCATATCAGGAATGGGGCGTAAGTACATATGATCATAATTTGAACATTGGTTTGATATCACTGAGGAGTTTACATATTAATATGCATTTTTATATAATGAATATGCATTAGATAGTGTCGAAAAAAAAAAGTTGTAAAAGGCCCCCCCTAAATTTGAAGCTAATGTTGAGAGGATTAAGGACAAACATTTTTATTTTTTTTTTCTGATACCGGGAAATACCGCCGAAATAGTTTTTTTTATTGGAACTTTGTTATTTGACTTCAGTGTTCAAAATGACATTAGAAGAAAATATAGAGCTTCGAAATACGAAAATAATGACGTATCCATTTTAAAAATCGGATGTTAAATAACTAATTTGGCGGAATTTCGCGGGATCAAACAAAAATTTTTTTTGTGTCCCTTAACCCTCTCAACATAAGCTTCAAATTTAGGGGCGGACTTTTACAACTTTTTTATTTCGTATGGGGACCAACCCAGTGTAATATACATACTGATTAATTTTTTCTCCATTCAGGACTACCACAAACGTTGAGGAAGACGAAGAAACACAACGATCAGATTCCTCGGAATATATTTTAGATGAATCGTTTCTAAATTCCACTATGACAGAAAACTATGAAGAGCAAATCGATAACGACAGCAACAACAATAACGAATTTCAGTCACCACATTCGTCGTCACAATCAACAGGAAGGGCAGGTAAACGACGTGCCGATGCCGAACTTAGAGGTACTTTTGCCGACGCAATGGAGAAATGTGTTGCGCCTGTATCCGAACTTGCCAAAATGCCACAAAAAAACGCAACAATGTCACTTTTTGAATCTTTTGCACAAAAAATTATTGATGCAAATTTACCTCAATCCGACGTGAACAGAATAGAAGCGAGAATAATGTTGGTGTTGCACGAGGAATTGGATAAATGTTATCCACAAATTTATATTTGAATTATTTTGATCGTAATCGTTAAGTAGGGTTGGGCGATGTATGTATATCGATATATCAATATATCGATATTTAAAAAAGATCGATATAATATATATCGATAAATTTTCAATTTGCCCTTTTCTATCTTTGAGAAGAGCTATGATATATTTTTATTTACCTTTTTACTTTTATGTGGTTCCTTTATTCTTGAGACTGAATGTTAGCAATTAGTATATTTATTACCTTGCAGGAATGTAAAAAAATGAAATCATATTGTGTTGTAGTCAGATAAAGCGATTTGATTGTAAATAATATTATAAAAGTCATACAGGTTACGGTCCTTGATAACAACAAAAATGTACAATTTGTATGATTAAACATCAAATAACTCCGTCTGATTGCAAAGCAATTTGATTTCACTTTATTACAGCTCTGTTAATTTAGTGAGCTACGCCCATGTCTGTGTTTTGTTTTTTTTTTTTTTGTTTTGTACATTTTTTGTTATTGAACAGAGCTAATATGTAAAGTGGTTGACAATGAATTTCTTTAACCCATACTGTATGTTCATATATGTATACCAGATATGTACCCTGCTAGAATTGTGTGACCGAAACTACTAACACTATTACAAAAATATAATATTACCAACACATTTGCACTCGTATGTGTTCTAGCCAAGTTCAAAACCAATGAGATAGATAATGTTATGTTCAGACACAATCTTAATTGAACATTAAGAGCCTTCATTCAATTTTCAAGCCCAATGATTCTCAATTTACCATACAAAAATTGATTAAGTTAATGCTTCATTAGAAATTAATGAGTTGTTAATGAAGAACAATTCTGCATGCAACCCTGTTAAAAGGCTTGTTTCATAAGTAAAATGAAATGTCATGAAAAGAGAAATGTGATTAGCGTCAGTGTCCACTAAACAGGTTGGTTCGTCAGATCAGCTGCATTCTTGTTCTTCTTCATCACCTATCAAATTCGTTTTTATTTCTGCTTATTTTATACATGCATTCGTGTTTACGATTGGTAAAAATTGTGAGATGAATGTCAAATTATTTCGTCCTCCTTGCAATTTTGACATTTAGGTCACGAGAGTTTGATATTCAGCTCACGGCGTGTATGTGTGTATGTATCTTGAGCCGACCTGTTAAATGGGCCAAGTAAATTAAATATGTCTGAACACCAAATCTAAAGATGTTCAATCAACCCCAATTGACTTAATTAATTTTTATGTCTGAACATGATATAAGGATAGAATGGAATTTGAAAGTACACATACGCGAACGTGATGAATGAAACGGTCACAAAAGTTACCGACGCCCTTAAGAATGTGATAGCAAATATCCCAAAACTTTTGGTCATGCCTGCCGGTCATATGACCGGTCAAATGACCTGCACAGTTCTTGCAGGGTATATACCAACATTTGTGAGTTACCATACATATTAAAACTCTTATTTTATTATATGTAATTTGAATTTTATTTGCATTTAATTTCTTCTCAGATAATATCGTCGGTCTCCTGCCAGAAACACGAATGAGAAAATTTTAAGTGCGATGTCTGCTCTTTATGATGTAATAACAATTGATATTTGTATAAAATGCTTGTGCAAACATATATAGATAATATGTGCGTGTATGTACATAAATATATATACAAATATATATACCTGATAAAGAACAGACATCGCACTTAAAAAAATTTTCACATTCGTGTTTCTGGCTGGAGGCCGAAGATATGTAATGTGGACAATGAATTTCTTCATTATATGTACACTTTTGCTTATAACTTTTGATTGGATTGTCCAATTGATACCAAAATTTGACAGCATCCAAATTAAAATACGTTATACTTGAAAACGCGAAAATGTACTAAGTCGACTTAGTACAGTATTGTTTGGAAGCGTCGATATATCGTTCCATAAAAATTATTTCAGAAAATTTTAATTCTTCATACATTTATAGAAAGTAGTTGCTATTAAAAGCGTGGTTTAAAGTAACTTAAGTTTCTTATATACTATTTATATATATATATATATATGGATGTGAATCTATGTAATGTATATTTATGTTATGCGATAAATAAAATATGCAAAATTTAAAAAAAAAAATAACTGTTTAGTGTGAGGGTATGTTCAGAAACGCAGCATAAAACGCAACAGCGGCAGTACATATATTTTTGATGATTGTGATGAGCGACGCTTAATGAAAAATTTACGCTTATGGACCACGGTATATATATTGAGACGGTAATGCCAGTAGGCGGAAATGTAAAATACTGCTTACGTCACAGGACCAATAAAGCAGCCATGACTCATGAACAACCAAACAAACATATATGGCGGCCAGCGAACTGGCAAGACCTTTTAATTAGATCATGCTTTTGAATGCTCTGCTTGTACTACAAAAACAGCTTGCTCTTCAAACTGAGTTCCTGAACAAAACTTGATTATATATTTTCTGCATATTAAAGTTTCGAAACAATTGGGTAATTCATATTGGAAACAAAACATGTACATAAGTACAATACAAGAATACATTTGTGAACAGAATTTTGAATTTCGAACGATGGGAACGCTATGGTCAAATTAAATTACAAATATACGAGTTATCGGAATACAAGATATTAAAATAGAAAAAACGATTATTTGAATGATGAAATGGCAGTAGTCTAGCGTAAATTATTAAAAAGGATATTGGTCAGGGTTTCCCTACTCCTAAAAGCATCAGCCGATGACCGATTTGTCTGGGAAGTTCTGCAGGATGTCAGGCTAGTATTGGACTCTCTCCAAGTTCCTGGTACCTCAATACCATTTTCACTGCGATCGACGAGCTCCTCACTAAAGTAGCCACTATCCCTGTCCAGCATTAAAAAGTTGTGGAGGACGATTGTCGCTAATACAATTTTATCAACATTTTTTGGTGCTGCATGAATGGTAGTATGAAGAATTCTCCATCTACAGGATAAAATACCAAATGTATTTTCTATAAATACACGAGCGCCAGATAATTTTTTGTTATAGTTTTCCTTTGTTGGTGGTAGGTTCCGCCCGGGAAATGGACGCATTAAATTGTGTTTAAGCGGAAATGCGCTATCTCCAACAAAGTAAAATTGATATTGAGTATCTGTTCCTGAGGAATTGAAAAATTTAAATACAGTTGTTGTTTATATACCAATGTTTAAGTAATACAAATTAAGTTACCAGGAATTGCTGCATCTGGCGGGACATTTAGCCGGCCATTTAAAATCATTTTCCCAAACGTACTGCGCGAAAAAACTCCACCATCACTCTCGCTCCCCATCGCACCAACGTCAACAAATGTAAATGTATAATTAGAATCACAGGCAGCCATTAGCACAATACTGTACGTACGCTTGTAATTAAAATACAACGATCCACTGTTTGCCGGTGCAACGATTTTAATGTGCTTGCCGTCAATAGCTCCAACACAATTTGGCATTCCCGTTTTAATGTAAAAGCTTCACGAATACAAAACAAAGGACTTAAAACCAATACCGAAACCAAAATGGTTGATACAAACCTGTCTGATATTCTCTTCCATTCATATTGATTAGGTTGAGCAACATAAACATCGTGGAGCTCTGTCCATAGAGCACTACAGGTGTCGTAAATGATGTTCCTTACGGTCGACACCCCCATTTTATGCGACCAGGCTAGGTATTGCGGGGAGCATCCTTGTGATAAGTACCTAATTCGCAACAAAGTTACATTAAAGCACTTTTCTTAAATTTTTACAAAAATTTCTTACATCAGTGTCAGTGCCAATCGACATTCCGCATTTATTGGTTCTCTTCGAGAAGTCCGTTGCAATATTTCCTTCACAAGATTGAGGAGGGTATGAAATTTGGCAATTGACATTCTCGTTGCTTTAAAAAAATGTTCTTCGTCTTGCAATTTGAGTTTCTGGAAACATGTTGCATAGAACCCAAGCTCGTTTCTGGTTATATTTACGGGACGCACCCACCACCTCCGTTTTAAACGATTATTAGCTTCAACTAGCATCTCATACATTGAGTTTAGAGCAAAAATAATTTTAAAAATCCGAAAGAATCTATCAGTGTAGGTCATTTTACAATTTTTTGGAAATTAATAAAGCACAATCAAAACAATAAATTATTTTTCGTCACAGCTGATTATCAAGCAAAAATCCGTTTCCGCCACAATTGTGTGTACCCGGACGGATTTTCCGACGGAAAATATCAGCTGTTCACTACCCACTGGCCCGTTTTCCGTTGACCCGTCGCAATTGTGTTCCGCGCATAAGAGCCTATACACACTTACGACTCAATCGATTTGGTCGAATTGGGCTGTTGTATTCACACTACGCCAACTATTTAGTCGAATCGGTGGCAGCTATTCACACCAGACTAAATAGTCGGTTGATTGACAATGACATAGTGTTGCCAATGTTCACATTTTACACAGCAAATTTTACATTAGTGGTCTTCGTATAAAGTGATGAATTATTAAATTGCTTTTATCACTTTATCTGCATTCTTACATGAAAGCACCTTCTTGTCATCTGTCAACTTGATTAATAAATAAAAAATAATAAAATAAAAAAAAATAAAAAAAAGTGCATAAATTGTTTGGCTTTCTTTCTTATTAAACTAGCAACTAGCTGTCAAGTAAATGAAGAGAAAAACGGAAGGAATTGCGCTCATAAAGAAAGAAACAAACAGAAGTACAAGAAACGGAAAAATAGTAAAAATTAGCCATTAATAATTTCCATGTAATTTCATTTTCATTATTTCTATTTTAAAATTTCACCAAATTACAAAAGCAATAAAATCAAATATATTCGTTGGTTTATTTTTTTAAACAGCTGTTTTCTACTTTGACAGCAAATAATTCGAGCTAGTGAAAAATCAAAGAGCGTATATGGATAAGAGGCTGCAGTCTGAAAAACTTCACACTAGATGTCACATTTCGCGCGAGATGAGACCCGCGAAGTGTGACATCTAGTGTGAAGTTTCACAAAGAGTGTATATGGATGAGGGTGCAGTCAGTGAAACTTCACACTAGATGTCACACTTCGCGGGTCCCATCTCGCGCGAAATGTGACCTCTAGTGTGAAGTTTTTCAGACTGCAGCCTCTTATCCATATACGCTCTTTGGAAAAATTTACTAGCTGAAATTTGGAGCTCTCTGTTCTTATTCTGTACTCTTCTGCAAATTTTTTGAATCAAGAAACGCTTTGCCAACAAAAACTTGGCTAACTATCTATAACCAAGAATTATTTAACTGAGGTTATCGCAGTAGATAAGCTGATTGAAATTATGTATGTATACTAAATTGTATTCCGTCAATCATGGCCAAGAAGGTTCACGTAGAATGTCAAACAAGACGAATTGAAAAATATTTTTTTGTTGTAATTCTATACGATTAATGACATATTTGAAGAGAACAACAATATCAAGAACAACATGAAAACGGAAGTAAATATCCTTAGTTAGATAATTCTTGCCTATAACTAGTTTATAAGAAACGAACATTTTGTTTTTTTTTTTAACATTTTGAAAATATTAATTGAAATATTCAATCTCTGCAATTTACCAAAAGTGAAATAAAAGTAGTGCTGTCAGCATGGCAACTCTTTCCACTACGAATATCACTGTTGTTGTTGTAGTCGTTCGACTAAATTGTCTCTAGTGTGAATACGTAGAAGGGCGCCTTGCTGATCAAGCAGTTGTCCGACTGTTTCAGTTGGAATGAAATTGGACTGCATATCCAACTGATTCAGTTGTTCGACTAATTGAATGTAGTGTGAATGCTTCCATACATTCCCATGCAAATCAACATTTTTTTCTTTATGGATTTAGGTTACTCCTTTGAACGCGGTAAGGAGGATTATTTGGCCACACCCGTTGGGTTACAACGCCATGACTAATTATGTTAAATAGGTAGCTTGATTAATATTTGTTTGCTATATTTTCCGATTGATTATAATCAATTAGGTATAGGCTATTTTTGGTTTCTTGATTTTTCTTTCGTCTTTTGGTTTCTGCCAATTTTGACAGAATAGACTGGGTTGCCGTATGCTTGAATTGTGATAATTTATGTTTGTTATTTAGTTTGTTATATGCTTGACTTGATTTGTTTGAGGAATCTGGCAAGTATGTCATATGTATTGTTTCCTTTGTTTTTAAAGAGTTCATCTAATGATTTGTTGTCGCTTAGTTCAGGAAATGTGCTTCTTATTGTGTTGTGTTTGGTGCAATTGAATATTATGTGTCCTGCACTCAGAAAAAAAATCATCAACACGATTCATGTAAAATTAACACGATCGATCTTTACACATAGAACAGCAACAAATTTTTCAAATTACACGATGTTTGAAACATGATTTTGGCTTTGCAACTGTCATCTGAAAATTTGGTAAATTCAACCAAATTTTATTATTGATACAACATAAAGAAATTTTAAAATATACAAGATGATTCAAATATAAAATTTTATTCCTAAATGTCATTTGGAATTTGGTTTATTTAATATGATCATAGTGTCAATATAAACGAAAAAAATGTTAGAAAAATGACGTCCCAATTTTAGTAATTTTAGTGTTAATACAACATGAAAACAAATGTTAAAACAACAAGAACCACAATTAACAATAAAAGTTGGTTGATATAACACGAAACAATGTTCAAACATAAACGTCATTTGGAATTTTGGTTTATTCAACACGATGATAGTGTCAATATAATCTAAAAAAGCGTTAAAAAGAACGTCAAAACTATTTTGAAACATACACAATTTTTTCAACGTTTGAAGTTCTGCTGTTCGTGCAAAACACAAACTAATATTATTTTTTTTTAACAAAAAGAAAATTTTGTGCCGTGGCAATGATGGGAGTTTAGCATCATTGGCAGTGCGTGTGAATGGTTTTTCCATTTATATTTTTAGTTCGCAGGTAAGTTAAAAGTGGGTTGCATTTTTGTTTCTAAAAGTTTTTAATGTTCAATATTTGATTTTTCCTCTTCATAGTTTGCAATTTTTACCACGAAGAGATGTTTAGCGAATGGAGTCTTTCACGCGGCATGCGGTGCATATACCGTTGCATTAGCGGCCAAACATTACTCGGTGCCAGTGATAGTAAGTACTATCGCCCATGTATAAACTATTCGTATGAGAAGGACGCTTTCAATTTGGTCGGTTGTGCGGGTGATGTACTCGAATATGCTTTATTGATCTGATGATTATATATTTTATGTTTTATATGTTTTTTATGGCCGCTGTGGCCGCTGTGGTGCAGTGGGTAGAGTGCTCGCCTGCTATGCCAGAGGTCTCGGGTTCAAACCACGGTCCGAGCCAAACAAATTTTTCTAATTAGTAAAAATCCAATTATTGGGTTTTTTAAGAGCAGCGGTCACCTCTCGGCAGTGGGCGGCATACCCTCCGAGAGTATTTCTGCCATGAAAAAGCTCCTCACAAAAAATGCATTCGCCGTTCGGAGCCGGCATAAAACTGTAGGTCCACCCAATTAGTAGGAAAAACAAAAAGGAGCACACCTCGAATTGGGAGAGAAGCTCGGCCATAAAACTCGTCAGAGTTATAATATCGCCATTGTATTATATTATTATATGTTTTTTATTAAAAAAAAAAAAATAAATTGTAAAATCAACAAGACTTTCTAGTTAATTTAACAATAAATAAAAATGGTAAAATCAAAAAGATGTTATTGTTAATTCAACAGGACCATTTCGTGTTAATTTAACTAGCTTTTATTGTAACATTAACTAGTTAAAATTGTAAAATCAACAGGAAGACTCAATACTTTTTAGTGTTATTTCTACAGTTGTCTTCCTGTTAAACTAACACTTGACAGTAGTGTTAAATTTACACGATTACATGATGGCATACATTAAGCATCGTGTTGAAAAAAATTAACCACAAAATTTTTTGATTTTTGGTTGATTTCACACTTTTTTTTTTTTTTCTGGGTGTGGTGATTCTGGGGAGTAGCAGCCATCGCAGTTTGCTTCATCCGTTACCTTTAGAGTTGCTAGCATGATACAAGAAAGAAGGTAGTGTAAACGTCAAATTTTCGGCGCCATATTAACCACCTGACAATTATATGGATTATGACATTTCGTGCTGCCATACTAAGTGCTAAAAATCCTCCATTTATGTTATTTTTTATTTCCTTGGAAACCATGGTATCGAATTTTTTTAATTTGAATATATATATATAAATACGTACATTTACGTGTTAAATCCTTCATAATATCAGATCACAAATAATTATATAAAAAATAAGATTTATTCTTAAAATAAATTGCGGCAAGTTTGTGGAATATACAGGCATGTGCTAAAAATCGCGCGATTTGATTCCGAAACCGAATTTGCAAATCGCACGAATTAGTTTGAGGTGTGACGAATTTCATGCGATTAGATTATGTTCGAAGTTAAGTTCGAAACAGCTGTTTTCAAAGAAACATAATTTACTATTCAACTAATAGATTTTTTTTTTTATAAAAATTACCGTGTTTACTATTAAATAAAAGGTTTCGAGATATTACTAGGGATATACAAAAAGCCTTTAATAAAATAGTCAACTGTGTTTCCTCTCAGGAGGAATTCAGAGAGCTATAGGAAAAGATTCGCATATCACAGTTGACGAACGGTGTAAAATATTATCAAAGAAATGCTTGCTATTTTAGAGTGAGCACAGTGTCCTAAATGGATTAAGTTTGAAAGAAGGCAAATTGATGATCGGCAATCTAAAATATACTTTTTCCTTCAATAAAGTCGCAATTTCATTAAATTCGCTACCCTGCAGCGGAACGATTTCAAAATGGCCAAATAGAGCGATTTCGATTTAAATACATTACATGCAAAATCATTTCTAGCTCGGAAAACAGTGTCTTATGCAGGATCTAGAAATAATCACACTTCTGTTTGAAAAAAAACCGTGATTCTAGTTTGTAATTGTCGCTAATATCCACACAACGTAGTTCATAAGCTTTTTATAAAATACCACACATATTCAACTTAAAATTACCTCAGATACCCAAAAACACATTCCTAGATGTTGAGTTGACTATTTTAAGTGGTTCACTACTCTAAAACTTGTTCAATAAATGAATTAAAAAATTATATTTTTTTTTTAATTTAGAGGAGGTGGTGTTCAAATTAAAATATCTGGTATTCATAGGGCCGGGCCATTTTTTTTCTCAACGGATTATCTTAGAAAACATATTTTTACATATCTTGCTTTTTTGTGTGCAAAAAGATGCATTGCCTCATTTTTTTTGCACGGTTTTCGCAAAAATTTAAAAATATATGCAATCAAAATTAAATTTTTAAAAAATAAAAAATGTAGTCTTGTAGAGGTTTTAAAGACGAAGAAATTGGTCTTTCAATCATCAAAATCGGTTCAGTATATCCCGAGATATTCCATTTTGAAACAAAAAGGACAAAAAATTTCAATTGGCGATAAAACAGGATAAACATTAAAAAAAAAAAAATAAGGATGGGCATGTGTTTGTATTGTCAGTAGCTACTCGATAATACCACTATTGATTAAAATTGAATTTTTGCAATTTTAAGTGATCCGTTTCAGAAATTCTTACCCAAATACAATATTTAATTTATATGAAAAGATACTAAAAAGATTTTTTTTGCGAAGAATCTATTTCAGAATTATGTAAATAATAAAATAAAACATTGAAACCAAATATGCATATATATATGTATACGTACGCAGTAAATAATACATATAAAGAAAATCAAGAACTCTTACCTTATTCATAAAAAATCGAACAGTTTTCAAATATTGCATAAAGGACGTTTTGAGAAGATTTTTCGACTTTAATAACTGCATAAATCTATGTTTCTATTACATCGGCTCATTTGTTTTGTTGATTAACATATGTGAAAAACACCATTCCATTTAAAATACCCAAAAATTTGTTCAAATATACCCTCAGCCAAAAACTTTTGATTGGGCAACGCTATCCTATATTTTTGACTTAAAATAAAACGTCAATAATCCATATTATAATCAAAAATGACAAAGTCAAAGTGAAATGGAACTACCTTGTTTGTTTGTGTCATAGTTGCTAGTGTATTATTACAGAAGGCGTGTCCTGTTAATGTTCGACAGGCTTTTAATCGATTGAGTCGCAAGTGTGTATAGGCTCTTAAGGTACTGCCAAACGATGCAATTAAAGTGCTTTCAGAAAGTGAAAAAGTCAAATTTTCTCGTGTAGCCACCAAAAAAGTACTTTCTGAAAGTGTTTTCCGAAATTTCAGCAATTAATTTCTTACCAAAAACTTTCATCGTCTAGCTGCGAGGAAAATACTTTTCAGAAATACTTTTCACTTTCAATTGTTACATCTGAAAGTGTTTTACTTTCTGAAAATTGCTAGCTGATAGAGTGTTGTCTAAATGATCGAACCGGCATGTAAATATGTTTTCTTTATAAACTACATATGTACAAATAAAATACAATTATTAAAATATTTAATTATCACGTTATATTTTTCATATGAACACAAAAACCACAAAAGCAAAGACACAAAACAAGTTATATATATATACACAAAAGTCACCACCATCACCATCCACGCACAGCTGTTTGCTCTCACACAACCATCATGCACACAACAAGCTGTTTGCTCTCCTATATCTGTCTTCTTCTCACAGCTGTCTGAACGTAATTTGACAGCTGCCAGAAAGTACTTTCAAAAACTCATTTCCCTTTCACCGTGTGGACAAATGAAAAGTAATTTCTGAAAGTTTGTGGAAAGTGGAAGTAAAAAGCACTTTCTGAAAGCACTTTCATTGCGTCGTGTGGATACTCATGAAAGTTCTTTCAATGATTTGACACTTTCGGAAAGCACTTTCATTGCATCGTCTGGCAGGAGCTTTAGAGCCTAAGTATTTAGTCGTAAGTGTGTATAGGCTCTTAGGTGTAAGGCAGTGTGACGAATATAATCGGTTCAACTCACATAACTCATAATGACTGAACACACCTCTAATGAAACTGCCAGAACTAGAAAAAAAGACCAGATAATTTCCAGTATTGCCAGAATTTTCCAGATTGCTTTTGGCAGACTATATAAAGCGGCGAGCAGGCGGTCTGCAGTAAGTCGTAACTTAACCGTAGAAGCGTTAACATCAAGTCAAGTAAAACAAGTGTAGACTTTTTAGTCGTGAACAAGGGCGTAGGCAGGTAGGGGCAGGGGGGGAAGCTGCCCCCCCTGGCTAGGTACTGCTTAACATTATAATATCATCAGAGAATAGTACAGAAATTTACATGTCAAAATAAAACAGTGAGATTTGTTTCAATTCGTGTCTACAGTTCACTAAATATTTTAGCATTAGCATTGATAAGCAGAATCTAAGGCCCGGTTTCACCAGCGTGACTAAAGCTAATACTGATTTCACACAGGCTGTTAATGGAGTAAATATCCACATTTTCTTCATTAAGTTGATAATGAAGCTCGATCTTCCATCCAGAAGTTCAATTAGTAATGGATCCGTTACTAATTAATTGAATTTTTAATCGAATAAAAATCCAATACAACTCTGGGAGGTAAGTTCGTTTTTATTAATTTTGAAGTTTTCAGTGTCAACCGTCAATTCGTTTTGGCATGAATTTATTATCCCAACAAACATTCTCAGAGCACTAATAATTTGGAGTCGGATATGAATCACAAACATGTGCGAAATATGTATGAGCTTAGGAGAAATTTTTTTATAATTTTTTTTCTTGTTTTTTTTTTAAATGATAATTCTAATTCGAAAAATGGGAAGTAGGTATAAAAGTATCACTAAAGTTCATCAGGAGGAGAATACAAATAGACAACACTATAAAGCAAGGAATGAATGTCCCACAATGGTTATTTTCAGAATCCCAACGGTTGCGCAACAGTTGTGTTTTTATCTTCTGAACGCAAAGTTGAGTATTTTTGATTAACACGTGAGTTTGGACACTTTTTTTCATCATAAATTTTTTAGGCTCACTTCGGACAACATTTGTGCTTACGATTTTGACATAAGTACAAATATATAAATACCTATATTTATGAATTTTTTAATGTGATAAAAATGTTTCAAAGTAGCGAAATTATTGCCGATTATGTTGTGGATAGGTAATTATAATAATAGTTTGTTTATTTTCTGTATCAGCTCGTTCAGAAGGAGCAAATTATATCCCTTTCCGCTCAGTGATATCTACACAACAGTTTTGCTCAACAGTTCCGACTTCTGAACGCAACCAATGAGAGAAGAGGAGAATAAGCTGGGTGAATGGAGAGAGGGGATAAAGGGAATTGGGTTAGGGGAAGGAAAATGCAAAAACAAAAGACATTTTTTTTTGGTTTCACTACATATTCAGGCTCATAAAATGTATGAAATTAGGCTCATATCAGGGGACCACCTTAAGAACAGAAATACATACATTTCGGAATCCAAAATTAGCTTCTAATGAGTGTGAATGCTCCAGTTTACGATTCCTTTCTGACTTTTTTATGACTCCGAATGTTTACTGGGATTATTTATTAAAAAATTCTTGTCAATAATAACAAATTATTTAATGAAAAGTGACATCTCCTTGTTAATTGAGTGTGTGTGAAACACAAGAATTTATTGTTATATTATAAATGTATTGCACTACATTAATTTTCTGTCTGAAAACAGTATAAAACTAAGTTTTGACTTAAGTTAGCCCAGATTTGAGCTTAACTTACTTTTGGGTTTCACCAAATGAGCGACTTGAATAATTTTGCACACAACAACCCGATCAGCTGTTTTATACATAGTAGTATTTTAGTAGTTTTTTTACTACTTTTTGACTTTGCGCAACCCAGTTTATTTGATAGTTGTTGTTGTCATTTTTATATTAGCAGTGTTGCTGTAGTCGCACTCACAAATTTGTATTATTTTTGACATTTAAGAGCGGAACAGCAACGCTTGATTTTAGTCGCAAAAAAATTGATTTTTGACTGCTTCAAATATTTGATGTGCTTGCCCCCCCCCCTGGATAAAATCCTGGCTACGCCCTTGGTCGTGAAATAAAGAGGTGTGAATTAAGAAGTAAATAAATACTTTTATTTAACAATTCAGCGATACGAACCCTGTAGAAATAATCGAGCTATCGACAAATACGAACAATAGGTGAGTTCCCGTGGCATTGATCCAGACCCGGATACAAATTTTGTATGTAAATGCAACAATAATTTTGTGATCCTGTTATTTATCTGGATTAACTTCGGATCCGTATAGATTGTAATAGATATTTTTGATCCAGATAAATATCAGGATCACAATATTGATGGTGCATTTGCTTGCAAAATTTGTATCCGGATCTGGATCACTGCCACGGGAACTCAGCTATTAGCTGGTATTTATCTGGATCAAAACAACTTATTACAATCTATACGGATCCGAAATTTATACAGATAAACGCCAGGATCACAGAATTCTTGTTGCATTTGCATGCAAACTTCTTATCCGGATCTGGATCACTGCCACGGGAACTCGCCTAATATGTACGTAGCTGGCCCGTTAGAGGGAAAGGTGGTACTCAAATATTTAATGCGGTAAAATTTTAGACGACGATACCCCGGCTAGAAAAAAACGGTTTTTTTAGGGGGGTAGGGGGGCGGAGGGGACCACAAAACTGAAGACCCCACCCTCCGGAGGCCTATGGTTCCCGAGATATACGTCATTAAAGTTCCGATATTTCCCATACAAATTTCACTGAACACTCGCCAGGATTGCCGTTGGGTGTTGGGTTGGGTCTTGCCGTTTGGGGAAAAAAAATGGTGTAACACCAAATTTAAATAAAAATTGTCAAACACTTTTCTGCGTTGGCGGCCTTTGGCCGCGCTTATTTAAAATAACCCTGAGCTACGCCACCAATGTCCGGATATACAACCTAACCGTGGCTACCGCCACGGTGATGTCCTTCTGCGTAGTACTCCGCGCGATTACTTACTTACCTCGATATGGCAACACAAAAAGTACTGTATAATACAACCCTACATGTATTAAGAAACACAGAAGCACACATAACTCGTCGCGATTAGTGAAAAAATTTAAACAAATTAATAAAAGCGAGTTTTTTATAATAAAAACGTAAAATTCTCCCGAAAATATAAATAAAATCAATGTTTAAATGTAATTAAAAGTTATAAAAGTGAAAACTTGTATAAAAAGTATCGTTCCAAAGGCAGTTGAATCAATTTTCCCACATGAAATTTTGCTTTTGGGAAGGGTGAATTTAACAATAAATTACATGAATTGTGTAATTAAAAAATCTGTGAAAACGATTTATTTAGTTAAATTAAAGCTAGGACTTGCATTTTAGTCACATTGTAACTGATTTTCGTGGTGAAATTGCCATTATTTCGCTTTTTCAAAAAGTGGATATCGACGTCGAAACTCTAGCCTTTAATGCACATATACAGACATATGTATGGAAGTCTGTACTTACGTTCTCATATTTAAAAGAAAAATATAAATTTTTACTAGAAAAAAGTTTATGTAAAAAGTTCAATAAAAAAAATAAATCAATAACTATTCAAAGTAAGAATACTACATAAACACATTTGTACGTATACAGTTGTCCACAAAATAACAGGAGAGGCGAAATCAAAACCTAAATTGCTCAATTCTCAGTAAAAAAAAAACCGCTTTATTTGCAAGTTTTTTCATAAAATTATTCACTAATCTTTTATTTATATATTCACAGCCCACATATTCCAATTAAGTACCTTAAAAATTATAAATCTCAGTTTTTTTGATTAATTTTTTTAACAGACGTTGTAGTTATGTACCTAGTAAAATACTGCTACGTATTTGTCGATAGCTCGATTATTTCTATCGGGTTCGTATCACTAAATTGTTAAATAAAAGTCTTTATTTAATTCTTAATTCACACCGCTTTATTTCACGACTAAAAAGTCTACACTTGTTTTACTTGACTTGATGTTAACACTTCTACGGTTAAATTACGACTGACTGCGGAGCGCCTGCTCGCCGCCTTATATAGTCTGTCAAACGCAATCTGGAAAATTCTGGCAACACTGGAAATTATCTGGTTTCTTCTTCTAGTTCTGGCAGTTTCTTTAGAGATGTGTTCAGTCATTTAGTGATGTGAGAGTGGAACCGATTATATTCGCCACACTGCCCTCCACCTAAGTCTGATCGTCCCGATCTGACACATTACTCGTTCCAAATGCTGCTAGCCTTTCCAGATGAACCACCTTCATTTTATTCCTCGGTCTTCCAATCGTTTGTATGCGATACACAACATCGTTGAGCCGCTTAATCACTTTGTAGGGCCCTTCCCAAGTACACTGCAATTTCGGGGACAAACCTTTCTTTCGCTGCGGGTTGTATAGCAAAACTAAATCTCCCTCAAGAAAACCTTCTGAGTTCATCGCCTTGTCGTATCTGGCCTTCATTTTGTCACTCATGATCTTTGTTCGCTGTCTCACAAGTTCATGTATTTCTCTCATTTCCTCTTCCAGAACATTGTTAGATTATCTGGCATTTATTCCCGCATCAGCACTTATCCCAAATTTCAAGTCAGCTGGCAGTCGAAGATCACTACCAAAGATTACTTTTGCAGGAGTCTGACCTGTTGTATCGTGTACGGCCGATCGATATGCCATCAGGAACTGAGGAATATGAGTGTCCCAATCTCTCTGGAACTTGTCCACCACCTTTCGTAAATGTTCCTCTAATGTTCTGTTAAATCTTTCTACCATGCCGTCTGATTGTGGATGCAACGCAGTTGTTCGGGTTTTCCTAATACCCAGTGTCTTGCACATCTCCTGAAACACTACTGATTCGAAGTTCCTACCTTGGTCAGAATGTAGCTCTATAGGTGCACCATATCTCGCCACCTAATTGTTGGTGAATACTTCGGCTATAGTTTCTGCTTCTTGATTTGGAATCGGGTACACTTCCGGCCATTTGCTGAAGTAATCCATGACCACCAGAACATATTTGTTTCCAAGTTTGCTAGTAGGAAATGGCCCAGCTACATCCATGGCAATTCTCTCAAATGGTGCTCCTGAGTTGTATTGTTTCATCGACCCATGACTCCTGGATTTGGGACCCTTATGGCGTTTTCGATTCTGGCAAAAATGCCGCACTAATTCTGCATTTTTATCGGGCTGTCAAATTTGCTTGTTCTATTCCACATAGATTCCACACATTTTTTCAGGGTTGATTGTTCTATTGGCAAAAATGTCGCCCTCTGCCCGACCACAGGGCAGCATTTTCTGCCCTTAATATAACCAAGGGGTTGCATTATTTTTGTTTCATACATCACATGAAAAGTGCAACATTTTATTAGGGCACAGGGCGCATGTTGATAATGTTGCCTTGTAATAATGCAGCATTTAGGTTCAGAATCGAAAACGCTATTAGCCTTTATGCATACATCGCAGTTCGCAATCCACTCAACAACTGTCTGACGGCATCCGACCCAATAAAACCTCTTCTTGATTTTCTCTACCGTCTTTGTTACTCCAAGATGACCTCCACTTGGACCATTGTGTAGTTCATTTAGCACATCCGGTATTCTTTTCCTTGGAACAACTATCAATGTTTTAGAACTTTGGCCATCTTCACTCTCCCAAACACGATGTAGGCAACCATTTACCAATTGCAAACTATTCCACTGTGCCCAATATGATTTGGCAACAGGACTCTCTGCTGACATCTCTTCTTTTGATGGTCGTTCATTTTGCTCCAAACCGATCATTACACGTGCCAGATCTGGATCTTCTAGCTGACACTTCCTTAATTGTTCCGCATTCCATTCGTCTATAGATGTTATTGTCATTAACCGAACATCTATGATGTCTTCCTTCTCCTCAGCTTTAGAGCAATGCTTGCATTCAAGATTACATGGTCGCCGCGACATTGCATCAGCATTTCCATGGGTACTGCCTTTACGATGGTCTATAGAAAAGTCATAATTCCACCTTGCTAACTGACCCTCCGGATTTCGGAATTTCAAAAGCCATTTTAACGCTGCATGATCAGTCCTGACGTGGAATCGTTGACCATAGAGGTACTTATCGAAGTGTTTGATGCATTCTACCAATGCCAACAATTCTCTTCGTGTTACACAGTAATTTCTTTCCGGTTTCCCAATTGATCGGCTGTAGTATGCGATAACCTTCTCCTGTCCGTCGATTTCTTGTGACAAAACACCTCCTATAGCATAACCACTCGCATCAGTATCCAAGATAAACCTCGCTCCTGGAACCGGGTATGCTAGCATTGGGGCAGTACAAAGCCGATCTTTTAACGTTTGGAAAGCCATTTCTTGTTCCTTCCTCCACTCAAAAGTCTTATTTTTCCTCATAAGCTCCGTGAGACTATTTGCTACGCTGGCAAAATTTGGTACAAATCGGCGATAGAAAGCCCACAGCCCAAAAAGCTTCGCAATTCATGTAGATTCCGAGGTCTTGGCCAATCTTTTACTGCTTATATTTTTTCGTTATCAGTGCAGATGCCCTTTGTAGTCACTTTATGTCCAGGTATTTTACTTCTTTCTTGAATAATGCACATTTCTTAGGACTTAACTTGAGACCAGCGCCAGCTATTCTTCGGAAAACTTCCTCCAAATTTTTGAGATGTTCATCAAAGCTTTTTCCCAATACAATGATATTGTCCAGGTACACAAGACATGTTTTCCAGTGTAATCCTTTCAGTACCTGATCCATAAGTCTCTCAAAGGTAGCTGGGGCATTACATAATCCAAATGGCATCACCGTAAATTGCCAAAGACCATCGCCAACACTGAAGGCTGTTTTCTCCTTGTCTTCCTCTTTTACTTCAACTTGCCAATAGCCGCTTTTCAAGTCCAGTGTTGAAAACCATTCCGTTCCAGATAGCGAGTCCAGAGTGTCGTCAATTCTTGGCAATGGGTAACTATCCTTTTTCGTTACATCATTCAGTTTCCGGTAGTCAACGCAGAATCTCATCTTGCCATCTTTCTTTTTAACAAGTACTACCGGAGAACTCCATGGACTGACTGATGGTTCAATTACCCCACTGTCGCTCATTTCTTGTATAATCTGGCTCACCATTTGACGTTTAGCTAATGGAACGCTGCGAGGAGCCTGACGGATTGGCCTTGCATCACCGGTGTCAATCTGATGCTTCACAATATTTGTCCTGCCTGGTTTTGTACCATCCTTGTCAAAAATGCTGGAGTACTTGGCAAGTAATTCTTTCGCCTTCCTTTTGTGATTTTCCTGCAGTTCTTCTGTCCAAGCATTTATTTCATCTGAAAGATCTGTATTGCCAGTAGAAACTTCTCCTTGGGATTGTTCGCAATTCATGATGATGTCAACCTCTTCGCATTTTCCCAATATAGCACCTTTGGAGAGTTTGATTGGTGACTTGAACTCATTAAGTACTCTTACTGGTATTCGTCCATCTTCTTTTGTCACAGCCATCGAATGCTGTATCTATTATCGTAGCCAAAATTTAGCGGCACCTCCAAGTTTTTGTAACTCATAACCTTGTTTTTCATGTCAATCTTAATGCCTTGGTCGATTAGGAAGTCCACACCAATTATGACTTCATCAAAAATTTCCGCCATTATGAAGGTGTGTAATACGACAACATTTCCAATTACAACTTCGCATGTAACTTCCCCTAGGACTTGGGTATCCTCGCCTGTTGCCGTACGCAATTTTGCTCCATGCAATGGCCTTATTTCCTTCTTTACCAAGTCAGATCGAATGATGGAATGAGATGCTCCCGTATCCACAGTCAACATGCGCTCTATTCCGTCCACGAAACCACCAATAGTAACATTACTCGTGCTTCTTCCCAACTGAGAGACAAAGATTATGGGGCATTCCATTGTGGGGACCAGCCCACGCCCCTTTTGGCTGGCCCGCTTTAGTTTAACGACTGAGTTGATTTGGGCGCTTGTTCATACCCCTCTGCCTTGCGCTTGCGCCCATCTGCAGTGCTGAACTTACTGGAATTATTGCTGCAGTGACGTGCTATATGTCCTATTTTTCCACATCTGAAGCATTTCACAGCATTACTTTTCTTTTTCTGCATTTCATTCAACGCCTCCCATATTTTGCTTAGTAAGTCTGGCGTTTCCACTTCCACACGATGAGCCTTGTAGGTGGGCTTGCTCAATAGAGATGCTGTTTCCTGCGTCAAGGCATATGATAACGTTTCAGCAAAAGTTCCTTTTGGATTTGCATAGGTAGCCCGCTTCGTTTCAATATCTCGTATTCCATTGATGAAGCTTTGAATTTTCATCCTCTCTATGAATTCTTGAGGTGCTCCTGCGTTTGCCAAATGAGCTAGCCTCTCAATCTCAGAAGAAAATACTTGTAACGTCTCATTTGGTTTCTGGAAGCGATTCTGCAACTCCATTTGATATATCTGCTTCCTGTGCTCGCTACCATAACGTCTTTCAACGGCACCCATAATTGCGTCATAGCTGTTTCTTTCGCCCTCGCTAACAGTCTGTAATATTTCTGCTGCAGGTCCTTTCAATGCTACGAACAGGGCAGCGACTTTGTCCTCCGCACTCCAATTATTTACAACTGCCGTTTTCTCAAATTGTAGCTTGAATACTTGAAATGGACCACTTCCATGAAACGACGGAGGTTTTATCTTCTGTGTAGCAGTTGAAGCGACTGGACGACTTAGTTGAATATCCTGAAGACGGGCTTTCAATGCTTTTACATCGTCCTCTAATTTTTCTTGTCTTTCTTCAAGGACTTCCTTAACTTGTATAATTTTTGCATCCTGCGCCTTGAATTGTAAGGACATGCGTTCTTCTTGAGCCTCCAACTGAGCCGCAATGCCGGATACCTGTGATGAAAGTACTGACTGTTGCAATTCCATTTTGGACGTTATCTGTGCCTGTTGTTCTTCCATTTTTGCCGACATTTGTGTCAGTACAGCCAATATCGAGTTCATGTCTACGTTTGCAACTGACTGTGGAGCCTCTTCCTTCTGAGTTTCTTCCTTGTGGACCTCTTCTACATCATCGTTGAAATCAAACTCATCTACATAAATGTTATTGGCTTCCATAGCTTCTTGTAACCTTGCCTGTAGTTCAATTTTATTGCCGGTTGTGCTCAGTTTTCTCTTTTCTAACTCCCTTTTAAGCTCTTGGATTTTAAGTTCGTTTAGCTTTGCCATTATCCTTATTTCGTTATCCTTGTCCCGTTATCCTTGCTTCGTTATCCTTGATCCTGGAATTTATTTAACAATTCCAATTCTGACACCAATTGTTACGTATTTGTCGATAGCTCGATTATTTCTATCGGGATCGTATCACTAAATTGTTAAATAAAAGTCTTTATTTACTTCTTAATTCACACCGCTTTATTTCACGACTAAAAAGTCTACACTTGTTTTACTTGACTTGATGTTAACACTTCTACGGTTAAATTACGACTGACTGCGGAGCGCCTGCTCGCCGCCTTATATAGTCTGTCAAACGCAATCTGGAAAATTCTGGCAACACTGGAAATTATTTGGTCTCTTTTTCTAATTCTGGCAGTTTCTTTAGAGATGTGTTCAGTCATTTAGTGATGTGAGAGTGGAACCGATTATATTCGCCACAATACCAAAGAGCATATATCTATAAGAGCCTATACACACTTGCGACTCAATCGATTTAGTCGAATGTTGATTTGCATGGGAATGTATGGAAGCATTCCCACTACATTCAATTAGTTGTACAACTGAAACAGTTGGATTTGCAGCCCAATTTCATTCCAACTGAAACAGTTGTACAACTGCTTGATCAGCAAGGCGCCCTTCTACGTATTCACACTTGAGACAATTTAGTCGAACGACTACAACAACAACAGTGATATTCGTAGTGGAAAGAGTTGCCATGCTGACAGAACTACTTTTATTTCACTTTTGGTAAATTGTAGAGATTGAATATTTCAATTAATATTTTCAAAATGTTTAAAAACAAAAGGTTCGTTTCTTATTAACTACACCATTTCCAGATGGATTTTAGAAAGCGTTAACTGGATTTTAGAAAGGGGAAATTGGATTTTAGAAATGTCAATTGGATTTTAGAAAGGGGAAATTGGATTTTAGAAATGTCAATTGGATTTTAGAAAGCGTTAAAAGGATTTTAGAAAACAAAATTGGATTTTTGAGAGCGTGAATTGGATTTCAGAATGTGCGTTTAAAATAAATTTTACACAGAATTTTTCTAATAGAAATTCTTTATTGCGTATGAAAGTATAAATTAATAATTATATAAATTTTCGAAAATCCAATTTACAGTTTCTAAAGTCCAATTTCCCTTTTCTAAAATCAAATCGACATTTCTAAAATCCAATTTTCCCTTTCTAAAATCCATTTGGCTATTCTAAAATCTAATTTCCCCTTTCTAAAATCCAATTGACATTTCTAATATCTAATTTCCCCTTTCTAAAATCCAATTGACATTTCTAAAATCCAATTTTCCCTTTCTAAAATCCAATTGACATTTCTAAGATCCAATTTCCCCTTTCTAAAATCCAGTTGACGCTTTCTAAAATCCATCTGGAAATGATGTAGTTATAGACAAGAATTATCTAACTAAGGATATTTACTTCCGTTTTCATATGTTTCTTGATATTGTTGTTCTCTTCAAATGTCATTAATCGCATTTTAAAATAGAAATAATGAAAATGAAATTTCATGAAAAATATTAATGGCTGATTTTTACTATTTTTCCGTTTCTTGTACTTCTATTCGTTTCGCCTTTATGAGCGTAATTCCTTCCGTTTTTCTCTTTTCATTCACTTGACAGCTAGTTGCTAGTTTAATAAGAAACAAAGCCAAACAATGTATGCACTTTTTGTTTATTTTATAGTTTTTTATTTATTAATCAAGTTGACAGCTGACAAGAAGGTGCTTTCATGTAAGAATGCAGATAAACTTTAACAATTTAATACTTCATCACTTTATATGCAGACCACTAATGTAAAATTTGCTGAGTAAAATGTGAACATTGGCAACACTATGTCATTGTCAATCGCACGACTATTTAGTCTCAAGTGTGAATAGCTGCCACCGATTCGACTAAATAGTTGGAGTAGTGTGAATACAACAGTCCAATTCGACCAAATCGATTGAGTCGCAAGTGTGTATAGGCTCTAAGAGGCTGCAGTTTGGAAGTAGCGAAATTTGCCAACGGGCCTGAAAAAATGACGATTGCGCGAGTTCAGGGCCCTCACTCTGTAGTTCGATTCGAAAGCGAAATTCGATTCGAAAGTACATTCGTACTGTATAGAATATATGGAATAGAATTCGAAAACGAACGAATTTTCTTTCGAATCGAACTACAGAGTGAGGGCCCAGGCCCAATGAAAATTCGAACATGCCAAATGCGAAAATGTGAGTGACTTTGGAGTGACAATCTAGTTGGTTTGAGTGAAAAAACAAATTGCAAACTCAAAACAAATATTATGATGAGTTATTTGCAACATGTGCGCTTTCAGCTGTACATGCTTATCTGCTGATACCTACATACATATGTATGTATGTATATGTATGCAAATACAAAGGATTTTCATAATTTCAATAATCTTCATAATATAAAACAAAATTCTTAAGTTTATCATAAAAAAAATTAAAAAGCCGAAAATGTAAATTTCTGAAATAGATACCTACCTATGACCATGTCACAATAGGGTTCGATCCCCGGACTCTTGGGCATGTATGTACATACATACATACCTATGTACATTTATTTGCGAAAAATTGTTGTTAGGTATGTATTTTTATATATGTACACTAGAGTGCGTTTAAAATTTAAATTAACGATATTTTACTGTATCGCCCCCTCAATCTGTAGTAACATGGTCAAAGATATCACACATAAATTTTGGTCCCGATTGGTGGCGGTTAAGGCGTGGCGCATTGAGGTCAAAGTTCAGAAAACTCTATGAAGGATCAAAAAATCAAAATATTTTTTTTAATTATCTAATACCCAAAATTAATACTTCTATACCCAATGATAACAAATATAAATTTTGGTCCCGATTGATGACGGTTTACTGGTGTTTCAAGGGGGTCAAAGTTCAGATTACCATATGCGACACTAAAAATGTAAGTCTTCTATGGCAATCTGAACATTGACCACCTTAAAACACCACTAACCGTCATCAATCGGAACCAAAATTTATATTTGTTATCATTGGGTATAGAAGTATTAATTGTGGGTATTAGATAATTAAAAAAAATATTTTGATTTTTTGACCCTTCATAGAGTTTTCTAAACTTTGACCTCAATGCGCCACGCCTTAACCGCCACCAATCGGGACCAAAATTTATGTGTGATATCTTTGACCATGTTACTACAGATTGAGGGGGCGATACAGTAAAATATCGTTAATTTAAATTTTAAACGCACTCTAGTGTACATATATAAAAATACATACCTACCAACAATTTTTCGCAAATAAATGTACATAGGTATGTATGTATGTACATACATGCCCAAGAGTCCGGGGATCGAACCCTATTGTGACATGGTCATAGGTAGGTATCTATTTCAGAAATTTACATTTTCGGCTTTTTAATTTTTTTTATGATAAACTTAAGAATTTTGTTTTATATTATGAAGATTATTGAAATTATGAAAATCCTTTGTATTTGCATACATATACATACATACATATGTATGTAGGTATCAGCAGATAAGCATGTACAGCTGAAAGCGCACATCTTGCAAATAACTCATCATAATATTTGTTTTGAGTTTGCAATTTGTTTTTTCACTCAAACCAACTAGATTGTCACTCCAAAGTCACTCACATTTTCGCATTTGGCATGTTCGAATTTTCATTGGGCCCATGATGAAATAATAAAATGGTGGACGCAGCAGAGCACGGCTATTTTGTTTTTGGAATAGTTAGCTGTCAAATTATCATGTTTTGTTTTGATTTTGCCCTCTTGCACGTGTTATTCGTGGAAATAGCTTGTGTGTTCGCTTGTATAGCCGGAATTACAATAGCGCTGTGGCTGTGGCAGCGACTGTTTTTCGAAATCAGCTGATTTTTAGAAACTACGGTTTGTAATGAAGCGGCACATAATACAGCAGAGGCAGCTGGCAGCACCGCTCCGTTTAGCCCAAATTCTAAATTCGCTGCCGCTGCCTTGAATCGCAGCCAACTTCAAAGTGTTGATGTGAACTTATGTCTGTTTCCGTACTATCCAATGTAATATATTTTTTACTAATTTTGTGTTTCCGTACTTTGATGCCAGCAAAGCGGGAGAGAATTTAATTTTTACTTAATTAATTTCCACTAGCAAATATTGCTGGCGGGATGCAAAAGCAAAGAAGAAGAAAGAGCAGAGGAAAAAATGGAACAAGATTGATTATTTTAATTGAAAAAAGTGGACATGAAAATGGTAAGTAAATTTATGTCACCACGTGTCCAAGGTAAAAGGAAACAGACCTAATATATAAAGAAGTCACTGCCAAATACTGCGAACGCTCTATTGTGTTTGGTGTGGCAGTCACTGCTCATATTAGACGCATCAGCTGATTCCGAAAACCGTCGCTGCCCGCTGCCACATCGCTGATGTAATTTGGGCTTATGTTTGCTGGCGTTTTTTTCTGTTTTTGACATTTTTATCTACGGCCGTTCAACGGTAATCGCCTATTCTCTTTTAGCCGCTACGACCATATAGAATTATTGGATCATGATTGGGCCTGAACTGGCGCAATCGTAATTTTTTCAGGCCCGTTGGCAAATTTCGCTACTTCCAAACTGCAGCCTCTTATAGATATATGCTCTTTGCTTATAGATATATGCTCTTTGACAATACTATCAATGGTTAAAAAAAAACCATCGATAATTGCTATGGCATCGGTCCATCGATAGTATCGATAGTTCAATCGATGGTTTTCCAGTACTAATACGTGTTGTCAAAGGTGTAAACATTAGTTATTTATAAAATAAAGGGTAATTATCTAGTTTACGGGGAATCGACTAAAACTGCTCCACTTTTTACAAATGGCATACCATGAACACAAATCCGAAGGCGAAGCCTAACTTTTTTATTTCAATAAAAAGGTTTTAACAAAAAACTATTTGTACAATGCAGCTTTTTTCCTCGTTTAGTACACACACACGAACACAAATTCAACTTATATATTTATCGTGGGATAACACATACTTATATTTACTAAATAACACAAAAAGTTGCAATATTATTCCACTCCGATTGAGACACCTCGAAACCATGGTTTTTGAACGCTTCAACAGCTGTTTTGTCGATGAAAAAAATCGTTGACCACGCATTATTTTCTTGATGTGCGGGAATAAAAAGAACTCATTGGATGCCAAGTGAGGGCTGTACGGAGGATGATCCATCAGTTCCACGTTTTTGCCGGCCGAAAAGGCGCTGGTTTGAGCCGATGTGTAAGAGCTCGCATTGTCATGGTGAACAATGATTCGTCTTGTTCGTTTTTCGAATTTCTCCGAAGACTTCAGGCAAACAAGTTGTGGTGTACCAGTCAGAATTGACCGTCCTACGTTGCTCAAGCGGAACAGTCGCCACGTGACCAGATTTGCCGATGAAACAGTCGACCATTTGCTTCGAAATGCTTCTTCCACGAACAACTTTCGTTGAATGTGGCTCGTCTTCGAAGACTTACACGATCGATTGTTGATTTTTTCGGGTTCATACACATACCCCAGCGGGTTAGGGGGCCAAGAATATACCCGTGGTAAGGAATACCTGTCGTAAGAGGTGTCTAAAATCCGCCGAGCTAGAAGGTTAATCCAAAAAAAATCGTTCGCACGACAGTCGGGCTAGTGTCATAAGGGACTAGTACCCGGGCGTACCGGATTTATCCGGCAAAGGACTGTCACATCACCTACACTCCCTAAAACCTTCGGGGAGTGCCTTGGTGGCTACAACAACAACAGCCGTTTTTTGAGCGACAGTCAAATTGTGCGGAATCCAACGAGAACAAACCTTTTTTACGGCCAGGTGTTTATCCGGTATCGAATGTATGCTGGTGGAAGAAATGTTCAAGGATGTCGCGATCTCACGGTATGTCACATGACGATCTTGCATTATGAGTTCACGCACGGCATCAATGTTCTCTGGCACAACGACCGTTTTTGGACGACCTTCACGAAAATGGTCTTTGAGCGAGCGTCGTTGAATTCATATACCAATTTTTTAAGGCGGCCAACCGTCCCGCATTCTGCGGTATGGTCCCGGAATGACCGATGTAATCCCGCATTGCAATATTTAATAAAATAGTCCCGGAAATCGTCTAAAACAGCTGCTATGACTTTAAAAGAAGATAGTTTGTTCGACGAAGTAAGTTACGTGGCAAATTATGTGAATAACGAAGTCTTAAAGAAATGGGAGGAGATGAAAGCAGTGCGGAACAACGCTGGATAGAGGTCTTCAAAAATTTCAAAGACAGCGGTCATTTTCGAATCTTTTTTGGGTCGTTTTTCAGTAGCTTTCTGATCAATTTCTAACCATTTTCCAATACTTTTCTACTCATTTTCCTATCATTTTTGGGTCAGTTTACAACCGGTTTTCTTTTCCATCTTCTATCCTCTTACATATTCTACCCTTAGCCTTAACCTTTACCAATATCGCAAAAAGAACTTCCACAGTCACCCTCAGTCCACATTTTGGTTGGAAATTTTAAAACAGATTTTTAGCCTACAATAATAAGCAAATAAGGAGTTTAAGATCTAAAAATTTCAATCCATTAATGAATTCCTATGAAAATGCATATAGGCAATTTGGCACTCTCATATACGGCAACAGGGAAGACATGCATCCATATGTTCCTGCTCTACAACATTCGGAACCATCAATACCGAAATCTAATATAAAATTCTCTGATTTTTTTTTGGAAAAATTATAACTTTATGTACTATGCTTGCTAAGGAATATTTCTTTTTTTTTCTAAAAAAGCAAAGTAATCGATCACATTTCGATCTCTAGCATGATCAATTTGTGATAAATTCTTTTATTAATCAGCAAAGGGGATTGAAAAAGGCTCATTTAGGTGATTTTTATATGAAAAAAAATAAAATCACTTTTCAATCGCTGTTGTGACTCGTTTTCCAGTCTTCTTTTAATCGTCAAAGTGATAAATACTTTTGATGTGTATTTGCTGTAGCTACGAGTAATTTCGAAAAACAGGTAAAGTTTACGCGTAAGAGCCTATACACACTTGCGACTCAATCGATTTGGTCGAATTGGACTGTTGTATTCACACTACTCCAACTATTTAGTCGAATCGGTGGCAGCTATTCACACTTGAGACTAAATAGTCGTGCGATTGACAATGACATAGTGTTGCCAATGTTCACATTTTACTCAGCAAATTTTACATTAGTGGTCTTCATATAAAGTGATGAAGTATTAAATTGTTAAAGTTTATCTGCATTCTTACATGAAAGCACCTTCTTGTCAGCTGTCAACTTGATTAATAAATAAAAAACAATAAAATAAACAAAAAGTGCATACATTGTTTGGCTTTGTTTCTTATTAAACTAGCAACTAGCTGTCAAGTAAATGAAAAGAGAAAAACGGAAGGAATTACGCTCATAAAGGCGAAACGAACAGAAGTACAAGAAACGGAAAAATAGTAAAAATCAGCCATTAATAATTTTCATGAAATTTCATTTTCATTATTTCTATTTTAAAATGCGATTAATGACATTTGAAGAGAACAACAATATCAAGAAACATATGAAAACGGAAGTAAATATCCTTAGTTAGATAATTCTTGTCTATAACTACGCCATTTCCAGATGGATTTTAGAAAGCGCCAACTGGATTTTAGAAAGGGGAAATTGGATCTTAGAAATGTCAATTGATTTTAGAAAGGGGAAATTGGATTTTAGAAATGTCAATGGGATTTTAGAAAGGGGAAATTAGATTTTAGAAATGTCAATTGGATTTTAGAAAGGGGAAATTAGATTTTAGGATAGCCAAATGGATTTTAGAAAGGGAAAATTGGATTTTAGAAATGTCGATTTGATTTTAGAAAAGGGAAATTGGACTTTAGAAACTGTAAATTGGATTTTCGAAAATTTATATAATTATTGATTTATACTTTCATACGCAATAAAGAATTTCTATTCGAAAAATTCTGTGTAAAATTTATTTTAAACGCACATTCTGAAATCCAATTCACGCTTTCAAAAATCCAATTTTGTTTTCTAAAATCCTTTTAACGCTTTCTAAAATCCAATTGACATTTCTAAAATCCAATTTCCCCTTTCTAAAATCCAATTGACATTTCTAAAGTCCAATTTCCCCTTTCTAAAATCCAGTTAACGCTTTCTAAAATCCATCTGGAAATGGCGTAGTTAATAAGAAACGAACCTTTTGTTTTTAAACATTTTGAAAATATTAATTGAAATATTCAATCTCTACAATTTACCAAAAGTGAAATAAAAGTAGTGCTGTCAGCATGGCAACTCTTTCCACTACGAATATCACTGTTGTTGTTGTAGTCGTTCGACTAAATTGTCTCAAGTGTGAATACGTAGAAGGGCGCCTTGCTGATCAAGCAGTTGTACAACTGTTTCAGTTGGAATGAAATTGGGCTGCAAATCCAACTGTTTCAGTTGTACAACTAATTGAATGTAGTGTGAATGCTTCCATACATTCCCATGCAAATCAACATTCGACTAAATCGATTGAGTCGCAAGTGTGTATAGGCTCTAAACATGTAAATGCGTAAACCGTAAATGACCTTTGTGTTAGTGCGCTGCTATGTCAGTGTGAATCGCTTGGCATTGTCAGTGGTAGGTAGGTAGCTAGGCATGTACTTACAAATGCTTGCATGCATAGTCGTGCAAATGCAAATATTAGCAACAACAGCAACGAAGCGAAGCTCGGGTCGCGAGATATGGGTCGAAACGATGATCCTGATGATCCTGGAATGTTTCTGAGCAATATTGGTATCAAATGAAAGGTTTTGAGCAGGTCTTCTACACGGAGCTCTACTCTTTATGATTCCTATGTCGGGTCCCGAGATATGGGGAAATACGAGGACCTGGATGATCCTTGAATGTTTCTAAGCAATATTGGTATGAAATGAAAGGTGTTGAGCAGCGATACTACATGGATGTCTATTCTTTATGATGTCTAGGTCGGGTCCCGAGATATGGGCCAGAATTAGGACCGGATGATCCTTGAATGTTTCTGGTCAAATAAAAGGTGTCAAATAAAAGCTGTTGAGCAGGGCTTTCACATAGAGCTGTACTCATTTTATGAGTCCCAGAACGGGTCCCCAAATATGGGTCAAAATGTGACCCCGGATTAACTCGGAATGTTTCTGAGCAATATTGGTATCAAATGAAAAGTGTTGAGCAGGACTTCTACACGGAGCTCTACTCTTTATGATTCCTAGGCCGGGTCTCCAGATATGGGTCAAACGTGGACTCTGACGATCTTGCATATTTCTGAGTAATACAAAACAAAAGAAAATAAAAAATCAAAATTTAAAAACCAAAAACCAAAACAAACAAAAACAACAAAATAGTAGCAGTCACAATGGGCCATATTAATAAAAACCAAGCAAATGCTTTTACTCAAGATTTTATAAATTTGACATTAATGTGTATGAAACAAATTTCAAAATTTGAGTAAAAGGTCTGAAATTTTAAGCAAAAGCAAATGCTTGGCTTTTATTAATATCACCCAATGACAACTAAAAATTACAAAAACGATAGTCGCATTTTAATCCATAGAAAACCAGGAAAAAAGGAATAAGGAAAAGGGAATAAATATCCGATTTCGAAACTGTTTACACATCAATGTTCATGAATACTTGTTATTCACGCTTTAATTTTTTTTAATCAGCAAAGGGGATCGAAAAAGGCTCAGTTAGGTGATTTTTATATGAGAAAAAATAAAATCACTTTTCAATCACTGCACATAGGTAGATTTTCATGTTTTATGCGGCCAAAATTGAATTTTGTGAAGTTGTTACAATTAGGCACTCTGCACACGAGGCGTATCGTCATAGACGCGTACGAGACATTTTATGTAGCGTCGATTTCCCTACGCCTCAATATCTGCACACGAAACGACATGAAACTTCGCTGCACAAAACAAACAAACAAATTAATAATACGGCATTTGCTTTAAATTTCGAAGCTTTAAATAGAAAAGATGAAAAATTTTACGGAATCTTCAATTTTCTTTCATTATACACTCATTTTTTCCGATTTTTTACACAAATTTTACTGCTTTCATAAATTCCACCAAGTGGAAAAATGTAAACAAACATCTTCTTCTTCCTGTTTTCTAAGCGTAGTACGCCTAGCTACCAGCACTGCTTTACGCCAAGCGACATGTAGCTAGCATACTTTGACGAATGCATGAAGCTGACGACTCGTGTGCAGCCCTCAATTGAAATATACGTGCGCGACATCAAAGCGTACAGCTTTCGTCTGTAGTATCTAATACGCGTCTAAAGCAGTACGCTCCGTGTGCAGAGTGCCTTACAGAAAAAAACATACCCACATATTGGAAATAGACTGGGGAACAATAATTCATCGCTTTTTTCCCGACCCCATACTCTGCACTTGCTCCCAGATGGTCGAAACTTAGCATATTAAAAGTTAATATATTAATTTTTTTTTTACATATTTTTAAGTGCTAGTTTCAACGTGAATATCTATTATTGAAAGCATTTCATTTAAGTAATCGTGATTAATGGCGTTTTCTTTTCTGACAAAAAATTTTGCCCTTTAATATCTCAATTATCGAATTACGTAACATGACTTTCTATAAAATGGCTGAATTTGTAGTTAATGGTGCCCTCTTACTTAGTCAGAGGACAACATTCGTTGAATTCACCACACAAGCTTACAAAATGGCTAAGAAAATCAAACAGGGCAACATTTTTTCGAGCAAAGAAAACGGCATAAGTAATTATTAACACTTTTCAATAATATCCTTGATTTCCAATAATTCTAAGTTTATAGTTTTAAGCTTTTAAAGTTGGGATATTAAAAAAAAAAAATCACTCTTTTTTGTGTTCAAAATTGATTTTGTTATATTGCTCTGTCAGACTCAGTCAAATTAACCCTCGGACATGATAGTACAATTAGTATTTTACCGGCAAAAAATTACGTCGCACAAAGCCGCACTTCACTACTAGATACAGGGTTTTTCATATGTACCTACAATAATTTTCTTTTTTGTGTTTTATATTTGATTTTAATGTTTATTTTTCTAACGCATATCTTGGTTAATGTAGGTGATGCTCGAAAGTAACCGCGATATTTATGACCGATTATTGTTAATTTCTTAGGCAGTATTTTTAGTATTTCCAATTTTTCAAAGTCAAGAAAATGCTTATCATAAAACGGGGCTGAGAATTCTAAAGCTATATTTTTTTTAGAAGATTTTTGAGTATGCAATTTTGCAGCTCATTCAATTTTAATATAATAATATGCAACATTCAACTTTTTGAAAATTTTCATTGGCTTTTCGAAAATTTTAATTGGAACGGTCTCACGTACATATAAGGCAAACACCCTACAGAAAAAAACTTATAAAATCGATGGAATTTTTCACAGCATTGAGAATTTAATTTTTTACACTAAAATTGGTTGGCTACATAGCAGTACACTTAGAAATCTCCTAAAAATCTTATATAAATTCTCGCCGCGCTTTGAAATTTTTAATCCACTTTTAGAAATTTCTACGATTTTTCGGATTTTTCCATCAGCTTAGAAATTCTTCTTAAAACGATTTTTATTGAAAAATTGTCTATATTTTTAAACGAATATAAGAAAGTAATATTTTCGACAGAACTCTTTGATATAAATTTAAAAACTCTGGCGTATGATTTTGTTTGGAGTCACTGTATATATTTTTCACTAAAATCGACTTTTAACACAAATTATTAAAATTTTGCATTAAACAAGCAATTTGGAATAGATGTAGACAATAAAATATTTTTGGCCGCATAAAACTTGAAGATCTACCTATGTGCACTGGTGTGACTCAGTTTCGAGTCTTATCTATTCTAGTCGCAGAGGTAATTAATCAGTTTTTGATCATCAAAGGGGATCGAAAAAGACTCGGTACAGTCAGTTTTCATAAAACAATCTTCCAAATGTTATGTGGGGTGTTGTTTGTTTCTAAATCAATTATACCACCAAGAAATCCTCAGTCTTGTTGTGAATAGAGGTAGGTGTCCCGCGTTGATGCATCATAAAGTTGGCCGCCTTACAATTTTTCACAGTGCCATAGGATGGTGCTTCATCGCCATATAAAGATTTAATTTCATCAATGCACTCTTATCGTAATGATCCACGTCGAAATTTGTGAAAAATGATCGCACGAAATTCCATTTTTTGCCAAAGTAAATTTTTCACGTCACTCTAAACAACACAAATGATGGTCGCACGTTAAAACGTTTTGAGTACGATTATGCTAAAAAATGTTAGACTTTCCAATGGAAATGTCAGATTTCCCCTGGCAACACTTTTTCATTGTTAGGCTAAAAATATATAGAGCAGCCCTCGTACTGTGGTGCGTAGTGCTGCCACCAATATTTCTACTAATCAATAGCCCTGTTTTTTTTTAAGCGCATATACATCTGGGCTTAAATTTTGTATGGATTTTTAAGCGCACATCTATATCCGCGCTTAGTTGTCCATACAAAATTTAAGCGCAGATGTATATGCGCTTGAATAAAAACACGGCTAATATTAACCTGCCTTCACACTAAGCTCTTTTTATATGAATGTGAAAAGACGTGAATTTCCGATATATCGCAATATCTATACCAGCTTGATGTGGCCGCTGTGGTGTAGTGGGTAGAGTGCTCGCCTGCTTTGCCAGAGGTCTCGGGTTCAAACCCCAGTCCGAACAAACACCAACGAATTTTTCCAATTATTGGGGTTTTTAAGAGCAGCGGTCACCCCTCGGCAGTGGACGGCATACCCTCCGAGTGCATTTCTGCCATGAAAAAGCTTCTCACCAAAAATGCATTCTCCGTTCGGAGCCGGCATAAAACTGTAGGTCCACCCAATTGGTAGGAAAAACAGAAGGAGCACACCTCGAATTGGGAGAGAAGCTGGCTCACATTTCCTTCTGTCTACCAAAAGCTATATCTCCAAAAGTATTAATGTTTTTCAAATGAATCTTTCAGGGGATGTTAGTCGAGACTTTCCTTACCTAAATTTATTACTTTCATAAATATTTTACTAATATTAATAATAGCAACTTGATGTTAAATAAACTAACACCATTATCACCAATATCTAAATTAAACACCCACCTAACCCTTACTATATTGGGTAGGCTTTCCATTATTCCAGCGCGCCCTGAGAAAAATGACTTATGCAGGGCGGTAGAGGGGCTCTCACAGATCTCAAAACTGAAAAGCAAACTTGACGGAGGCTTATAGTTCCCGAGATACTCCTTCTTAAAGTTGTGAAAATACTACGCAGAAGGACATCACCGTGGCGGTAGCCACGGTTAGGGCACACGTCCGGACGGATGGCGTAGCCCAGGGTTATTTTTTATAAGCGCAGAAAAGTTTATTCTTTGCGAAATTTTCGCTAAACTGCATGTGTGGAGAAATTTGTATGGTAAAATCGGGAACTTGAACAGCAAATATCTCGGGAACTATAGGCCTCCGGTAGGTGGGGTCTTCAGTTTTGTGATCTAGGGGCTCCCTCCTAAAATAACCGTTTTTTCTAACCGTGAGGGCTCGTCTAAAATTTTAAATATCTCGGAAACCATAAGCCTCCGGCAAGTTTGGTTTTCAGATTTGGGATCTGGGAGAGCTCCTCTACACCCCTGTATAAGTCATTTTTCTCGGGGCGTGCTGGAATAATGGAAAAATTTCCGGAATTTTACATTTTAATTGTTCGACCAACTGCTTTGTACCCTTTCAATAATAATAATGGCCACCAACATATATTGTTGATGCCATACCTACCAAAAGGTAAGTCCCATGATAAGGTCGCATGCACAGTGCGCGATTCGGAGTCAATGAAATGAGTAAAGAAAGGTGAAGGCCGCTTACGCTGAAGGGTGTACCACGTAGAAGCACATCACCGTGGCGGTAGCCACGGTTAGGGTACACGTCCGGACGGATCGCGTAGCCCAGGGTTATTTTTTATAAGCGAGGCCGAAGGCCGCCAACGGAGAAAAATTCAATACGACCCAACTCATTTACCACTGTGACGACGGCCTTATGAAATAGTCGACTGCGTGTGGCAACACCGGTGTTTCTATTTCATTGTTTCGCAGAGAAAAGTGAGGTTAAATTTGACTTTTTTTGCAACTTTAACTACTAATTACTTAAAAACTACATCTCCGGAAGCCAGGACTTTTACATTTAGAATCAGGATGATCTCTACAACGCTCAATACTTCTTTTTTCCAACGCGTGGTAGACGGTTGGAAAATTCTCCCGAGAAGCTCGGCCATAAAACACGTCAGAGTTATAACAGCGCCATTGTATTTTTATTACTATACCAGCTTTGAGGTTACTTTTAATGAACAAATTCTAACTCAATGTAATCAAATATATAAAGTGTATATACCTGCGGCTCTTTTTTCTGGATATTACTCCATTATTAAAAAAATTAAAATTTGGAATGAAAAATCGCTGAAGGGTCTACTACGCAGAACGACATCGCTGTGGTGGTAGCCACGGTTATGACACACGACCGGACTTGGATGGCGTAGCCCAGGGTTATTTTTTAAAAGCGCGGCCAAAGGCCGCCAACGCAGAAAAGTTTTCTGCGCAAAAGCACATTTGTTGCAATTTTAAATGCCTATGAAACTGTGAAGGCGCTGTAAATTACACCGAATTGAGTGGTATCGCTACTCATTTTGACAGTTCAATAATCGGTCGGAAAAGGTGAAAAAAGGCAAATTGTTTACTTCGATTTTATTAAAATATAGGGCCGTAGTCATAGTCGATTTAAAACAGTGTTTTAACACACTTAGAATGATGCTAGTATAAACGTCATTTTATCTCTGTCATAGTCGACTTAAAATCAGTTTCATCACTAAAACAGCATTCTAGCTTTAAAATGGAGGATGGCTCCGTGTGTAGAATTCAACGTAAGTGGGGAAAGCTTCTGACTGCCATCCACCTGGGGGTGACCAAAGCGATTATTTTGCATGCAGAGCAAGCAGCTCACGACTTCCGCGCAATGTCCTTTGGATAGCCACCGAAAACCCGTTTGGTGGTGAATTAAAGTGAGAAGGCGACAACTCGACAAGCCCACTCCGACATATTCGGTTTAAGGGCTTGTTGTGGGGAATAACTGCAGCGACTGTTCACCAGTAGGTACGGCTGCGAGCGGGCGTCTGACTTGGAGCAAGCGGCTCGCTATATAAATATGTAGCAATAAACAACTCCCGCAGTGCGGGTTGTGCGTTGGGCTTGGGACCCACCACGTAAAAATCCTATCCAATGAAAAGCAAAATAAAGCCTCGGATGAGACAACCTCTTTTTAATGACGACCATGGCAGACGTTTAAAGGACTATGATTTGAGGGTATGCACCTGGAAAGTCCGGACCCTTAATAGGGAAGGTGCCGCTGCCCAGCTGGTTGATGTTCTCGAGAAAGTAAAAGCTGACAACACCGCCATACAGGAAGTACGATGGACGGGGTATGACCCAAAGAAAATCGGGTCTTGCGTCATATACCATAGTGGCCATGCAAAGGAGCACATATTTGGTGTTGGTTTTGTTTTTGGGAAAGAGGTTCACCCGCCGAGTACTGTCTTTCATGCCAGTGAACGAGCGTCTAGCCGCCATCCGCATCAAAGCGAAGTACTTCAACATATCGCTCATCTGTGCCCACGCCCCGACGGAAGAGGACGATGCGACCAAAGACTCCTTCTATGAGCTGTTAGAACAAACCTATGATCGCTGCCCCCGCCGCGATAAAAAGATCGTGCTTGGCGATTTTAATGCCAGGGTGGGCAAGGAAGGTCTCCTTGGCGGCACAGTCGGAAAATTCAGTCTCCGCGAGATAACTAGTCCCAATGGGACGAGGCTGATCGATTTCGCCGGGTCCCGAAACATGGTCATTAGCAGTACCAGATTCCAGCACAAAAAATACACCAAGCCACATGGCTGTCATCTGATCGAAAAACGCGAAATCAGATCGATCACGCCATGATCGACGGCAGACACAGCTCCAGCATCCTAGATGTGCGCACAATCCGTGATCCCAATATCGACTCGGACAATTATCTTGTGACAGCCAAGATATGCACCGGCCTCTGTGCAGCAAAGAATATGCCAACAGGAAATCAAGGAAAGTTTGAAGTCCAAAGGCTGCACATGATGCAGACAGCCCATGAATACTCCACCCGGCTCTCACTCATGCTCTCTGAGAGCAACCCTCCACCAAACGATGTATCCGAGGAATGGGAACACATCGTTCGTTCACTTCGCACCGCCGCTGAGGAAACTATTGGATACCAGCGAGCCCGCAGAAAAAACACCTGGTACGATAAGGAATGCCGCGACGCCTCGGAAAGAAAGAACGCCGCCTACAGAGCTACATGTGTGCGGGCGCAACACGAAGCGTATGGGAGCACTATCGGATGGCTAAGAGGGAAGAGAGGCGCCTTTTTCGAATGAAGAAAAGGGAGGCAGAAAGGCGCGAGTGAGAAGAGCTTGAGATGCTGGCGGAAAGGAATGCTGTTTGAAAATTGTATCAAAAACTCAGGCGGATGACTGAAGGTTTCAAGACCGGGACAAATTACTGCCGGAATGATAACGGTGATCTGGTAACTGATGTCCAGAGTGTACTTAAGTTGTGGAGGGACCACTTCTCCTCCTTGCTAGATAACGACAACAATGAAATTGCGGAAGGAGAAGATGTTCGACCCGAATCCCCAATAGCAGATGATGGTAGGCATGTTCCACCACCCGATCATGACGAAGTGCGAATAGCAATGTCTCGGCTTAAAAATAACAAGGCCCCGGGCCCTGAAGGCTTGCCAGCCGAGCTATTCAAACATGGTGGCGAAGAGTTGATAAGGAGCCTGCATCAACTCCTATGCAGAATATGGTCGGACGAACGCATGCCCGACGATTGGAACTTAAGTGTGCTCTGCCCAATCCACAAAAAAGGAGATTCCACAATACGCGCCAATTATCGTGGGATAAGCCTTCTGAATATCGCATATAAGGTCTTAGCAAGTGTATTGTGCGAAAGATTGAAGCCCACCGTCATCAAGCTGATTGGACCTTATCAGTGTGGCTTCAGACCTGGTAAATCTACCATCGACCAGATCTTCACAATACGCCAAATCCTGGAAAAAACTCATGAAAATGAACCGACACACACCATCTCTTTGTCAATTTTAAAGCCGCTTTTGATAGCACGAATAGGAATTGCCTATATGCCGCAATGTCTGAATTTGGTTTCCCTGCAAAACTTATACGGCTATGCCAAATGACGTTGACTAACACCACCAGCACCGTCAGAATTGGGAAGGACCAATCCGAGCCGTTCGAGGCCAAACGAGGTTTCAGACAAGGTGACTCCCTTTCGTGTTACTTCTTCAACTTGATGCTGGAAAAGATAATACGAGCTGCAGAACTTAACCATACAGGAAGCATCTTATATCACAAGAGTGTGCAACTGCTGGCGTACGCCAATGACATCGACATCATTGGCACTAACACGCGCGCCGTATGTTCTGCCTTCTCCAAGCTGGATAAAGAGGCTAAGAAAATGGGTTTGGCGGTCAACTAGGACAAGACGAAGTACCTCCTGTCAACACACAAAGAAACAGCACGCCTTGGCAGTCACGTCACTGTTGATAGCTACAAATTCGAAACAGTTAAGGACTTCGTCTATTTGGGAACCAGCATTAACACCAAAAATAATGTCAGCACTGAAATCCAGCGAAGAATCACTCTTGTCAATAAATGCTACTTTGGACTAAGTGGGCAATTGAAAAGTAAAGTCCTCTCTCGACTAACCAAAATCACACTCTACAGGACACTCATCGTTCCAGTCCTCATGTATGGCGCAGAAGCATGGACTATATCAAAAGCAGATGAGATGGCACTTGGAGTATTCGAGAGCAAAGTTCTTCGGAGGATTTATGGACCTTTGCGCGTTAGCGAGGGCGAGTATCGACGAGCTGTACGCAGACATCGACATTGTTCAGCGAATAAAGATACAGCGGCTGCGCTGGGCAGGTCATGTGAGAATGGACGAAGGTGCTCCAGCCAAGAAAGTATTTCTATCGAAACCCGCTGAACGCAGAAGAAAAGGAAGGCCTCCACTGCGTTGGGAAGATCAGGTGGACAGTGATGCTGACTCCCTAGGTATTCCCAAGTGGCGCCATGCTGCACGGAACAGAAATAGCTGGCGCGCTTTATTGAACTCGGCCAGAATCGTCTAGACGGTTACGTGCCAATTAAGTAAGTAAGTAAGAATGTCAATATTGTTCTAAGCTGGGAATTCGTCATGAAAACTATAAAAATAGAAAGAGAGTACATGAATACAATAAAAAATAAATAAATAAAACGTATAAAGAAGACATTTTAATAAATATGTTTGGAAATAGCAGACTTTTTCAAGATTTTGCCATTATAGACTATGCTATCCCGGAACAGAGCAAAGAAGCCGATGTGATCCCTTCCAAATGGAGGAAGAGAAATGTAATTCGAGATATTGCTTTGATAAGGCCACAGTGGAATATCTTATAGATATTTTAGAGCCCGGATTGGAAGTTCTGACTACATTACGATTTTTAGATCGAAATGCTGATCAGGTGGCACTAAATGCTTTCCCGCAGACAAGCCTTTTCTCCTGCGCTCCAGTTCGGTGCACGAGATCTTTTTGATCCCTTAAATCACAAGTTCATTTTGATTTATATTAAGTGTGTAGTTTTATCATAAAATTTAACTCACTTTTAGTTGTTTTTTAGCGTATTTTAAATATACGATTGAGATAAAATATGCAAACATCAAAATGTCGAATAGATAGATGCGCTTACTTTTTTCTTTTCAATTTAAAAGTTTACACAGGTTGAACTTTTAAAACACTCGAAATTTCTTAAAATTACAGAGCGATTCTTATTGTTTTATATAGGTAACCCAGTTCCGTTTCATTTTAGCAAAAACGTTGTTCTAACTGGTCTATAACACACCACTCTTTTAAAAGTCGTTCTAAATTTAATACCGATTTTAACTAAAACCGATTTTAGTGAACGATTATGACTACGGCCCCTAGTATTTAATTGTAAAATATTGAAATTTTTTGTGTGTTATTTAGTAACTATAAGGTATGTGTGATACTATGATAAAGAAATCAGTTGAGTTAATCTTTTGGTGTGTGTGTAATGACCAAGCAAAATGTTAGATCGTTTTTTGTTAATAATTTTTTATTGAAATAAAAAGGTTAAGCTCGCCTTCGGATTTGTGTTCCTGAGATCGAAACGCCTCGATTTGTAAAAATTGGAGCAGTTTTAGTCGATGCACCGTAAACTAGATAATTGCCATAACTATAAACAAAATTTGATTAACAATTAACTTAATCTAAGTAAAACTAGAACGCAAGACAGTTTTAAAAGAGTAGCGATTAGAAAATATATCCATAAACATATCTTTTTTTAAAATACCTTTATTTTGATGCACAACTGGTTGAAAAGATCACATAATTCTCTTTCTGGAGTAATATCTAATTACCCATCCACAGTAACCCTGCGTGCAATTCCTTTCTGTGTTGGCGGCCTTGGGCCGCGCTTTGAAAAAATAACCATCAGTCGGCAGAATTCTCTATCTGGGGTAGAATCGGGGAAAATTCGATGTAATGCACCAGGTCTGCAATTTTTTTTGTTATTTTCGAGGGGAAGGGGGTCGTTCCGGAAAAGTCCGAAAATTGATAAAATCTGTGTGTATGTGTGTATATGTGGATGTGTATATAGAATTTCGAAAAAGTGGGAGTATCCCGGAATACAGGCCTAAATGTGGACCCAGATCGACCCAGCAAGTCTTCGAGCAATATTGGTATCAAATGAAAGATGTTGAACAGGCCTTCAACATAAAGTTATTTTCCTAGACCGGGTCCCCAGATATGGGTCCAAACGTAAGAACGAGTGACCCTGGAAAGTTTCCGAGCGATATTGGTATCAAAAGAAAGCTGTTGAGGAGGACTTTAACAAAGAGCTCTTTAAATAGTGATGGCGTGGCCCGGAGAACCCCTGAATATTTTCGATTGATATTGATAGCAAATGAAAGACGTTGAACAGGGCTTCAACTAACAGCTATTTTCATTGGAATTTCTAAAGCTGTTTCCCAGAGATGGCTCAAGTAGTGAGCCCGGATGGTGGTGGACAGTCCCGGTAAAGGTAAAGGAAAAGATAAAGTTAAAGGTAAAATTAAAGGTAAAGGTAAAGGTAAATGTAAGCATAGGGATAGGGATCGGGGGAAGTAGGTTTGTCGCTGCGAATGTAACTATATAACTTTTATTCAGAGAATATACAATTTTTTTTATTCGCAGTCATTAAGATGGAATCTAAGATAACGGTGAGCAATTCGGTAATCAAAGAGGCTTTGTTCAGAAACTCACTTTGAAGCGCAACCTGCTTTTGCAGTACAAGCAGAGCGTTCATAAACGTAAATTTTGCATGAAGCATCGCGCATCACATTTATCAAAAAGTAATTTCTGAAGCTGTTGCGTTTCTGAACATACCCCGACTTTTCTTTAGGCTTCACAGGAATAACATTATTGGGTATGTTAGTGTCTAGCACGAAATTATTATTTTTAATTTTAATTTTTATACTTTGGAATAAGCGGAAAAATCCAATTAGCTCATACAGCGATGGTAGATGTGATAGCTATTTCGAAGAAAAACCACTTTCTTCATCATCAGACATCTTCTCGGGAGCACACCAGGCATTGAACCTACGCTCCAACCATCGGTAGTCGAATATGAGCGAAACGCTAAGCACTGCGGCTACCGATGGTTCTGCTGAGCTGTTGGATTTTTCAATTATATATGCCATTGCTCTATTCAATCTAACCTCACTTAGTGTACGATCTTCGTACATCTGCTATGCAAGTGTTGAATAATGGTAGGCAGCTGACGGACAGCGGGCGCTGTGTACAGTAGTTGTATGTACAACAGCACAATTTATAATTTAACATTATTGGGTATGTTAGTGTCTAGCACGAAATTATTATTTTTAATTTTAATTTTTATACTTTGGAATAAGCGGAAAAATCCAATTAGCTCATACAGCGATGGTAGATGCGAGGTTGGAGCGTAGTTTCAATGCCTGGTGTGCTCCCGAGAAGATGTCTGATGATGAAGAAAGTGGTTTTTCTTCGAAATAGCTATCACATCTACCATCGCTGTATGAGCTAATTGGATTTTTCCGCTTATTCCATAGGAATAAATTTTAGCAGAACAACGTCTGCCGGGTCAGCTAGTAAAAATATGAAATGTACCTTTAATAAAAAAAATTTTTTGTTACAAAAATTATTCTATTTTAATAAAATGTGAATTTTTTATTTCGTCTTTTGTACCTATAAAAACATAAATATGTACCTTTAATAAAAACAATTTTTTTTTAAACTAATTTTTGATATTTGTCCGGGCCAGGGTTTGAACCTGGAACCTATTGCATGAAAGGTGAGCACACAACCTACTATGCCGTATATGTTTATGTTAAGTATATAAAAAAATTTTAAGGGCATATTTTCAGTGCTTAAACCAAGTTTTAAGAGCATATTTTTAGCGCTTAAACCTTATTATTAAGGACATATTTTTAGCGCTAAAACGAATCTTTAGGGAATATTTTCTGTTGCCTAGTAATCATTTATTTACATGGAAGCAGTAAGGTTAATAAATCTCGTTTGTTACTCCAAAAGGAAATAAAATTGAACAATCTTATATTCATCGCTTGGGGAGATCTCGCCTCAAGTTCTACTGGGTATATATGAGGGATTGAAAATAGCTTTCAACCTTAACATTTCTTTGGGGTTTTCACAGACAAAACACAAAAATATTTGAAAATAATTTTTTTTGTCTGTAATAAATATTTTTTAAATCATTTATTTCTGCCTTTTGATGACCAAAAAAATTCGATTTGTAAAATAATCCCAATTACTAATTTTTATAAAAGTCTTATTTCATGTATTTCATGTATAATTTGCTCGCTCATATAAACTTGAGTTCGGTTTATATGGGCGAGCAAATGAAACATGAAATACAAATGTACATCAAATAAAAAACTGAATAATGAATATTTTTTTCTATCACCAATTTTGTTGTTGTTGCAAACAAATCAGTAGAAAATAGAACAAATTAATAATGCTCACTGACAAAAAATATAAATCAAATTATTTGACTTTTGATATCAATTTTTCAGTGAGTGTTTGAATTTTTGATATCTTCTATTATATAAAAATAAGTCGCATTTTCCTCCCTGATGATTTAACTCCAGAACGGCTGGACTGAATTAAATGAAATTTTGCACGTGGTTTTCGATTGGGCCCGACATGGTTTATGGCCAAAAAAAGTATAAGAATCCAGGAAGGTTTTGGAGATATTCCACAAAATGTGGACCAGGGTAACCCTATAACGGGTTCGGGGATAGTGATAGGGAAAGGTTAGGGATAGGGATTAGCGATTAGGGATTAGGGATTCGGGATTAGGGATAGGAATTAGGGATAGGGATAGGGATAGGGATAGGGATAGAGATAGAGATAGAGATAGAGATAGAGATAGAGATAGAGATAGAGATAGAGATAGAGATAGAGATAGAGATAGAGATAGAGATAGAGATAGGGATAGGGATAGGTATAAGGATAGGGGTAGGGATTAGGGATAGGGATACGGCAACACGGTAATCTAGGACTTTTCCTTTAGGCTTTATAGGAATAAATTTTAGGCAGAACAACGTCTGGCGGGTCAGCTAGTATTTTATATATTTTTATTATATGATATATATTTTGTGATATATTGTCTGAAATTTTCGATCTCTGTTGTGGTTGTTGTTCTTGGTATTGTAGTAGCCACCAAAAAATCTGAAATAGGACGTTATTGAAACAAATTTTCAAATAGGGCGTTCTTGAAGCAAAATCTGAAATAGGACGTTATTGAAACAAATTTTCAAATAGGGCGTTTTTGAAACAATTTTTGAAATAGGGCGATCTTATTCTCAGCCGTCGATATGTAATACATATTATGTATGTACAAGTCCACATCGTCCTATCAAACGTTCTAGTGAAAATGGCGCTGATATAACTCTGACGAATTTTAAGACCGCGGTTCTCTTCCCGTTTGAGGCGGGCTCCTTAATTTTTGTTTTTCCTATTAATTGGGTGGACCTACAGTTTTATACCGGCTCCGAACGACGAATGCATTCTTTGTGGAAAGCATATTCATGGCAGAAATGTCCTCGGAGGGTATGCTACCCACTGCCGAGGGGTGACTACTATGTCTAAAAACTCAATAATTGGGTTTTAATCATGGTATAAGTATACCAGGTAAAACAAACGTCAAGTTTGCGTCGCCATATTAACCACCTGACAATTAAGCAGATTATGACATTTCGTGCTGCCATACTCAATGATAAAAATCCTCCATTAATGGCATTTTTCACTGCTTTGTTTTAAAAATAAATTGTAACCATGGTATTCATAATAACGAATTTTTTCAATTTGAATTGAAAGAAATTTTTTCAATTTGAAAAAATTACACATCCTGCAGTAAATTTGTTTCACTGCTCTATGATCATATATGATTCTTCTGAGTACAATTTTTATTATTATTATTTTTTTTTTTTTGAAAAAAGCAAACCATTTATATGAAAAATTCAGCAGTCTTTATTTGAAAGTACTCACTGATGCCTCCTCAGTCATAGATGAATTTCATCAGTGATTCATAAAAGATTCATTTCGGATTTTTACTTCGCGGAATATCGGTTTGGCCGTACTACAAAGTAACCCCTTCCCGGTATTCTCGGTGAGTTTTTAATTTAGTTTAGTAGTTACGATCACTTTTAATTTAGGCTTTGTGATCACTCTGGTATATAGTTTGGGGAGGTTTTGAAGATTGATCTATTATAACTCCATATCGTCGCATAAAGTGCAATACCGCGTATCCGCTACCATCCAAATTTTACAGGAAACAGTAAAAACTGTCGGAATTTTGCAAACCCACATTCAAACCAAGGTAGATTTTTGAATTATATTCTTAATCCAAATCTCATTTTTGACGGTGATATAAAATTTTTCCAATTTCCGACGATACCCTTTATTCGCGGAGAGTGGATGAAGATTTGTGGAGTGAGCGAAGAGGAGCTACCGGAAGTTCCATAAATCTGCTCACTAGTGCCCCTTCTAAGTATTTTCACTTTCTCTTTCTGTCCTTTGATTCCTGAAATACCCAAACTTTCAAACAAAAATCTACGCATTCAAAAAATAAAAGTCTGGCATCGCTATACTCCAAAACTGACATAAGATCAAACTTCAAAAATCTGCTTTTTAATCAAAAAGACAGCGTCACAATGACAATGCACATACCTGTATTTTTTATACCATGGGTTTTAATTAGCTAGTATAGCAGGCAATCACTCTACCGACCACACCACAGCGGCCATCGACGTTAGTTACTACGCTTATAACTCAAGAGCACCTAAACTGATTTCGGTTATTCGGATAATATACAAGAAAATTCGGTAAGCCCGCATGCAGCACAGCTATTTTACTCTGCGAGCAAAGGGTCTGTTTTTACACACCGCTAAAAGAAAAATTACATAGTTTTTGACACATGTTAGAAATTGCCAAATATCCATCTCGAATTATTTAACACGTTGCACTATGGTTCAAAATCGAAATATTGAGGAATTAAACCCAATTATCGACTTTTGATTTTCCCAAAAATAATAATTACCTTTTATTACACATTACTGAAGTAAATAAATGTTAAAGCAAATGTTATTTTATCTGCGGGAATTTGCAAGCGAGGCTACAATTTCACTTTTTTCAGAGCAAAGTAAACTTCGATAATGGCGATACTTTACAATTTTATATTGATAATAATAAAAATATAAAACTCATTTATATATAGGGTTTAAAAACCCAATAATTTTCCTTGAAAATAACGTTACACTTTTTCGGATATCTTCTTTATTACCTGAGATATTTTTATTTTAATTTCACTAACTTGCTAAAAAAAATAAAAAACTTTAAAATTTCCTATCGCAAAGTTAATAAAATTAAAATAGCAATATCTCTAAAACTACACGTAGCATCGAAAATCTGACTTCAGATTCAGATTCAGCGTATCGGAAACCTTTAGAAAAGTAAACTCTCTATTTGAAATTCAACATAAATTTACAGTTTCCCCTATGTATGGCAGCAGCAGCGAAAAATGGGCGTGGCTCGTCCATTTTCGTCAAGAGACATTACTTTTACCTTTAAATACCCTATGAAAAGTTTTAGACCGATATCTTAACTGTAACTATTTTATTCCTCAAAAACTGAATTTTGAACCATAGTGCGTTGACTGCCAACTACGAGATAACTCGTAGTACGATTTCCCTTCCAGGAAGCCGACTACGAGTTATCTCGTACTACCTAAAACTACCTCTTTTTGTGTAGCTACGAGGAAAACCGTATTATAATAGTGTTAGTATCGATAAATGGCTGGGAAAAGAAAAAAATTTTGGGTTTGGCTTCCGTGAGCTCTTATTTTATTAAAAAATTTTATGGAAAAATTCATTCAATATAATGCAAAAATTCATTCAATATAATGGAAAAATTAACTCAAATACAAGAAATAAAGTAATATATTATTGTTTGTGGAACTTTTTAAAACAATTTTCCACACAAAGGGAAAAATTATGTTTTTTTAGGGAAAAAAGGGCCTACCTACTACGAGATAATTCGTAGCGTTCTTTCCCCCCAGACGCCAACTACGAGATAACTCGTAGGGTTCTTTCCCCAGACGCCAACTACGAGATAACTCGTAGGTCCTTTTTCTCGTGGAAAAAACATCATTTTTGATTTTTGATGATACCAATGATCTATAAATGGAGTTTTTAGTAAGATAATGTGAAAAAATCAAAATGTCATTTTTGGGAGGTTTTCTGAAAATGGCCTCGGCAGTCAACGTGCTAATAAACTTTATTATGAAAAAATTATATAAACTGTTAAAAAATTGTGATAGCAGAGGATAGCCATACGGAGTAGGAACCGAACTCGCGCCCATCCCACCTAAGTATTTCCTTATCCTTAAATAATTTTATTTACCTTTTTTATATAGTCTAACATATGGCTTCACCAATAAAGACCAACACACTGCCTACTAAACTCAGTACACTCACCTGTACAACCGACGAAACGGAGTGGTTAGAGGACCTTCTGCGTGAAGTTCAACTTGAACCGTTTCTTGACAGTATTCGTTGTGATTTACAAGTGACACGTTTGGCGCACTTCGATTATGTGCTTCCAGAGGATCTTGAGCGATGTGGACTTGGAAAACCAGCTGTACGCCGGCTCATTGAGACGGTGCGCAAAAAAAAGGCAATTCAATGGCGAAAAAACATACTTTCCAAACTGACTGGGGGGGGGAAACAGCCCTCGTCCAAAAAGTGTCAGCAAACCGTAAATAAAGATCAGAAAAATACCCAACTAACTTGCCTTATCCATGAAAAAGACCTCACTTTAGGTATTAAGTTAGGCGATGGATCCTTCGGAGTTGTACGCCGTGGTGAGTGGCACAGTGCTCCAAATGGCCGAGTAATACCTGTTGCTGTAAAGGTATGAAAAGAAACTTAAAAACCCCATACCATACACCAAAAAAATTAAGTAAAATTTCTAGGTGTTAAAAGCGGATAATTTAACTGATCCTGGTATTATTGGTGACTTCTTTCGCGAAGTTCAGGCTATGCATGCATTAAATCACTCAAATTTGGTTCGTTTGTATGGTGTTGTACTGTCACAGCCAATGATGATGGTTACCGAGCTGGCCGAATATGGCTCTCTGCTGGAAACGTTGCGCAAGCAATGTAAACACACACCGTTGGCTAATATTTGGAATTGGTCGGTGCAGATTGTAACAGGGATGACGTATTTGGAACAAAAGCGATTTCTTCATCGTGATCTGGCTTGTCGAAATGTTTTGCTGGCTTTTGGGAATCAGATAAAAATTGGAGATTTTGGTCTCATGCGAGCACTTCCGCAAGAAGATGATTGTTATGTGATGTCTGATCACAAAAAGGTACCTTTTCCGTGGTGCGCTCCGGAATCTTTACGATTTCGACAATTTTCACATGCATCCGACACTTGGATGTTTGGCGTGACACTATGGGAGATGTTTACTTTTGGCGAGGATCCGTGGGTAGGCCTAAATGGTTCTCAGATCTTACGCAAAATTGATAGAGAGGGTGAACGTTTACACCAACCAGACGCTTGCCCGCCGGATATATATGAAATGATGTTGCAATGCTGGGACAAAGTACCGTCTGAACGTCCGACGTTTGCTGCCTTAAAGTAATAGTAAACTTTAATGAAATCGAAAAACCGGTAACAAAAATTTTATTTATTTTTCTTTTTCAGAGAGTTTTTGCTTGCTATGTCACCATCTATACATAAAGCTACGCGTTCGTTTCATGAAGAAAATCGATTACAAATTGATACCGGTGATGCTTTGGCTATCATAGATGATCGCGCTGACTTAAAACTAATAAAGGGTCAAAACCAGCGTACCTTCGAAATTGGTATTTTTCCTCGTCAAATATTGGAGAAACAAAAGCATGCCAATAGTGATCTTAGTCGGTCGCTGCATGAAGGTATTCAAAACGGCAGTGGACATGCGGGCTCACCATTTGGATTTTGCTGGAGGGATGCTAGTGCATTGAGTGCAAATGCAGTAATGCGGAGAGGTGATCATATATATTTTTTTCCTTTTTCTAAATTTCTATATATTTAATATTCCGTAGAGAGATATCGTAAATGTACTTCAATACAGCCACCAGTGCAAACACAAGGACATTATGCCAAAGAACGTAAATCGGTTTCTAGCAAGCAGTTTGCATACAATGAACTGGTTAACGAAAACACAGCAGAAATGCAGCGTAACCAATCAACGTCATCATTACTGGAAAAAATCCATCACAAGCAGGATCCTCAGCGGCCTCCCCCACCGCAGCAAAAACAAATCGAGGGTATTTTAATAGATCTTTCGTCAGAATTTAGCACAGCTTCTTCCACCAATGCCAATAATATCAGTGCAACAAAAAGAGATAACTCATTTTGCATATTAGATGCCCCTATTGATGTGCCAACTATGGAAGAAGTATATGACATAATGACAAATGCTGTTGACCCTGAATCACCTACATATAATAACAGCCCGAGAAATCCAATCATTGGAATTAGTATTTCACCGCTAAGGTATCGTCCAAAGCCACCTCCTTACCAAATGCCACCTACATATTCCAATACTATCGAATTTTCGCATCAGCACCATATTCAACAACAACAACAGAAACAGGAGTTACAATGCGTGAAAGAAAAATATCCCTTCGATACAAGCAGTAGCACTGAAGGGAATATTTCTTTATCAACTGCTCTTTATTCCAATGTCACCAGTCAACAACAGCAAATCGCCGGCGATGCCATAATACGTACATGTTCGAACCAATCCTTAAACCATATCCCGTTTTCACAAAACAGCCTCATTGAATCGGCATTTAATAGCCGATGCGATAAAGATAATTCCTCACATTCGGATTATCGGAAAATCAATATAGCAGAAAATGAGAACATTTTGCAATCAAGGTTTAGTAAGCTAAGCTTTGACCTTCCAATGAAAGAAACTACACCTCAGGACAATAATTTGCTGGGGAAGTCCCTCATTGACGAACTGGAAAATGTATGTAGCATTAAAGGTCAAATTGACCATAAGAGCAAAGAGATCTTATACAAACAAAATGTAACGCCAATAAATCAATATACTACCGGCAGTACAGTAAGTGTGGCACCAACGATAATTACTGTTACCAAACAAAATAGCCTAAAGTCTATTGCAGAAAATGAAATACCTAGCGAAGAGTCTAATCAAATGTGGCACGAGCGTGGTAATAGCATTAATAGCAACTCCATTCCTTCCGTGTACTTTCCGCATCTTTCGGACAATAAAGACCAAAACAAGGGAAATTATAGAAAATTAAATGCAACCAGCCTCTCGGCTGAAAATTCGGAGCATAGTTTTGTGGCGATTTCTAATCGCGTTATTCCATCAAAAACGCAAAAACGTATCTATGATTCAGCAGAGACATCTGTATATGACAGTTTCATCGGTCTTAAATTATATGATTCGGTAGCCCAGACTCCTTTAAGTTATGGTATTTCACCTTTAAATAACAGTGCTATGGTCAACGGTATTTTTCAAACAGCTAAAGCAACCCCACCAGCTGCTATTTATGATGAGGTGACTAGTGACGATTATTTACGTCCGCATAGACCAGCGCCCTCAGCGCCTCCACAACTTTCGGCGCAGCAAATACAACGTCGTATGGAAAAACTGAAAAGGCAACAGGAAAGTGATGGAACCATTCAACCAAAATGCGATGCGGATGCTACCATACGACATGAAATAGATCAACTTAATAGGTGGGTTCCATAATCTTATTACTATAATAGTCGCTTTTTTGTAAGCAAGTTGGAAAAAACAATAGCTGGCTTAGCGAATAACATGGAAAGAAACAACAAAAACTAAGTTGGTTGAAGTGGCTAAGTGAGTTGAGTTGAAGGCGCTTAGCCCTTTGTGGATCTGAACAGCAGTGTTGCAAAGTAAAAGAATGAAGTTGTCGTGAACAGTAGTTGGCAGTACATAATTAAATACTCATTTCGTTTCGTTTAACATTAGTGGTCTTCATCTAAAGTTATAAAATAATAAATTGTTTAAGTTTATCAGTTTATCCGCATTTTTACATGAACGCAGCTTGGTAAATACTTGTTTAAACTCTTATCAGCTGTCAGTGTCAACTTGATTAATAAATAAAAAAAAAAACCAATAAAATTAATAAAAAATGCATATAACATTTTTGTAGAAATTATTTCAATAAATCGTCCTAAAATGCCGAAGGAAAGCACATCTTTTAAATTGAAAAAGTAAAACTGACAATGTGTCAGACTTGAATTTTACCGAAATTTATAAATTTACGCCACAAAATCGTTCGTGAAAGTGATAAACTTTGCTTAAATATATTTTTATACAAATTTGGACAGATAATTTATTACAATTATTATTTTATCACATTACCCCATTTACCTGCAGTTTATCACCTTAGATGAAGACCCTTACTCTTTTTGGTTGGCTATATGAAAATATATGTGTCTATTTACGTATTTTAAGCAAAATTTATTAATCTATTTATTTATTTTTCTTGTTCACACCATTTAATTTCGATAGCTGACACCAGGGTGCAAAATAGCAAGCAAGTAGCTGTTTAGCAAGTTGAAGCGTTTTCTTTCAAGGACGATATGAAAAAAAGCACTATTATAACAGTTTGGCAATGCTTTACTAGTGTTTCTTATGCCGTTTTATTAGGGCTCTAGATACCCGGGTATCGAACAATTCGAACAGATCGTGTTTGTTTGAAGCCCGTTTATTGTTCAAATGCCAGTACAAACATTCGAGCATTCAAGCTTACAAAAAAAATTGTATCAGGAAAACAAAAATAAAAAAATTCATATAAAGACAAAAAATCAAAATAAACAAAAAAGAAAAAAAAACTTTTTTAATATCCGAATTGTTCAAATGCCCTTACAAATACGGAAAATATTCCGTTTGGATACGGTAAAATATTCTAAAAATATATATCTTATATTCCACCGACTAGTTTGGATTCGTTGTACAAAGCTCATGTAGACAATATAAGAGCATTAGTATCTAAGAGTTCCTCTAGCAATTTTTGTGTTCTTGGTGACTACAATTTAGGTAACCTCGAGTGGATTCCACTCGACAAAAGTAATACGTATTTCCTTAATAATGTCCATAGTTTTGGTGAATCTTATTTAATTGATAATTTTTCAAACCTCGAACTTTTTCAGGTAAATAAAATTTTTAATAGTCTCTCGGGGATTCTTGACCTTATATTTGTGTGTGAAAACATTAATTTTAATCTGTTCGAATGTCTTGATCCACTTTCTAAAGCTAGCTTACATCATGTTCCACTCTCACTTGAATTAGAGTTTTATAACTTTAGAAGCCTTGCATTAGTCACGAAGGACACAAATTTCTACTATCAACGATGTAATTTTGATGTAGTTAATAATGCCTTTTCTATTTTAGATTGGGACTTTTTGTTTGCCAATTCTAATGTTGATAATTGTTTTCAAATTTTCAAAAATAATGTTAGATCAATATGTATGAATCATATACCAGTAATGAGGAGCAAATGCCACAAAATTCCTTGGTATACTAGAGAACTCCAGAAGCTTAAGAATTTGAGAAACAAATTTCATAAAAAGCAGGGTTTGAAATTACTCTCAAATTTTTTTTTTCATTTACTTTGAATTTCATTTTCATTTCAAAATTAAAAAATGAACAAAAGTAAAAAAAATAAAAAATTCTACTGTACTGTAACTATGCAGCCTTCAATTTTCAAAAATTACTGTCAACTGTTGCTGTACTGTGGAAATTTTTAGAGCACAGTAAAACAACAACAAAATGCAAACATAATTTTTTTTACAGGACTTTTGTTGTTTTTTTTTTTATGTGAACACAATCAAAATTTTAAGTTAAAAAAAAACTAATTTCAAAAAGCCGTACTGAAAATTGAAATTTTTATTTATCTATGCTTTGCTGTTAACTGAACTGTTTCAAATTACACAGCAAAGCAACAGCACAGAGAAACAAAAAAAAATGATTCGAATGCTCTGCTCCGAATGTAGATATTTTCAAAGGAAATCAAAATTCAAAAGTTCTAAAAAAATAATGACAACTTTCCCAGAACAGGTGCAGCTTATTTTTTGAGACTGTTGCTGTTTTGCTGGCAGTTTTTCAAACCCTGATAAAAAGTTCAAGCTATCCAACTCTTTATTTCACAAGGCCGAATATCTCCGTTATTGTAAAGAGTTTAAATCTTTAAGTAAAGCCCTGCAGCGGAATTATATTCGTAAATACGAATCTGACATAAAAGCTAACCCTAAGACTTTTTGGCGTTTTGTCAAGGCAAAGAAAAAATGCTCGAGTTTCCCCTCTGAAGTCTTTCTCAATGGAACTCAAGCTTCAACCTCTCAGGATACAGCTAAACTATCATCCCCCCTCCCCCCCCCCCCCTGTTACGCCAATTAATTTCGATGCGCTTGTGTTGTCGATTGAAGATGTTTTGTCTGGTATTGTACAACTCAAATCGTCTATGCAAACTGATGTTCTGATCTTCTGTCTTATATAAAAATTGTCATGCATTGGCTTATCCAATGCTTATAATATTCAATAGATCCTTGGAAGCAGGTGTATTTATTGATGCCTGGCAAGTCACTTCAGTCACCCCAGTGTTCAAAAAGGGTAATAAGCATGATGTTTCCAATTATAGGCCCATTGCAAAGCTGTCAACCATTTCTAAGCTCTTTGAATCCATAGTCAAACAGAAGATCTATTTTTCCGTCAATCGCCTGATTTCTAGTAACCAGCATGGATTCATGTCTGGGCGCTCCACTGTATCCAATCTTGCTGTCTTTTCTCAATTTTGTACCTCAGCTTTCAATAATGTTCTGCAAGTCGACACTATTTACACCGACTTCTCCAAGGCTTTTGACAAGGTCAGTCACAAGCTACTAATCTCTAAACTCTTTTCCTTTGGTTTTCACTCTACTTTTCTTTCCTGGTTGAAAACGTATCTTTCCTTTCGTAAATGTGTTGGTGTTGTTGATAACACCTCTTCTTACTCGTTTGTAGCTACGTCTGGTGTACCTCAAGGTAGCATTCTGGGTCCCCTACTCTTTAATATCTTCATTAATGATATTTGTGATTGCTTCTTCCATTCTAACTTTCTATTATATGCTGATGATCGTAAGATTTTCTCCACTGTTCAGAATCCATGTGATTCAATTAAGTTGCAAAGTGACATTAACAACGTATCCCTGTGGTGTCAACGTAATGGCTTAAATCTGAACATCAGTAAATATTTCCATATATCCTTCTCTAAACGTCGTTCTCCTATCCCTACCTCTTATTATATTTGTGCCTCTCGCCTTTCTACCCTGTCTGAGATTACCGACTTGGGCATCATTTTTGATTTTAAGTTTTCATTCTTAAGCCACATCAACAGTACAATTGCTAAATCTTATGCCATGCTTGGTTTCATTCGCCGCTTTAGTCAAGACTTTAGTGACCCATATACTCTTAAACTTCTTTACACGTCGCTAGTTCGCTCCAAGCTTGAATATGCGGTTTTCATCTGGAGACCCTATTTTGACTGTCATATAAAACGTTTGGAACGCGTCCAAAAAGTGTTTCTGAGATTTGCTCTTCGTTCTTTAAATTTTGCTGACCCATCCATTACCCAGTTATAGTGCCCGGTGTCAATTACTAAAGCTTAGTATCGACCTCTCAAGAAACGCAAAAGTTCCATATAAAATGACGTACAAGAAATGCTCAAGAAATTTTTCTTGTGAAACTTTCTTGAGCGAGTATCGACCTCTCAAGAAATTTAATACACTTTTTTACAACTATTTTTCAACATAATGCGAACACAGCAACACAGGTTTTGCCAAGAAATATATCATCGAGCATTTATTTCTTAAAGAAATTTTGACGTCTGTTGGTTTTGTCTTTGTTTTTGTTCTTTCATTGTTTTTTGTTTTTGCTTTTGCATTTGCTTTTGGCTTTTTTTTTTGTTTTTTTGTTTTGCCAAAAAAAAATAAAAAAAAAAAAACAAAAAAAGAAAAAAAAACAAAATAAACCCTAAACAAAAACAAAAAGCAGAACAAAGCTAAAACCAAAAACAAAAACCATTACAAAAATAAACACAAAAGCAAAAACAAAAACAAAGACAAAAACATTAAAAAAAAAAGAATAGAAGCAAAAACAAGTTGTATAACTAAATTTTCCAAATCCGCGTAAAACGGCGATCATCCCTTTCACCAAGCGACGGACCCTAATAGGTATGAGAGAAATACTGGTGGACGACGAGGTGGTGGACATAGTTTCAGAAGTAAAATACTTGGGAGTCACCTTTGACTCAAAGCTTTAATGGAAGAAACATGTGGACAACCAGGGTTTGAATTGCTGACTAGCAAGTAGTCAAAGCAACATAAATACGACTATGCATTCTAGTAGCATGGTCGTTTAACAGAAATAACAACTATCTCATTTGGTTGCTAGTCGTTTGGTTTGTTTTGGCAACTTGACTAGACAACGACTAGGAAAAGTAAACCACTTGACTACAAAATGAGATAGTCATTGGCCAACAAACAGCTTGTAACTATGGCAGCAAATGCGACGGCGCGCAACTTGTAGTTTTCAGTCGCAGTTCTTTTCTCAATAAACCAGGGCACAGTGGTTCGGCTCCATACATTTTGCGGAAAAAAATAGAAGGCGTGGTCCTAGGCCATTGAAATTTTGCACAGAGGTTATATGTGAGCTAATTAAGAAATTTTCAAAAAATGGTTGAAATCGGTCAACCCCTAGGGGTACCTCCCTTGGACCTATAAAAAAATGATTTAAATACAAATTTTGGTTTCAGCTAAAAAAAAATTAAAATATCTTCACGAAACTTGGTACATGAGTTACCCTCATTAAAGGCATTGACAGCACCAACAATTTTTGAAATCGGCCACTCCCTAGGGGTACCTCCCCTGGACCTATAGTAAAAATTTTTAAAGTAAAATTTAAATTTCAGCTCAAAAAATTAAGATATCTTCACGAAACTTGGCGCATAAGTTACTGTCATGAAATATATCGACAATACCAGATATAGGCGTGATTGGCAAACAACCACGCCCACTTTTTCTACACCTTTTATTCAAAAACAAATGAAGATGTACATTTTCAGTAACTGAAAAGAGCCCTTGTAAAAATTTGATGTACTTAATGATTATATTAATAATACATATAATCGAAAATATAACTATGTATATATATATGGAAAGAAAAAAAAAAGCAAATATAAGAAAAATTTTTAATTATTTAGCATATCCTTGGCAACAAAATCCAATTCCACACACTTTTTGTTGGGTTGTCGTCTTATGGACTTTATATAATGACCAGAACTTGCCAGTAATCGATTAATAACATCTGTATTGGTAGAAATTCTATCACTTTTCCTAGAAAACATAAGCCTATAAATCCTAAGTCCCATTTACTAGTAAGGGTTAACTCAGAACATGATAAGGTGTTCAACTTTTCTGCTGAGAAAGTATCAATAAGTCTTCTTGTTGTGTGATCAAGTTAACTTTGCAAATTAACAGCAGCATATGTATGTGTCTGTTACTACAATTTCGTCGGGATAACATTTTTTTTTTCATCTAATACCTTAAAATAAGCTGGTAAAATGTTTAAACAAATGTGTTTGTTGCTATTGTTGTTTGCAAACCGCAATGTTATGACGAATGTGTTTACCGTTATTTTTGTTTGCATTACCATTGATTCTAACAAATTAGGTGTATAATTTACCAATCTGCATTTTTATCTAATCATCTCTGTGCCTTCATATTCGTAAACAAAAATGTCACATAAGATGTAAACGTTCATATATACGCATGAGCCTAAAAGCATGCTACATTTTGTCAATTTTATCAAAATTTGATGGGACTTTCGACATTTAAATCAAGTTTACATCGATTGGGGAAAATATGGGAAAAAACTTTTTACAGAAATCGATAGAAGACATTCCAAACTTTCATTTTATTACAGTTAGCGAGTGTAGCACGCTGTAGCACACAAACTTTTTGTCCATCGAAATTAGAAATGGTAGCATTTTTGAAGTACCATTTTTGCTGGCCTATATTTTTTTTAATATTTGGCCGATTGCACTGATTTTTTCTTTAATTAGTCAAGGAAGTGCTATATTTTCTTTTAAACTCACAACAGGGACAATAGAGATATAAGTTATAAGGAAAATTTATAGCTAAAGTTAGCAAACATTTCAAGCAGTTTTTGTTGAATAAAATTTTTCTGACTTCTGATACCATTATTTTGTAAAAAAAATCAACTTTTTGCAAAGTAGTCATGAATTCTTCATATTTGGACATTTTTTTATAAGACTACATCATTAGAATCTGAAAATTAGGTATTGAAAAAAATGAATTTTTTCCGCGGCTGAACCACTGTGCAGGGTTTGAATTTGCTTGCTGCAAAACAGCAATAGCCAATGTTTTTTGCTTATTGCTGAATTCAGCCGAGCAAAAAACGAAAACACGATTCATTCGCTTCAGTTTTCAGCTGAGTCGTGTTTGCTTGTGTAGTTAAGCCAAGCAACTCAATTTGAGAGCGTTGCTTTTACTTCCAGCAATTAGTTGAGTGGTAAATTTTTGCTTACAGTTGCTTATTTTGCTGAAACTAGTTTTTAAGCAGAATTCAACATGAAAAGATGTTTACAAATGGACATACATACATATTATGTGTACATACATACATACATAAGTAAATATGTATAAAAAATCGAAATATGCGTAACCAAATCGTTTCAGCAAAATAAGAAAAAGCAGAAAAAATGCAAAGACACAACTAATTGCTGGAAGTAAAATGAAATCCCCCAAATCGCGTTGCTTTGCTTAACTATACAAGCAAACACGGCTCAGCTGAAAACTGAAGCGAATGAATCGTGTTCTCGTTTTTTACTCGGCTGGTCGAGTTTGCTAATTTACTTTTCGTTAGCAAAAGCAAAGCAAAAGCAAATGCAGCAAAAGTAGCTAAGCAATTTCAAACCCTGCAATAAACAACTATGAAAATGTGTATACACTAGGGCTGATGATACCCGTGTACCCGGGTACCCGAGTAATGCCCGGAAGGAAGTATAGGCTATTTTTTTTTTTCTTAAATTTGGGTGTTCCAACCCTGCTAGGGACCGTTCTTTTTCGATATTTTTTTATTCCATATAACTCTTGAGTATACTGCAACTATACTTATGATATTTCGCATATAGGTATAGAAAGATCGTACAATATGGGTGTCAAACGAAAGGGGAAGGCCCAAGGTTTCATTTGGACATCGATATATTTCGATAAATTTATCGATAACTGAGTTATCGGTGAAAATCTGATTGCCCAAAAACATTAAGAGCCTATACACACTTGCGACTCAATCGATTTAGTCGGGCTTTGATTTGCATGGGAATGTATGGAAGCATTCACACTATATTCAATTAGTCGAAAAACTGAAACAGTTGGATTTGCATACAACAGCCCAATTTGACTAAATCGATTGAATCGCAAGTGTGTATAGGTTCTAAAATTACACTACAATATGGGTATCAAACGAAAGGGGATGGCCCCAGGTTTCATTTGGACTCCGATATATTGCGATGAATTTATCGATAACTTTGATAAAAGGTTTAAAATAGAACTAGGAGATAAGAAATCATGGAATGCCTCTAGAATTGAGAGTTACCAACAACCACCTAATCTAATATGGTATACTGACGGCTCGAAAACTCCCGAGGGGACTGGAGCTGGAGTCTTTGGCCCAAGGACCAAGATATCCGCTCCTATGGGGATGTATCCGAGCATCTTTCCGGCAGAAGTATATGCCATAAGTCAGTGTGCAGGCTTAATACTGCAACGTGGGTACTCACACAAGGATATAATCATTCTAAGTGATAGTCAGGCGGCACTTAAGGCAATCTCATCATATGAGATAAAATCCTCCATAGTGCTAGAATGCGTAAACAGACTAAACGAACTGGAAACTCAAAACTCCATTAGGCTGTCCTGGGTACCAGGACACAGAGGAGTAGAGGGCAACGAGCAGGCTGACAGCCTTGCCAGGCAAGCTGCTAGCGCAAAACCAATAGGTCCCGAGCCATTCATAGCAATAGGTCCACACACTATCAAGAACATCGTCGCCTGAGAAAACGGATGTCGTATGTAGCAAAACATAGTTTCGAGAAAATCGACTTTGAAGTTTAAATTGGAAATTCTCAAAAACTGTACAACAGATTTTTCTGTTATTTGGACGAGCTGTAGAGAGTATTATATATTTTGACTTGCAATTTGCAAAAGTTGGATATCTTTAAAATTATGGGAGATAAACGACTTTTCATTCAGTATGCATTTGTCGTATGCGACGTCTGAGCACCAATACCTGTTTATGATAGCACATACGACAAAAATTCTTCTCTTTTTTCAAACCGGAATGGTTATGAGGCTCACATTTTTTGAGATATCGACTTGAAATTTGGCAGTTGCATATATTTTGATGATACTTTGATCATTTGTCGGAATCCACCACATCGGACTAATATAAGATATAGCTCCCATACAACTGATTGTTCAGATATAGCTGTTTTCGGGTATAACTTCTTTATTTGAGGAGATAAGAATATGAAACTTTGAAGTAGTTCTACCCATATGAACTTAATAAATGTCACTAAAATTTGTTAAGATCGGACCACTATAGCATATAGCTCCCATACAACTGATTGTTCAGATATGGATATTTTGGGATATAACTTCTCCATGTAAAGAGATAAGGGCATGAAACTGTGAAGTATTTGTACCCACATGGACATAATAATAGTCACCGAAATTTGTCAAGATCGGACCACTATAACATATAGCTCCCATACAACTGATTGTTCAGATATGGACATTTTGGGATATAACTTCTCCATGTAAAGAGATAAGGGCATGAAACTTTGAAGTATTTGTACCCACATGGACATAATAATAGTCACCGAAATTTGTAAAGATCGGACCAATATAACATATAGCTCCCATACAACTGATTGTTCAGATATGGACATTTTGGGATATAACTTCTCCATGTAAACAGATAAGGGCATGAAACTTTGAGGTATTTGTACCCATATGGACCTAATAAATGTCACCGAAATTTGTCAAGATCGGACCACTATATAATATAGTTCCCATACAACCGATTGTTCAGATATAGCTGTTTTCGGGTATAACTTCCATATTTAAGGATCAAATTATACTAAACTTTGCAGTAATTGGTATTATACTACAATAAAATATGTCAGTGAAAATCATTCAGATCGGATCACTATAACCTATAGCTCCGACACAATATTTTGGTTTATTCTCAGTAGCTCAGCGGCACATACGACATATATTTAAAATAAACAAAAACGAATTTATATGGAAATTTGTCGTATGTATGTTACATACGACAAAAGCTTGCCCAAATGGTAGTAATTTTGTAACATACGACAAATGCATACTAAATAACTCAAAAACTAAAAGAGATAGAAAAAAATGGATTGGAAAAATTAAAAGATTAGGTCCGATTTAGTTAATCTGCATCAAAAACTAGAAATCGTCGATTTTCACATACGACATTCGTTTTCTCAGGCGACGATATGCTCAGGGAAGAAGAAAAGGAACTGAGGTAAGAGTACCAGACAACTGGACTACGCCAGGCAAAGGCGCTAATGGGAGGGTATAATATTAAACGCTTTAAAGCCTCAAAGGACAAACTGAGGATGTTGACAGGGATTCTAACGGCACTGCAGGCTCAAAAAGCATATGAACAGACTAGGAATTTTGTCTAGCAGCCTGTCGCTTCTGTGACATGGCTGATGAGTCTACAGAACACATGCTGGCTGAGTGTGATGCTATTGCTAGGAAACGAGAAAGGTTTCTTAGCATGCCTTGGCCAGGACAAAGACACATTCGATCTCTGAATCCGAGTGCCATCCTCCTCTTCTTGGAGGAGCTCGGCTTAGATAATGTACTGTGATTAGAAGAGGGTACAATAGATCAATAGGTTGGCGTACATTCCTCAACCCGCAATTCTATTCTATTCTAAATTTTCCAAAACCCAAAAAAAATTTAATTGATGCCATTTTATTACAACTACAAAGTTTCTATACAAATCAAAGTTTCACGAAAAAATTTAAGTGAAAATTTAATTTTTACCCTGTCAGATTTTCATATAAAATTCAAGTAAAAAAAATTAAATTAAACTAAAATTCTTTCATGAAACTGGCTGTAAGAGTTATTTTTTGACTTTTTCGATGAAACTAAAAAAGTAAATCACGCCGGATTGACTATCTGTGGCCCACGGACATCACATCGGTATATATAAATGTTAAAAATATTAAATCTCCCATTGATTTTTTGAGTTGAAATTTCAAAAATAACTCTTATTTTCTATCCCTGGTTATATTGGAGCTATATGTTAGAAGGGCCCGATCTTGAGAATTTTCGGTAACATTGCTTCTCATAAAAATATACTTGTGTACCAAATTTCGATCAGATATCTCAAAAGCTGATTAACTAGTTATTTAGGTCAATATGAGTATAAATACTGCAAGCTTTTGTCTAGTTAGCTATTTAAATGGAAAGGTATACCCCAAAACGTCTATATCTGAAAAATCGTTTATATGGCAGCTATATGTTATACTGGTCCGATTTTAACAATTTTCTGTGATATTGTTAAGATCAATATGAGAACAAACGCTGCAAAGTTTCATGTTCTTAGCTGTTAAGTGGAGAAGATATACCCCAAAACGTATATATCTGAACAAACCGTTGTATGGCAGCTATGTCTTATAATGGCCTGATTCGGCTTCTCTGAAAAAGAAATTTGTATGCCGAATTTCGATCAGATATCTCAAAAACTGAAAAACTAGTTTTCGTTCGCACAGACGGACTGACAAACGTCCGGGCGGACAGACAGACAAGCGTAAGTGGCTTAATCGATTCAGATAGTGATTTTAATCATATTTGTATATATTTTGGTGGATCTTGTTAATAAAAGCCATCGAATATTTATGCTGGTATTTTTATTTGTATACTTTTATTTTTAGGTTGAATTCATTTTCATGTTTTCACGTGCGTAGTACCAAAAAGGAAGTTAAAAGGTCTGTTCGATAAACGCACTAGAGTACTCTAGTGCAGAAAAAAGCGTTCGATGAATATTTTTTTTCACTAAACTGTTCAGAACTCAGTTTTTTGAGTTAGCACCAACTTACACTTTACTGCACTAAACTACACCATCTTCATAGCTAGTGTAAGTTAGTGCAGCATATGAAAACAGCTGTTTTTAATAGTTAAGGCGGCAAAATAATAGAAAACCAAAAGTAAATTTAAAAAATATGGGGTTTTCTTCTCTGTATGGCACATTATATTCATTGCGTGGTCAAAGTCAAATGGGCAGGCACCCAAACGAAATTGCTCATAAATTTTTTGAAGGAGCGCAAACCGCAATTGGGGAAAAGTTTATGAGTGAAAACAAAGCAAAGAATTTGGCAAGTTATCTGATTAAAAATGGAAAATTTGTGTAAATTTAATAGCTATAAATTTGATCATTGAGAATTGTTTGTTTCCATAAATCAGCTGGTTTGCACTAAATCACCATTTTCGTTCGTTGAAGCCTTTGCACTAAATTGCTCTGACAACTGTCAGATGTTGTTCTGCCCTACACTGTTCTACACTTTTAGTGCACTCACCGAACAGACCTAAAGAAGAATAATTGCAAGTACTGAGATGATAGAAAATAATCGGAAGTGTATCGATTTCTTCCTAGCTCAGTGTTGCCATATTGATGGAATATAAATGTACGACTATATAATATATTAACTCAACACGCCTCCTTACATTTATATTCCATATGCTTATACAATCATTTAACATATGTACATATTTGTTATAAACTTATTTTAGTAAGAGATCTCTAAATCTTATGAACTTGGCAGTTCCTAAAGCTTTTGTAAAAATGTCTGCAACATTGTCTTCGGATGCAACATGTACAATTTCAATTTTTGCCATATTTTACATTTTCATGAACAAAATGATAATGAACTTCAATGTGTTTTGAGTTTTTTGTAAAATTTCCATACTTTGCTATAGTTAAAGCACCTGCGTTATCTTCAAAAATCTTAGCCGGTTTAGAAACGTTTAGGAATACATCATTAGTTACACTAAGGAGAAAAATAATGTCAGTTACAGCTTCTGACAAAGCAATATATTCAGCAAATGTAGATGACTTAGTTACAATATTTTGTTTCTTAGACTTCCAGTATACCACGTTTCCAAATAAACGGATAACAAATCCTGTGGTTGATTTCCTGTCTACAATATCTCCTGCAAAGTCTGCGTCTTCAAAACAATCCATTACTTCGGCATTAATATTTTTACGATATGTCAATTTTAGATGTTTTGTTAAATATAAATATTTAAGAACTCGCATTGCGTATTTCATATGCGTCTTATCATAACAATTTTGAAATCTACTTAGAAAATTTACACTATAAGATATGTCAGGTCTTGTGCCGGAGCTTATATACAATAGTGCACCAAGTAAGTTTCTGTACTTTAAATCTTCATTAGGCTCAGACTTGTTTAATTTTAAGTGTCTTATACAATTTTGCATTTTCAATGTCATACAATTTTGCTAGTGATTCTATATACATACATTTCCTGACTTAAAAACATATTATTACATGCTCCATATTCGTATTCAATATCGATTCCAATATAGGTTTTCACTTTTCCCTTATCTTTCATTTTAAATTTTTTACCTAGTTCGTTCTTAATACTAACGATTTCGTGCACATTTTCGCAGCATATTAATAAATCGTCTACAAATAATAGCAAATATACATTTAAATTGTTTCCGGTTTTAAGGCAATAATCATATTTGCATCTACGAAAACCCAGTGTAATTAGAAATTCATTTACACATTCGTACCAAGCTCGAGGGCTTTCTTTCAAACCATACAATGCTTTGTACAATTTGTATACCCTTGTTGTGTTATCTACATAGCCGATTGGTTGTTTTAGGCACTCTGCACACGGAGCGTACTGCTTTAGACGCGTATTAGATACTACAGACGAAAGTTGTACGCTTTGATGTCGCGCACGTATATTTCAATTGAGGGCTGCACACGAGTCGTCAGCTTCATGCATTCGTCAAAGTATGCTGGCTACATGTCGCTTGGCGTAAAGCAGTGCTGGTAGCTAGGCGTACTACGCTTGGAAAACAGGAAGAAGAAGATGTTTGTTTACATTTTTCCACTTGGTGCAATTTATGAAAGCTGTAAAATTTGTGCAAAAAATCGGAAAAAATGAGTGTATAATGAAAGAAAATGGAAGATTCCGTTAAATTTTTCATCTTTTCTATTTAAAGCTTCGAAATTTAAAGCAAATACCATATTATTAATTTATTTGTTTGTTTTGTGCAGCGAAGTTTCATGTCGCTTCGTGTGCAGATCTTGAGGCGCGGAGAAATCGACGCTACATGAAATGTCTCGTACGCGTCTATGACGATGCGCCTCGTGTGCAGAGTGCCTTACACATACCTCTGATAGCACTTTGCCATTCAAGAAAGCTGTTTCAACGTCCATTTGGTGAACTTCTAAACTATTTTGACAGCAGTATGATAGTAGTAACTTTAAAGTTTGCATTTTTGCTACTGGTGAATAGGTGTCATCAACACCCTCTTTTTGCTGAAACCCCCTAAACACTAATCTTGCTTTATACTCCCCATCAGCCTTCTTTTTGTATACCCACTTAACATCTAAAGCTTCCTTGCCTTGTGGTTTGTTTATGAGTTCCCATGTTTATTTTTTCTCAAACTGCTCATCTCTCGATTCATTGCGTCTCTCCATTTTGTTGCTTCATCACATGTCACTGCCTGGTTAGTTTGTCGGAGTCGTAGCATCGCAAAAATTTGCCCCTATGCAATAATAGCCGAAGTCTTCTTCAAACCTAACTGGGGCTGTTTTTTGTCGCTTTGGTCTTCTCGTGCTTGTGTTTTCATCTCTCTCTCCGCCGTTTGTTTCGCTCTCTCTTTTCTCTACTTCATCTGTTTCGTAGCTCTCCGGTACGTTGTCTACCTCTTGTGTCGCTATCTCCTTTCGTAGATTGTCATTTGCAGTTTCATTTTCATTATCATCAAAACCAATACATGCAACATCTTCTTAAATAATGTCACAATGTCTTGCCACAAATACTCTATTTCCAACCAACACTCTACAGGGCCGTAGCTAGACTTAAATTTAAGGTAGGGCAGCGTTGGTTTAAGTTAGGGCGGAAGTAAATAATGTATCACAATTAGTCTTACATTGCACATAGGTAGATTTTCAACTTTTATGCGGCCAAAATTGAATTTTGTAAAGTTGTTACAATTGCAGAAAAAAACATACCCACATATTGGAAATAGACTGGGGAACAATAATTCATCGCTTTTTCCCGACCCCATACTCTGCACTTGCCCCCAGATGGTCGAAACTTAGCATATCTAAAGTTAATTTTTTAGTTTTTTTTTACATAATTTGAAGTGCTAGTTTCAACGTGAATATTTATTATTTAAAGCATTTCATTTAAGTAATCGTGATGGATCCTAAAGCTTCAGGTAATTATTAACACTTTTCAATAATATTCTTGATTTCCAATAATTCGAAGTTTATAGTTTTAAGTTTTTAAAGTTGGGATATTTAAAAAAAATTATCACTGTCTTTCGTGTTCAAAATTGATTTTGTTATGTTGCTCTGTCAGACTCAGTCACATTAACCCTTGGACATGATATCTAGTACAATTAATATTTTGCCGACAAAAAATTACGTCGCACAAAGCCGCACTACTAGATACAGGGTTTTTCATATGTACCTACAATAAAATTCTTTTTTGTGTTTTATATTTGAATTTAATGTTTATATTTCTAACGCCTATCTTGGTTAATATAGGTGATTCTCGAAAGTAACCGAGATATTTAGCAGCGATTATTGTTAACTTCTTAGGCAGTATTTTTAGTATTTCCAATTTTTCAAAGTCAAGGAAATACTTATCATAAAAAGGGGCTAAGAATTCTGAAGCTACATTTTTTTAGAAGATTTTTGAGTATGCAGTTTTGCAGCTCATTCAATTTTAATATCATTTCATTTCATTTTCATTTATTTATGTATTTAAAAACGTTTATTTAACCTAAAGTCATCACACTTTTATAGAGATACAGTTCCTTGAACTTTACAACTATAACATTTATTATGTATGTATATATTAAAGATCTATTTGGGGTGATAACTTAATTTATTCAAAGGAAAAAAACACATAAAAAACCTCTATTTAATTTTTTGATATGCAGTCATATGTACATGTATATACATATACCCTGCAAAAAATGCGATCACTCCGGGATACATCCGGGACAACTCGCAAGGGAGCATGCGATTACTACCCATTTGTATCTCTTTATATGGGTTGAAGTGTTCTCTTTTGTTTGAGCATGTCCTATGAAGAGACTAATTGTACCCAGTTTGTACCCGAACGGGTAGCAAAAGCGCACAATTGTACCCGAACAGGTAGCAAATGCGACACATCCATTTGAGCGACTAATTGTACCCGTTTGATACCCTTTCGGGTACAATTCGTCTACAATTAGTATACATATGTACCCGTTCGGGTACAATTGGGAACAATTGTAGACTAATTGTACCCGAAAGAGAGCGCTCCCGGACAAATCTTTTTAGAGACTCGTCGCACACTTTTTTACAGGGTATGTACATTTCATTATATTCATGTGCATTTCCTCATTTGTACTTAAATATTTATACACTAATTTAATTATTACGCTGATGGTTTAGTACACTATAGCCGTGTTTCACATACGGTGATCCTAACCCAGATAAAAATTTTTGCATGTAAATGCAACAACAAAGATTTCAGCTCGATTAAACCAGATAAATTGCTGGTTCAATTTCTGATCCGCCCTGTTCGATTTGTTTTTTCCGTGCTGATTTGGCAGCACAGTGCTTTTTTGATTTGGCAGAACTGAAAAGTGACATTTGTGTATGTATACATATATATACATATACCCTACAGTAAATTTGTTTCACTGCAAAATGACCATTGATGATTCTTTGTTGAATATTCATCACTATCGTTTTGCGTTGGTGCAAGCGAGCAAGCTATATTGAAAAAACCAAACGAAATACCATCTAGGCGGTTAAAAACCAACGAGCCAGCTTGTATTTCGGTAGGTTTTTTGACATTCGGCAGCTTTTCTGACAAAGTTTTCAATTTGACAACTATAAAACAAATTATATTTAAAATAAAAAATATATGGAAATACAAATTTCAAATTTGCCTCTTGTAAGCTTCTGCTTTGGCCGTAAGGGGAAAGAAGAAGTCCGGAAGGAAAATTATACTGCGCACTGGCTTCTCCTTATAACATGGAATACATAACTATCCCGCCATTTGAGTTTCATAATTTATTTCAGTAATTTAAATTCAAATTTCCAAAAAAATAATTTTTGAAATAGTTATTTTCATTTAGTTTGAAGTTTAAAGTCAATCAAATTGTTTTTGAGGGAGTATTTGTCTCTTTTCAACGAACAGAATAATTGTTTTTGCGCTATTATAACTCTGACGAGTTTTATGGCCGAGCTTCTCTCCCAATTCGAGGTGTGCTCCTTTTGTTTTTCCTACCATTGGACAGTTTTATGCCGGCTCCGAACGGAGTCATATAGGCATTAGGAAAGCAAACCATTTATTTGAAAAAATTCAGCAGCCTTTATATGAAAGCATTCACTGATGCCTCCTCATGATGAATTTCATCAGTGATTCATAAAGGATTCATTTCAGATTTTTACTGCTGGGTATATGTTGTATATGTTTCTTCTTCTTTTTAGTTCTTTTCAAGTGCAGCCAACTTTCATTATGAGCCGGATTGTTTCAGTAAAAATTTATCTTAACCCAGACCCAGATGTAATAACTGAAATGCCCCTTATGTGTCTATATGGATACTCATGTATTCATACACAGTTGTATGTATATGTACTTACATATATACCCTGTAAAAAAGTGTGCGACGAGTCTCTAAAAAGATTTGTCCGGGAGCGCTCTCTTTCGGGTACAATTAGTCTACAATTGTTCCCAATTGTACCCGAACGGGTACATATGTATACTAATTGTAGACGAATTGTACCCGAAAGGGTATCAAACGGGTACAATTAGTCGCACAAATGGATGTGTCGCATTTGCTACCTGTTCGGGTACAAAACGGGTACAATTGTGCGCTTTTGCTACCCGTTCGGGTACAAACTGGGTACAATTAGTCTCTTCATAGGACATGCTCAAACAAAAGAGAACACTTCAACCCATATAAAGAGATACAAATGGGTAGTAATCGCATGCTCCCTTGCGAGTTGTCCCGGATGTATCCCGGAGTGATCGCATTTTTTGCAGGGTATGCATATATATACACATACATACACATATGCATGCACATAAATACGATCTAAGTGTATATCAAGTTTGATTTTGAATATAAGTAAATTATCTATCTATGATCGGCAGTGATTTGATAAGAATATTTTCTGAGAGTTCACAATGACTATTAAATTTATCAATTATCTTAGTTATTTGTTTTGAAATAAGTTCTACTTTGTTATCAGTATGAAGGCGGGTAGTGGAGTAGTGCCAGGGTAGTTTGAGCATCATTTTCAAAAGTTTGTTTTGGCGAACTTGTAGTTTGGTTTTGTGGACTTTTGAACATATTCCCCAAACTGGACATCCATATAGCATCATAGATTGAAAAATCACTTTGGCAATGATAATTTTGTTGTCATTACTTAAATCTGACTTTCTGTGAATTAGTGGATACAACATTTTTATACCAAGATCAAGTTTTTGACTTACACTCTGTATGTGGTCTGAGAATATTAGTTTGGGATCAAGGATCAAACCTAGGTATTTCACAGTGTTAGACCATGAAATACTGAAATTATTAATTTGTAAGGGTAAACCCGGAAAAAAACAAGGGTTTCTTCTTCTCGTAAAGAAGATTGCTTGAGCTTTATCTGGATTAAGTTTGATTTTCCATTTGTGAAAATAATTAGATATACTATCTAGAGCACGTTGTAATTCGCTCGTAGCTTGTTGACCGAATTCATGTGAACTCCAGATTGCAACGTCATCGGCATAATATGAATAATTGCACGTAGTATATTTTTCGATATCAGAGCAATAGATGATGTATAAAAGTGGTCCTAAGACCGATCCTTGGGGTACGCCCGCAGGTATCAAAGTTAAGTCAGAAAAGCAATCACCTAGTTTTACACAGAAATGTCTGTTGGTAAGGTAGCTTTTTATAATTTTGATTAAGTGACTTGGAAAAGAAAACTGAACAAGTTTAGCAATGAGGCCGTTATGCCAAACTGAGTCAAACGCTTTCTCGACATCGAGTAAGACTAAGGACGTTGATTTTTTGTTTGTAAGGCTGTCCTTTACTTGATTGCAAAGGCGTTTAATGGCATGAGTAGTGGAATGAAATCTGCGAAATCCAAATTGCTCATTGGGAATGATATTGGTAGTGTCCAGGAATTCCCAGATTTTATCTTTTAGTACTTTCTCCAGCACCTTGCTGAGACTGCTGAGAAGACTAATTGGACGATAACTACATGTGATGTTATTAGGTTTACCTTTCTTGTGTATGGGAATTACCATCGCTGTTTTCCAATTATCAGGGAAATATTGCAATTTAAGGCATGAATTTATAATGAAGGTTAAATATTCTACCGAGTTTTCAGGGAGACATTTTAACATTAGGTTGTTAATCTCATCAAGACCAGCAGACTTTTTATTATGAAGAAGGGTTATTATAGTTGAAACATGTTTACTGGTAACATAACAAGAATAAGGAGTGACAGAGTGAAGTGTGTCAAAATGCGACACAATGGAATTGATATTGCTGCTGTGGGAAGGTACGTCAAGATTTTCAGCAACTTTATGATATTGCAGAAAGTTTTCAGAGAAAGAGATCACTTTTTCTTCATTAGTATAGAGAATGGTATTATTGTTCATAATAGGTGGGATGACCTGACGTTTAGTTTTCATTATTTTCGTTATATTGCAGAAGGGTTTAGATCTCTTCTCAAGAGAACGAAGCTTTTCATTCCACTTCCTATTTCTAAGCTTATATATTTCGCTACTAATCATGACATTAAGATTTTTCATCTGAATAAAGTCGAAGATTTGGCGATATCTTATCCATTGCCTACGGTAATAGTTTCTGTTTTTGATTATATTCATAATAAATGAAGGAAGCTTTAGATGGTAATTATTGCCGCTAACTTTTGGAACAGAAAGCCGCACAGCATCCAATATTTTGCTTGTAAGAAAATTTATATTTGAATCTATTTTGCTTTTATGGGAAGTTGTATTAAGATCCATGGATTGTCCACTACATTCTCGTTTTAAAATTTGATTGTATTTATACCAGTTCGCGTTTTTATAGTCAAAATATAAAGGCTCTTGGTGGGATACGTCAAAGGACATTCGAAATATTACAGGCAAATGATCTGAGCTTAAATCATTAATTGTGACGGGCTGAGATAAGCTATTGGGAATGTTGGATATTATAAGGTCTAATGTTGATAGGTTCCTGTTGGGAGCAGAAGGAATGTAAGTGGGGGTTTGGGTGTGGGTTATCGTAACAGGAAATAAGGCTGACACTTCGTCTAAAGCATTTCGCCATGCGTTTGCCCGTAGACATCCCCAGGATCTGTGTCTACTATTAAGATCACCACAAATCACAAATTTACAATTCGTATTAAACAGTTTTCTTAAATCGGATTTATACTTATTTCGCATCCCATTATTTCTTGATCCTCCGGCATAATATACACTAAACATTCTTACTATTATACCACTTTTGGTGAACAATTCTATACCTAAATGCTCAACAACTTCAGTAGTAATATTTGAAACATTTTTATATTGAATACCTTTTCGTATTATTATAGCTACTCCACCGCCACGCTTATTTATACGATCTTTTCGAATGCAATTGTAATTAGAATGAGAAAGCTTTTGTTGGTTGTTAAGCCAAGTTTCAGAAAGAAGGCAAATATCAACGTTGTTTGCTACTAAAAATTCAAATAATTCGTTTTCCTTATTTCGGATACTTCGGCAGTTCCATAAAATCACTATCAGTTCAGAGCTAATCATAATCACTTACTTTGATATAAGTACTTAATTGGTAATTGTGTTATGACTTGAAATTGATCTGTTTTTGTTTTACAACAGCTTAATTTATTAAGAACATCTAATGTTAGTTGGGTAATTTCATCCTCCGTAAATAAATCAGTATTTGTTTGCCGAACGTTGCTTGGGTTGTGCGACCATGCAGGGGTAGGGGGTATACTTGATGGCCTATCATGCGGGTTTCCAAGCAGGGCGGGAAATGAGGAAGAGCTGTAGCGATAAGAGTTGGATTTTACATTGCTCTTATTCTTATTTGTTGGTTGTTGATTTCTTCGCATTTTTTATTGTTTCTCTTATACGTAGAAAAGCATCACGGTTTGGACAGAGGGGATCAGTCGATTTATGTTCGCCCTTGCAGTTGGCGCAACGTATTTTGTTTGTCGATGTACACAAACCAGTTTTGTGCTTACCAGCACAAATTGAACAATTAGCGCCCACGTAGCAGTTTCTCTCGCCGTGACCAAACATTTGGCAATTGTGGCATTGCACTGGCTTATTTTTCATTCTTTTCTGGTACTCCCATCTGACGATCGTGCGAAATAGAGATTTTATATTGGCACGCAGATCGCTCAACTTTACACTACCGTTCTCGAAACTAATAACATAGAGTGTCCATGGAGTACTACCTTGAAAGGTCGGGCATGCTTTTGATCATGGTAAAAAAAATTGATAACAGTTTTTTTTGAGTATGGTCTTTATTGAATTAAATGATTCTTCAGTTTCACAGATAATTTTTATGCCTATTGATATCTTTTTCACAAGAAAGTTATTCACATTTGCTTCAGCAAATTTTTGTAGTACTTGACTACTGTTTTCGGTCAAAACTTTAATTGGTGATAATGTTATTTTTTCCGATTTGGCTGGAAGTTCCATTTCGGTTTCATCGTCAGTTAGATCATTTGTGATCAACTGCAGTGGTTTATAGAAATTATGATCGGTGGAATACCCACTTTTATTTAATTTCATTGTTTTAGCCGAAGACATTTCATCTTCTTCAACAAAGTCAACAACACGTTTAGGAATTTTTGTCACTTTGCACACACAGAGAGGTTTAAGAACGAACGAGCGCAACAGAACCTGCGCTAATGACGGTCACCTTCGAACTCATTTTTAATATCATAATATGCAACATTCAACTTTTTAAAAATTTTCATTGGCCTTTCGCAATTTTAATTGGAACTGTCTCACGTACATATATGGCAAGCACCCTACAGAAAAAAAATGCACTTTTTACACTAAAGTTGGTTGGCTACATAACAGCACACTTAGAAATCTCCTCAAAATCTTCTATAAATTCTGGCCTCGCTTTGAAATTTTTTATCCACTTTTAGAAATTTCTACGATTTTTCGAACTTTTTCCATAAGCTTACAAATTCTGCTTAAAACGATTTTTATTTAAAAGTTGTCTACATTTTTAAACGAAATAAGAACGTCAAATTTTCGTCAGAATTCTTTGAAATAAATTTAAAAACTATGTCGTATGATTTTTTTTTGAGTCACTATATATATTTTTCAATAAAATCGACTTTTAACACAAATTATTAAAACTTTACATTAAACAAGCAATTTTGAATAGATGTAGACAATAAAATATTTATTTTATTTATATTTTAAAACTTGAAAATCTACCTATGTGCATCGAGGCATGGCTTCCAAAATCAGTCAGCATATATATCACTTTTTTCTAGGTTAGTGACGTACATTGGCTAAGATTTCCATCTGTCTACCGAAAGGGACGGCTTTACATTAAGGAAATACGGTCCGAGAAAAATGACTTTCGAAGAAAAAAGATGTTCTACACGCATATATATGTACATATGTGCATGTTTTTATAAGTGCCTTTCCTCGGTAATCGTACGCAGTTTTGGGGGTTTGTTGGTAAATTTTACAACTTACCAACATCTCCGGTCGACGGAACTTTTGGATTTAGAATCAGGAGGACCTCCTCTACAACCCCCAATGACTTTTTTTCAACGCGTGGGCATGAGACTGTTGGAAAATTTTCCCCGTACATTTAATACCTATTTGTTGACACATAATTGTTGTGACAGTACATAAGCAATACTCATTGAGAATAAGCCAACAAGATGGTACAGCTTCCAATTTAGATGTGGAGATCTTTAAATTTGGTATGTGGGTCGCCTGTAGGTATGCACGCAAGTCAAGGTGAGAAAAAAACTCTCGAAAATGATTAAACGATAACCATAGAAAATTTAGACACCTCATTTTTCCATCGAGTAAAATGTTTTAGATTAGCACACAGCCTTAGAAATCGATTCCGCGCTTTTGGTGTTGTTCGCTCACAGTGAGATTAGTTTTTGTCAGAAAAGTGCCGGAATGAACCATTCCTTTAACCAAACTACAAAAACTCGATGGTCTTATTTAATTATATATGTGATGCATGGGGGATTCTCCATATCATATATTGAAACCGCAATAAATTTTTATCTCAAACTATGACAAAAAATTTAATTATAATAATTCATCTCACTTGTTGGCCTTTTTAAGGTAGGGCATTCTAATTTTAAGGTAGGGCATTGCCCCACAATGCCCCCCCCCCCCCGCCTAGCTACGGGCCTGACACTCTATAACCGACCTCTGTATAGCCCAGCAAAATTCTTAGCTCCGCTTTTTTGTCCCATTTCGATCTTCTTTTCGTTTCAGGTATTCTTACATAAACTCGACTGCCATACATTTTTAAATTTTTAATTGACGGTGGGTCAGAATTTTTCAAATCAGCACAAAAAATTTTTTTTCTTAGATTTTTATGATTCGTGTCTTAATCGATAGCTCTCCGTGTCAAGAATTAGTCCCCGAAATATTTTTGCAATAGTTATTCGCCAAAAAAGTTTTACATCAACTTCTTTCAAAAAATTTATTGTTAATCGACGGTACAATTAAATTTAAGGCGAACTACGCCAAATGATAGGTAATTATGTATATTTTAAAATAGTTTTTGAAATAAATTAAAAAAAAAATTTTCTGTATCCTTTTTAAGGATAATTGTTGTTATCAATGTTCTCCGCCTAGGAAAAATTCGAAAAAAATATTGTAGATGTAATGATGTATCGTAAGCTGAATTCCGAAGAAAAAAAGATGGGGACTCTTACCGTTTAATTGCAAATTGTGATTGAGCGATTTCTCTCTTCAGCTTAGTAACATTACACTACTCTAAAATTAGTCCGGTCTTCCTTATCTCAAAAATTGTTTTCTTTATATTTTGTATGGTTAGTTTTCCAGATAACGGTAAATTTTTGCAGTTTTTGGGTATCACTACATTCAAAACTATTTTTCGTTAAGGTTGCCAGTGCGATAACCGCAAGTAGTACCTCGTTCGAAGGGAAATTAAAATACGCTTTCAATGACATACAACTTGTAGCGGTTGAATAAAACCTCGCTGAGCGATAGCTAGTCAAAAAATTTTTAATTTCTTGAGATTTTTTTTTTAATTGTTTTACTAATTTTTTTTCCGAGTCCCGAGATATAGGTAAATTTTTGCAGTTTTTGGGTATCACTACATTCAAAACTATTTTTCGTTAAGGTTGCCAGTGCGATAACCGCAAGTAGTACCTCGTTCGAAGGGAAATTAAAATACGCTTTCAATGACATACAACTTGTAGCGGTTGAATAAAACCTCGCTGAGCGATAGCTAGTCAAAAAATTTTTAATTTCTTGAGATTTTTTTTTTTAATTGTTTTACTAATTTTTTTTCCGAGTCCCGAGATATAGGTCAAATCGTGGACCCGGATAACCCCGGAATTTTTTTTGAGCAATATTGATATAAAAAGAAAGGCTTTGAGCAGGGATTTTACATGGAGCTATACTCATTATGATTCCTAGGTCGGGTCCCCAGAAATGGGTCAAAATGTGGACTCGGATGACCCCGGAACGTTTCTGACCATAGTTGGAACCCGATCGTACCACTCGTTCATACCAAGCGTTGCCAAAACTTTGGTTGTAGAGACATTTCAGAATCTACTGTGTATACTGTGCATAATCCTTTTTATAAAAACGATAAATATTTGAATAAAAAAATGAATCGCAAAAACCAACAAAATTCTGACTTTGACGAGCAAGGGTTTATTAAATCACTGCAAGTTGCATGTCGTTAGAAGTAGAGGTGCAAAACCATCGATAGTCGGACCACTCGATAGTTTCGATAGTCGAAAAAAAAACTATCGATACTATCGATAGTTTTTTATGAATATTTCACTAAAATAAAAAGAGGGATGGTTTTGTTTAGTTTTCTTTCCAAAAAGTCTTTAATTTTTTACGCAAAACAATAATTAAATAAAAGATCAAATAAGAATTAGATACTTCACTTACACTGAGAGAAAAATCAACCAAAAGTTGGTTAATAGTACTAATTTCACACTTGAAATGGAATCAATGCGAATTTTGTTTAATATTACCATTACCATTGTTGATATATTAGACAGTATTTTTGGTTATATAAACCATGATATTTGTTGATATAACAAAATGTTAGTTGAAATCTTCAACCAATTTTTTGTTACTATTAAACAATTTGTTGGTTATATTTTTATGCCAGTGGTGATCTATAAGAGAGTGTTAATATGTTAACTGAATACCAAAGAAAATTCCAAATACTCACTCTCTCGCTCTCTGCAATTCGGGTCCAGCCATTCAACTTCGTCAAGCACAAACGGTGTTGAAGACGATGGTAACAACAGAGTCGAAGCCATAAAGCTTCGTAAATATTTTTACTTTTTTTCAGATATGAATTAACCAATATTTTCGCTAATATAACAAATATACACGTTGGGGAAACCAACTTTCTGTTTGATATTGATTGTTACCAAAATATTGGTTAATGGTACAATGAAAATGTACATATTACATTTTTTCCTTTTGACATGAATAAATCAACCAATAAAACATTAACCAAGAAGTTGGTTGAAAAAACCATTGTACTTTTTTCTCTGTGTATGTATATAGCATTTTCTGGTTAAATTAAACCTTAAAAAGAGGGATGGTTTTGTTTACATTTTCCTTTTCAAAGTCTTTTTTTTTTTAACGCATAACATTAATTAATTAACAAAAGAACAACAAATAGGAATTAAATACTTCACTTATATATATAGCATTTTTTGGTTAAATTAAACCTTTTTCAATTTAAAATTTGCACTTGATGAACGCTATAGTAATAAAACTAAAAGTAGTACATTTGTTTTTTAGCATCTGGCGTTTTTAGTCCATAAAATATCCTTTTTGTTTCACATGAAAGAAATCGCTAAAAATAATGTTTTTATCAGATAACTTTGATATTACGTTAACAATTAAACGGGCTAATTTAAAAAAAAAATAAATTTTTTCTGATTTTTACAAGTTTTTATAAAAAACTTAATTTGAAAATCAAAACTTTCAAAAATCGGAAAAAATAAAAATTTTGACATTGACTAGATGTTATTTAGCGAGGTGTGGTTCAATTACTACAAGTTGTATATCGTTAGAAGCGTGGATTTTAGTCGCCTCTTACGACAGACATTCCTTACCACGGGTATATTCTAAGCCCCCTAACCCGCTGGGGTATTATTTTTGACCAATTTGATATCGAAATCCAACTCCTCCCAAACATTCAGTATTCTTCTCTTGGGACAAAACTACAAGAATGAATAGGGATAACCATCGATAGTGAAAAAAACTATCGATAGTGACACGAAATAAAAACTATCGATACTATCGATAGTGCCATCGATAGTTTTGCAGCTCTAGTTAGAAGCGTATTTTAATTATCTTTCTAACAAGTTACTGCTTGCGGTTATCGCACTTGCAAACTTAGCGAAAAATAGTGATACCCAAAATCTGCAAAAATTTACCGTTATCTCGAAAACTAACCATACAAAATATAAAGAAAACAATTTTTGAGATAAGGAAGACCGGACTAACACCCCTATACCTGAATTTTTTGGAATTATTTCAAATTAATAATTTTAGAGTAGTGTAATGTTACTAAGCTGAAGAGGGAAATCGCTCAATCACATTTTGCAATCAAACGGTAAGAGTCCCCATCTTTTTTTCTTCGGAATTCAGCTTACGATACATCATTACATCTACAATATTTTTTTCGAATTTTTCCTAGGCGGAGAACATTGATAACAACAATTATCCTTAAAAAGGATACAGAAAATTTTATTTTTAATTTATTTCAAAAACTATATTAAAATATACATAATTACCTACCATTTGGCGTAGTTCGCGTTAAATTTAATTATACCGTCGATTAACAATTGAAAGAAGTTGATGTAAAACTTTTTTGGCGAATAACTATTGCAAAAATGTTCATTTTGCAAAAATATTTCGGGGACTAATTCTTGACACGGAGAGCTATCGATTAAGACACGAATCATAAAAATCGAAGAAAAAAAAATTTTTTGTGCTGATTTGAAAAATTCTGACCCCGGTTTAATTTTGAAAAATATTTCATACGGTGTCTTCTTTTCGATTGTGTTTGTTAATGTCCGATTTTTTAGGAATGCTGCAGCTTTAATTACTTCTGGCCAATATTTTCTGTCCACTTTTGCTTCTGCCAAAAGGCATCTTGCCATATCCATTATTGATCTGTTATACCTCTCCGCTGTTCCGTTTAACTCATGAACGTATGGTGGGCAAGCTTTTATTTGAATACCCTTTTCCCTCGCAAACTGAGATACCTTTTCATTCATGCATTCTTTTCCATTATCGCATCGTAGCTCTTTGATAGTCTTGCCCGTATGATTTTGTATTTCATTCACATATTGCATCATACACTCGTGCACTTGATCTTTAGATTGAATACAATGTACCTTTGCTAATTTGCTATAGTCATCAATGAAGCTCAAAAAATATTTTTCGCCATTGTAACCCATAGTTTTGTGAGGCCCATTTAAATCCGTGTGTACAATATCAAGTATATCTCCAGCCTTTTTTCTATTATTATTGAATGGTAGATTATGCATCTTGTTTTCGATACAAATGGCGCATTTTGTATATTCTGTTTCGATTACTTCAGGTAACCCATCAAGCAATTTATTTTTGCACATAATTTGTAGATTTTTAAAGTTGATATGGCCAAGAGTTCGACGTAGTTTTTCTTTTACTGTTATTGTTTTATTTGTGGTGACGTTCGCTTTTAAGCTTGCTTTGGTCATGAAGCTTTTCATTTTGTATAATTTATCTCCTTTCGTTGCCATAGCTATAATTTTTTGATAACTGTTGAATATTTTCGAGTAACATCCTTTCGATATTATTGAGTGATTATCGGTGATTTTAGAAAAACTTAGTAAATTTGCTTTCATTTCTTTGACGTAGAATACATCACTTAATGTCACTTCAGAATTTTTATTATAGACTGGAACAAATGTTTTAATATTACCGACTTTAGTCGCTTCAAGTATTCTACCATCGCCAACTTTAACTTTTACGGGATTTTCTAATACTACATAATTTTCATAATACTCATCACTGTTTATGATATGGTCAGTGAAACCACTATCGAGCAACCACATTATTTCTTCTTTATTTGTGTTGTCATATTCGTTATCGGTTTTTATGTTATTCGCAATAGTAATTGAAAGCTGTTACCTTGATGTTCACCACCAAATTACTTCTTCCATTTTGGAGATTTCGATCATTACTAGATACATATTCCGGGCGTTTTCCTCGACTTCGTCCGCGGCTTCCTGCTCCAAGCCAACAATCTCGTTTGAAGTGTCCTGATTTTCCACAGTTGTAACATCTTGGTTTAGTTTGTGATGATCCCCCCCCGAAAGATTTGTTTTGTATAAAATTGATCTGACCATAAATATATTCGCATAAAATTATTAGCATACATTTCTTTTTCAAGAAAAAATTAATGAGAATAGTAATTTTTCGAAATTGGTAATTCGAAATTTAGCGCTTTTTCCCGAAGTATTATTTATAATTGTAACGTTTGTTGAGCCGTAGGGAAGTGCAAGATCCGCAGGAATTTTACCACAATTTACATTCTTTGTACTCATATTCGCTCTTTTGTGGTAAAATTCCCACGCTTCCTGCACTTTCCTACGGCTTAACAAACGCTACAATTATTATACGGTATTGCTGTTATTAACATGCTAATAACAGAAAAGTAACGCCAAAAATGTCAATAAAAATTGGATAAGAAATTCAACTGGTGAAGATAGGCTGAACGGACTTGCCCTAATGAGCATTAACAGAAATATCGATATCACAAATTCGCACAAAAACATAGGAAAATCAATCTACGATTTCAATAAATTGAATTATATTAATTAATAGAATTTAATGTAATTATCAGAATTTCTGAAACGGGCCACCCAAAACATAAAATATTTCCGTTTTGGTCGGCAGTGGCGTTTTTGGAAAGCTCTTAAACACCTGATTTCGTTTTTGGCGACAAAATTTTTTTTGTTATAAGTATACTTATAAGCAATTATTTTTTTTTTTTACCTTTTTTTAAACGCGATTGCAGACGATCTCCCAACCGATTTTGACAATTAAACCATTATTTTCTTTGTTTTTAAAAGTTTTTTATTATCATGTTTAAAAAAAAAATAAAAAAAAATTTTAAGTTAAATTCTTATGAAATTTCATGAAAGATGGTCGCAAAAATTGTGTTCGCCTCCTTTCCATAAAAAAAAATTAGCCGCATGTGCAAAATTTTACCCCTATAATATACAGAAGTCAAAAAAAATGGATCGCAATAGGGTAAGAATTTCTGAAACGGGCCACCCAAAACATAAAATATTTCCCTTTTGGTCGGGAGTCGCGTTTTTGGAAAGCTCTTTGTGACACCAATAAACACCTGATGTTTTTGGCGACAAATTTTTTTTTGTTATATATAAGCAATTAAATTTTTTTTTACCTTTTTTTTTAAAACGCGATTGCAGACGATCTACCTAACCGATTTTGACAATTAAACCAGCATTTTCTTTGTTTTTAAAAGTTTTTTATTATCATATGTTTAAAAAAAAAATAAAAAAAATTTTTAAGTTAAATTCTTATGAAATTTCATGAAAGATGGTCGCAAAAATTGTGTTCGCCTCCTTTCCATAAAAAAAAATTAGCCGCATGTGCAAAATTTTACTACCTATAATATTCAGAAGTCAAAAAAACTGGATCGCAATAGGGAAAAAATTAGTAATTTTTTATATGAAACTGAAATATGAAAATCTGTTCATTTAAACGCTTACAACTCTTGAACCGTGGTACGGAATCGCACGACATTAAGTACGCTTATTTACTATAATACCGTGAAGCCGTAAGACATAATCTAGCCATCATCGGAAAAGTGGGAGTGGTACCTCCCATACTAACTAATGCTTTCAATTCATGTAAATCTTTCAATATTTTTCATAAAACAGTGGCGATAGATAGATAAGTAAAGTATATGTTGAATATATACAAAAACACTGGAACTTGTTTATTTTATTGCGAATAAAAATAAATGTACATAGGTATCTCATATTTTAGTTCTCGATCTTGCATGGGAATATACGAGATTTCTTAGCCTATAACTCGACAAATAATTGAGATATTATGACGAAACTTGGTTTATACACTTTCATAACTTGTGTTAATAGACACGCAAAAATTTATTGAAATCGGTTTATGACCACGCCTACTTTTTAACAAACATATTTCTGGAACACCCTTTGGGAATTTGTAACGTGACATCTTTGTAACTAGAAGTCATAAAGGAGTGAAATTTTGCACAAAGAATAATATTCATATGCTTAGTTGGATGACTGATAAAAATGTTGAAAATGGGCGTGGCTACGCCCACTTTATGCAGCACTTGCTTTATATAAAATACACCGTGTTTCCATCAAACGCAAACAAACAATGAAAGCATACAGCTGAGTATTTAATGTTCGATTCCACTCGAACTTAGGCTTCCTTACTTGTTTTGTTTCATATTACCAAAGATACCTATTAAACTTTCGAGTTCCATTCCCTAACTATTCGGCGTGAGCGTATTAGCAAATTGTTGACTTGATCAGGGTTGCAAAACTAAATTTTCCGAAAACGAATATTGTGACATCACTTAACCAGCCCATGTTACACAAAGCACTCATCGTCAACGTTTGTAGCTAAGCTGGACTTAAATATATACTATGTAAATGTATCAATAACACTTTACACTAACCACAGATAACCCTATAACATTTATTTCGCAATAAAATAAACAAGTTCCAGTGTTTTTGTATGTATTCAACATCTACTTTACTTATCTATCTTTCGCCACTGTTTTATGAAAAATATTGAAAGATTTACATGAATTGAAAGCATTAGTTAGTATGGGAGGTACTACTCCCACTTTTCCGATGATGGCTAGATTATGTCTTGCGGCTTCACGGTATTATAGTAAATAAGCGTACTTAATGTCGTGCGATTCCGTACCACGCACAATGGGTGATTGCGGCCAAAAATAAATTCAAAATTAAAGTATGAGTAAAACCATTTTTTTAAACAGAGATCGACAGATACATCAAATTGTAATAAAAAAGCTTATATAAAAATTTTTGAGTATCTTTTCGTTTAGCCGTACAGGGTGCCCATAGTTGAGCAAAAAATAGGTCCTTTTATTTCTCAATGAACACACCTCATACAAAACGCTCTTTCTCATTTAACTGTTAACCTACATACACGAATGATACATCGTTACATAGATAATGATTTTCTCTTTCAGAAAAAATAACTTAACAAATATTCACAAAAAATGTCGATGATAAAAAAATTTTCCTCGACTTTGAATAAAAAAATAAAAAAAACAAAAAATATTACCTCCTCAATTTTTTTTTATGCTTTGAAATAATATATTCTTAATCAAACTGCATTTTCACTTTAAAAATCCACTTGCTCCATTTGCTTTTGTAATTTTTTTCCCATCTGCCTAAAACTGTGTTTTTGTAAATGCATTAATTATGTTACTTTTGACATTATGAAAAACGTGTATATTTAGGCGACTAATCGAATATTTCTCTATCGTCTTTCAGCAAATGGTCCATACTTTAAAATTATGAGGTAATTTTTTTTATCAGCGTTAATTGTTATCTTTGGCAGCTTTTTTATTTTAGAATATAAAAAAAAAAATTGTTAAAATTGTAAAATTTTAAAATGAAATTAAAAAAAAACAAAAAATATTACCTCCTCAATTTTTTAATATTTGATGCTCCTGAATGTCTTTTAAAAACTGGCGAAAAAATTGTAAAAATTCGTTTGCTCCATTTTGTTTTATGAACATTTTTATGGAAGGTGTTTTTTGAGTTTTGGTACATTTTTCCCATACAAAATGCCCAGAAGTATGCTTCAAAAAGTTTAAATTTTTTTGTATGGGGAATATTTGTCAAAATGGTGAAACTTAAATATCGATATTTCCAATTCTAATTAAGATATTCGAAGAAACTAAACGCTGTTTTCAAGGGTAATGATTGTGCTTTCAACTGGTTAAATCGAACTTGAGTGGAAAGTAATTATATAAAAGATATTAAGCAGGGAATAGAGCCAAAAAACGTGTTTTTTTCCTATTTGGGCATGAATATCTCAGAAACTAGAAACAATTTGGAAAATCTGACTCCAGACTCAGGTTTATCACACTGAAATCCTTTAGAAAAGTGTAATTTCATTTCCGGTATAAAATTTTTTTGAAATGCGATTTTTTTTGTATGAAAGTTTTATGATAAATGCTTATAACATACTTAAAAGTGCATATATTTTTAATTTAAAAACGGTGAAGTGCTTTACCCTTTTTCCAAAATGATTACCGCATTTGATTTATATTTCAAAAATGTATACACTAATCAAAATGGAGCATTTTAGCTATAATAGTTAGGAAAATGCTGAAATTTCAAAAATACCGTTATATGGGAGGTGGGCGTATTTGTGGGTGGATTTTTTTTAATTTTCACAGTTTACTAACTTCAACCAAAAAAGCTTAAGTTCCGAGTTTCAAGATTCTAGCTTAATTATTACTATTTTTGGCCGCGTTTGTATGGAGGTGCCCCCACTGTGCCACGGTTCAAGAGTTGTAAGCGTTTAAATGAACAGATTTTCATATTTCAGTTTCATATAAAAAATTACGCGACTGCCGACCAAAAATGAAATATTTATGTTTTGGGTGGCCCGTTTCAGAAATTCTTACCCAATAGGAAAAAAATTTGTATTTTTATATGAAACTGAAATATGAAAATCTGTTCATTTAAACGCTAATAACTTTTGAACCGTGGCACAATGGGTGATTGCGGCCAAAAATAAATTCAAAATTAAAGTATGAGTAAAACCATTTTTTTAAACAGAGATCGACAGATACATCAAATTGTAATAAAAAAGCTTATATAAAAATTTTTGAGTATCTTTTCGTTTAGCCGTACAGGGTGCCCAAAGTTGAGCAAAAAATAGGTCCTTTTATTTCTCAATGAACACACCTCATACAAAACGCTCTTTCTCATTTAACTGTTAACCTACATACACGAATGATACATCGTTACATAGATAATGATTTTCTCTTTCAGAAAAAATAACTTAGTTGTAAATAGCGCTCACTGTTGAATTTATATGAATTTTCAAATATTCACAAAAAATGTCGATGATAAAAAAATTTTCCTCGACTTTGAATAAAAAAATAAAAAAAACAAAAAATATTACCTCCTCAATTTTTTTTTATGCTTTGAAATAATATATTCTTAATCAAACTGCATTTTCACTTTAAAAATCCACTTGCTCCATTTGCTTTTGTAATTTTTTCCCATCTGCCTAAAACTGTGTTTTTGTAAATGCATTAATTATGTTACTTTTGACATTATGAAAAACGTGTATATTTAGGCGACTAATCGAATATTTCTCTATCGTCTTTCAGCAAATGGTCCATACTTTAAAATTATGAGGTAATTTTTTTTATCAGCGTTAATTGTTATCTTTGGCAGCTTTTTTATTTTAGAATATAAAAAAAAAAATTGTTAAAATTGTAAAATTTTAAAATGAAATTAAAAAAAAACAAAAAATATTACCTCCTCAATTTTTTAATATTTGATGCTCCTGAATGTCTTTTAAAAACTGGCGAAAAAATTGTAAAAATTCGTTTGCTCCATTTTGTTTTATGAACATTTTTATGGAAGGTGTTTTTTGAGTTTTGGTACATTTTTCCCATACAAAATGCCCAGAAGTATGCTTCAAAAAGTTTAAATTTTTTTGTATGGGGAATATTTGTCAAAATGGTGAAACTTAAATATCGATATTTCCAATTCTAATTAAGATATTCGAAGAAACTAAACGCTGTTTTCAAGGGTAATGATTGTGCTTTCAACTGGTTAAATCGAACTTGAGTGGAAAGTAATTATATAAAAGATATTAAGCAGGGAATAGAGCCAAAAAACGTGTTTTTTTTCCTATTTGGGCATGAATATCTCAGAAACTAGAAACAATTTGGAAAATCTGACTCCAGACTCAGGTTTATCACACTGAAATCCTTTAGAAAAGTGTAATTTCATTTCCGGTATAAAATTTTTTTGAAATGCGATTTTTTTTGTATGAAAGTTTTATGATAAATGCTTATAACATACTTAAAAGTGCATATATTTTTAATTTAAAAACGGTGAAGTGCTTTACCCTTTTTCCAAAATGATTACCGCATTTGATTTATATTTCAAAAATGTATACACTAATCAAAATGGAGCATTTTAGCTATAATAGTTAGGAAAATGCTGAAATTTCAAAAATACCGTTATATGGGAGGTGGGCGTATTTGTGGGTGGATTTTGTTCAAATTTTCACAGTTTACTAACTTCAACCAAAAAAGCTTAAGTTCCGAGTTTCAAGATTCTAGCTTAATTATTACTATTTTTGGCCGCGTTTTTTTGGAGGTGCCCCCACTGTGCCACGGTTCAAGAGTTGTAAGCGTTTAAATGAACAGATTTTCATATTTCAGTTTCATATAAAAAATTACGCGACTGCCGACCAAAAATGAAATATTTATGTTTTGGGTGGCCCGTTTCAGAAATTCTTACCCAATAGGAAAAAAATTTGTATTTTTATATGAAACTGAAATATGAAAATCTGTTCATTTAAACGCTAATAACTTTTGAACCGTGGCACAATGGGTGATTGCGGCCAAAAATAAATTCAAAATTAAAGTATGAGTAAAACCATTTTTTTAAACAGAGATCGACAGATACATCAAATTGTAATAAAAAAGCTTATATAAAAATTTTTGAGTATCTTTTCGTTTAGCCGTACAGGGTGCCCAAAGTTGAGCAAAAAATAGGTCCTTTTATTTCTCAATGAACACACCTCATACAAAACGCTCTTTCTCATTTAACTGTTAACCTACATACACGAATGATACATCGTTACATAGATAATGATTTTCTCTTTCAGAAAAAATAACTTAGTTGTAAATAGCGCTCACTGTTGAATTTATATGAATTTTCAAATATTCACAAAAAATGTCGATGATAAAAAAATTTTCCTCGACTTTGAATAAAAAAATAAAAAAAACAAAAAATATTACCTCCTCAATTTTTTTTTATGCTTTGAAATAATATATTCTTAATCAAACTGCATTTTCACTTTAAAAATCCACTTGCTCCATTTGCTTTTGTAATTTTTTTCCCATCTGCCTAAAACTGTGTTTTTGTAAATGCATTAATTATGTTACTTTTGACATTATGAAAAACGTGTATATTTAGGCGACTAATCGAATATTTCTCTATCGTCTTTCAGCAAATGGTCCATACTTTAAAATTATGAGGTAATTTTTTTTATCAGCGTTAATTGTTATCTTTGGCAGCTTTTTTATTTTAGAATATAAAAAAAAAAAATTGTTAAAATTGTAAAATTTTAAAATGAAATTAAAAAAAAACAAAAAATATTACCTCCTCAATTTTTTAATATTTGATGCTCCTGAATGTCTTTTAAAAACTGGCGAAAAAATTGTAAAAATTCGTTTGCTCCATTTTGTTTTATGAACATTTTTATGGAAGGTGTTTTTTGAGTTTTGGTACATTTTTCCCATACAAAATGCCCAGAAGTATGCTTCAAAAAGTTTAAATTTTTTTGTATGGGGAATATTTGTCAAAATGGTGAAACTTAAATATCGATATTTCCAATTCTAATTAAGATATTCGAAGAAACTAAACGCTGTTTTCAAGGGTAATGATTGTGCTTTCAACTGGTTAAATCGAACTTGAGTGGAAAGTAATTATATAAAAGATATTAAGCAGGGAATAGAGCCAAAAAACGTGTTTTTTTCCTATTTGGGCATGAATATCTCAGAAACTAGAAACAATTTGGAAAATCTGACTCCAGACTCAGGTTTATCACACTGAAATCCTTTAGAAAAGTGTAATTTCATTTCCGGTATAAAATTTTTTTGAAATGCGATTTTTTTTGTATGAAAGTTTTATGATAAATGCTTATAACATACTTAAAAGTGCATATATTTTTAATTTAAAAACGGTGAAGTGCTTTACCCTTTTTCCAAAATGATTACCGCATTTGATTTATATTTCAAAAATGTATACACTAATCAAAATGGAGCATTTTAGCTATAATAGTTAGGAAAATGCTGAAATTTCAAAAATACCGTTATATGGGAGGTGGGCGTATTTGTGGGTGGATTTTGTTCAAATTTTCACAGTTTACTAACTTCAACCAAAAAAGCTTAAGTTCCGAGTTTCAAGATTCTAGCTTAATTATTACTATTTTTGGCCGCGTTTGTATGGAGGTGCCCCCACTGTGCGTGGTACGGAATCGCACGACATTAAGTACGCTTATTTACTATAATACCGTGAAGCCGTAAGACTTAATATAGCCATCATCGGAAAAGTGGGAGTGGTACCTCCCGAGGGCATAGATCACAGGATATAGTTTCCTGAAGGGGAAAAAGGGCCGAAACGTGGAAAATAGTTATAATGGTTGCACTATGGAGAAATACTTTATATAAAATTTTTTTTTTTTTTTTGCACTTAAGCAAACTAGATTTCGTGCAATTGAATATAAAGTAGCCCGGTGTTTTATGTTATAAAATAAGGTTCGTATACGTACATATGTACATATATAGCAAGAGAGTGGTAGTGAAAAATTGATCTGCACTACCAATCAATAATTAATACGAGTGCAAATTTGACTTGCAACAGGCCAATCAATTTATAAACTGCAATGAAGCTTATGGGATATTGTACACATATAATTAGGCTTAGAAAAGTGAACGGAAACCAACACAGAATGGTAATACGTCCTATATGCATAAGTATTTCTTTACCTTCCTCTTCTTTAAAAAAAATTTACTGAAACTTTAACATCCATTGATATATACAAGACATATTAACATGCCGTCGTTCCAGTCCTCATGTATGACGCAGAAGCATGGACTATATCAAAAGCATATGAGATGGCGCTTGGAGTATTCGAGAGGAAAGTTCTTCGGAGGATTTATGGATCTTTGCGCGATAGCGAGGGCGAGTATCGACGGAGATTTAACGACGAGCTGTACGCAGACATCGACATTGTTCAGCGAATAAAGATCCAGCGGCTGCGCTGGGCAGGTCATGTCGTGAGAATGGACGAAGGTGCTCCAGCCAAGAAAGTATTTCTATCGAAACCCGCTGAACGCAGAAGAAAAGGGAGGCCTCCACTGCGTTGGGAAGATCAGGTGGACAGTGATGCTGACTCCCTAGGCATTCCCAAATGGCGCCACGCTGCACGAAACAGAAATAGCTGGCGCGCTTTATTGAACTCGGCCAGAATCGTCTAGACGGTTACGTGCCAATTAAGTAAGTAAGTAAGTAGTATAAACTACAATGGGAATAAATATGCAATTTATAAGAGTATCTGAACTTGAGATTTTACTTAATGTCTGTCATAATGGAATATTAGAAAACTAAATTATATAAGAAAATTATTATTTATAACCGTAGATTTCCAGAAGAGAATATGTGACTTACTTTTGAAGTATAGTTAAGGCTCCTGGCAACTGACAATCTGGCATGTCAAGCAGTGTGTGTGTGTGTAAGTTTTTTTTGGGTGTTAGTGCAATCGGCAGTCGTCGTGCTACACGTTCTTGTTGTCGGGCTCGCGTTGATGATAATCAAAACTTTTCGATATTTGCGTCAATCACCCGACACTCACACATATACACTGCTTGACAGTCCAGATTTTAAGTGGCCAAGGGCCTTAAGAGTTTGATATATGTATAATAAGCGATATTTGTGTACTGTTAAATTATATGTAGTCACAAAAATTTAAATTTTTATCATTTGTAAAAAAAAATTTTAGTTTTTTGGTAATTCTTATTTCAATTTTGGTAAATTTTTTACATTGGTTTAACATTATTTTATACGCCGGATCCAGCTCACTTATATATTCCAGCTGCTTATTTGAGATGGCACTGTAGATGTAATTTGTTGCTTGTATGTCTCGTTTTTCCCACTCCTGTATTTTATCTGTAGCAGCTCTTTCCCGCGTAGCTACATCTCTGCACTTTTTGAACTGTAGAAATTTTAGCACCCGCAACCTCCAGTTGCTGTAGTCTGTGCCATCAAAGATTGGTATTACGATGTCGCTATTTTTCACAGTGGCCATTTTGTTCGTCTTCTTGTATTCTCTTATTCTTAACTTAACTCAATCGCGATTTTTCTCGTACAACCTTCTGTCTGCTACCATGTTAATAAAAGCCATCGAATATTTATGCTGGTATTTTTATTTGTATACTTTTATTTTTAGGTTAAATTCATTTTCATGTTTTCACGTGCGTAATACCAAAAAGGAAGTTAAAGAAGAATAAATGCAAGTACTGAGATGATAGAAAATAATCGGAAGTGTATCGATTTCTTCCTAGCTCAGTGTTGCCATATTGATGGAATATAAATGTACGACTATATAATATATTGTGACGAATATAATCGGTTCAACTCACATCACTAATAATGACTGAACACACCTCTAAGGAAACTGCCAGAACTAGAAGAAGAGACCAGATAATTTCCAGTGTTGCCAGAATTTTCCAGATTGCGTTTGACAGACTATATAAGGCGGCGAGAAGGCGCTTCGCAGTCAGTCGTAACTTAACCGTAGAAGTGTTAACATCAAGTCGAGTAAAACAAGTGTAAACTTTTTAGTCGTGAAATAAAGCAGCGTGAATTAAGAAGTAAATAAAGACTTTTATTTAACAATTTAGTGATACGAACCCGATAGAAATAATCGAGCTATCGACAAATACGTAACAATTGGTGTCAGAATTGGAATTGTTAAATAAATTCCAGGACCAAGGATAACGAAGCAAGGATAACGAAACAAGGATAACGAAATAAGGATAATGGCAAAGTTAAACGAACTGAAAATCCAAGAGCTTAAAAAGGAGTTAGAAAAGAGAAACCTGAGTACAAGCGGCAATAAAATTGAACTACAGGCAAGGTTAAGAGTAGCTATGGAAGCATATAACATTAATGTAGATGAGTTTGATTTCAACGATGATGTGGAAGAGGTCCAAAAGAAAGAAACCCAGAAGGAAGAGGCTCCACGGTCTGTAGCAAACGTAGACATGAACTCGATATTGGCTGTACTGACACAAATATCGGCCAAAATGGAAGATCAACAGGCACAGATATCGGCAAAAATGGAAGATCAACAGGCACAGATGTCGGCAAAAATGGAAGAACAACAGGCACAGATAACGTCCAAAATGGAATTGCAACAGTCAGTACTTTCATCACAGGTGTCCGGCATTGCGGCTCAGTTGGAGGCACAAGAAGAACGCATGTCCTTACAATTCAAGGCACAGGATGCAAAAATTATACAAGTTAAGGAGGTCCTTGAAGAAAGACAAGAAAAATTAGGGGACGATGTAAAAGCATTGAAAGCCCGTCTTCAGGATATTCAACTAAGTCGTCCAATCACTTCAACTGCTACACAGAAGATAAAACCTCCGTCGTTTGATGGAAGCGGTCCATTTCAAGTATTCAAGCTACAATTTGAGAAAACGGCAGTTGTAAATAATTGGAGTGCGGAGGACAAAGTCGCTGCCCTGTTCGTAGCATTGAAAGGACCTGCAGCAGAAATATTACAGATTGTTAGCGAGGGCGAAAGGAACAGCTATGACGCAATTATGGGTGCCGTTGAAAGACGTTAAGGTAGCGAGCACAGGAAGCAGATATACCAAATGGAGTTGCAGAATCGCTTCCAGAAACCAAATGAGACGTTACAAGAATTTTCTTCTTAGATTGAGAGGCTAGCTCATTTGGCAAACGCAGGAGCACCTCAAGAATTCATCGAAAAAATGAAAATTCAAAGCTTCATCAATGGAATACGAGATATTGAAACGAAGCGGGCTACCTATGCAAACCCAAAAGGAACTTTCGTTAAAACGGTCTCATATGCGTTGACGCAGGAAACAGCATCTTTGTTGAGTAAGCCCACTTACAAAGCTCATCGGGTGGAAGTGGATGCGCAAGACTTGCTAACTAAGATATTGGAGGTGTTGAATGAATTGCAGAAAAAGAGGAATAGAGCTGTGAAATGCTTCAGGTGCAGGAAAACAGGACACATAGCACGTCATTGTAGCAAGGGCTCCAGTAATTTCAGCACTGTGGACAAGCGAAAGCGCAAGGTTGACGGGCATGAGCAGATGTCCAAATCAATAGATCGCCAGAAAGGAACCATACAAGGAAATACTGATGCAATATTGCGAAAACCATGTAACCTCGAACGAAAGAATTCCTCCAGAGCTGAGCGGAAGGAAGTCGTCGTAAATGTTCGGCGAATGACAATAACATCCACAGACGAATGGGACGCGGAACAGCTAAGGAAGTGTCAGCTTGAAGATCCTGACACGTGTAATGATCGGTTTGGAGCAAAATGAACGACCATCAAAAGAAGAGATGTCAGCAGAGAGTCCTGTTGCCAAATCATGTTGGGCACAGTGGAATAGTTTGCAATTGGTAAATGGTTGCGTACATCGTGTTTGGGAGAGTGAAGATGGTCAAAGCTCTAAAACATTGATAGTTGTTCCAAGGAAAAAAATATCGGATGTGCTAAATGAACTACACAATGGTCCAAGTGGAGGTCATCTTGGAGTAACAAAGGCGGTAGAGAAAATCAAGAAGAGGTTTTATTGGGTCGGATGCCGTCAGACAGTTGTTGAGTGGATTGCGAACTGCGATGTATGCATAAAGGCTAAGGGTTCCAAATCCAGGAGTCATGGGCTGATGAAACAATACAACTCAGGAGCACCATTTGAGAGAATTGCCATGAATGTAGCTGGGCCATTTCCTACTAGCAAACTTGGAAACAAATATGTACTGGTGGTCATGGATTACTTCAGCAAATGGCCGGAGGTGTACCCGATTCCAAATCAAGAAGCAGAAACTATAGCCGAAGTATTCACCAACAATTGGGTGATTAGATATGGTGCACCTATAGAGCTACATTCTGACCAAGGAAGGAACTTCGAATCAGTTGTGTTCCAGGAGATGTGCAAGACACTGGGTATTAGGAAAACCCGTACAACTGCGTTACATCCACAATCAGACGGCATGGTAGAAAGATTTAACAGAACATTAGAGGAACATTTACGAAAAGTGGTGGACAAGTTCCAGAGAGATTGGGACACTCATATTCCTCTGTTCCTGATGGCATATCGATCGGCCGTACACGATACAACAGGTCAGACTCCTGCAAAAGTAATCTTTGGTAGTGATCTTCGACTGCCAGCTGACTTGAAATTTGGGATAAATGCCGATACGGGAATAAATGCCAGACAGTCTAACAACGTTCTGGAAGAGGAAATGAGAGAAATACATGAACTTGTAAGACAGTGAACAAAGATCATGAGTGACAAGATGAAGGCCAGATACGACAAGGCGATGAACTCAGAAGGATTTGTTGAGGGAGATTTAGTTTTGCTATACAACCCGCAGCGAAAGAAAGGTTTGTCCCCGAAATTGCAGTGTACTTGGGAAGGCCCATACAAAGTGATGAAACGGCTCAACGATGTTGTGTATCGCATACAAACGATTGGAAGACCGAGGAATAAAATGAAAGTGGTTCATCTGGAAAGGCTAGCAGCATTTGGAACAAGTAATGTGTCAGATCGGGACGATCAGACTTAGGTGGAGGGCAGTGTGGCGAATATAATCGGTTCCACTCTCGCATCACTAAATGACTCTCTAAGGAAACTGCCAGAACTAGAAGAAGAGACCAGATAATTTCCAGTGTTGCCAGAATTTTCCAGATTGCGTTTGACAGACTATATAAGGCGGCGAGCAGGCGCTCCGCAGTCAGTCGTAACTTAACCGTATAAGTGTTAACATCAAGTCAAGTAAAACAAGTGTAGACTTTTTAGTCGTGAAATAAAGCGGTGTGAATTAAGAAGTAAATAAAGACTTATTTAACAATTTAGTGATACGAACCCGATAGAAATAATCGAGCTATCGACAAATACGTAACAATATTGTAGTGTAATTTTAATGTTTTTGGGCAATCACATTTTCACCGATAACTCAGTTATCGACAAATTTATCGAAATATATCGTAGTCCAAATGAAACCTGGGGCCATCCCCTTTCGTTTGATTGCCATATTGTAGGGTAATTTTAATGTTTTTGGGGAATCACATGTTGACCGATAACTCAGTTATCGATAAATTTATCGAAATATATCGAAGTCCAAATGAAGCCTGGGGACATCCCCTATCGTTTGATACCCATATTGTAGGGTAATATTAAGGTTCCTAGTAGGGTCGGAACCCCCAAAATTAAAAAAAAATAGTCTGTACTTTCTTCCGGGTTTTACCCTGTACCCGGGTATATGTATACACATTTTCATAGTTGTTTATTGAGAAAATAACTGCGACTAAAAACTACAAGTTGCGCGCCGTCGCATTTGCTCCACAGTTACAAGCTGTTTGTTTGCTAACGACTATCTCATTTTGTAGTCAAGTTGTTTACTTTTCCTAAAATTGTAAAAATTCGTTTGCTCCATTTTGTTTTATGAACATTTTTATGGAAGGTGTTTTTTGAGTTTTGGTACATTTTTCCCATACAAAATGCCCAGAAGTATGCTTCAAAAAGTTTAAATTTTTTTGTATGGGGAATATTTGTCAAAATGGTGAAACTTAAATATCGATATTTCCAATTCTAATTAAGATATTCGAAGAAACTAAACGCTGTTTTCAAGGGTAATGATTGTGCTTTCAACTGGTTAAATCGAACTTGAGTGGAAAGTAATTATATAAAAGATATTAAGCAGGGAATAGAGCCAAAAAACGTGTTTTTTTCCTATTTGGGCATGAATATCTCAGAAACTAGAAACAATTTGGAAAATCTGACTCCAGACTCAGGTTTATCACACTGAAATCCTTTAGAAAAGTGTAATTTCATTTCCGGTATAAAATTTTTTTGAAATGCGATTTTTTTTGTATGAAAGTTTTATGATAAATGCTTATAACATACTTAAAAGTGCATATATTTTTAATTTAAAAACGGTGAAGTGCTTTACCCTTTTTCCAAAATGATTACCGCATTTGATTTATATTTCAAAAATGTATACACTAATCAAAATGGAGCATTTTAGCTATAATAGTTAGGAAAATGCTGAAATTTCAAAAATACCGTTATATGGGAGGTGGGCGTATTTGTGGGTGGATTTTGTTCAAATTTTCACAGTTTACTAACTTCAACCAAAAAAGCTTAAGTTCCGAGTTTCAAGATTCTAGCTTAATTATTACTATTTTTGGCCGCGTTTGTATGGAGGTGCCCCCACTGTGCGTGGTACGGAATCGCACGACATTAAGTACGCTTATTTACTATAATACCGTGAAGCCGTAAGACTTAATATAGCCATCATCGGAAAAGTGGGAGTGGTACCTCCCGAGGGCATAGATCACAGGATATAGTTTCCTGAAGGGGAAAAAGGGCCGAAACGTGGAAAATAGTTATAATGGTTGCACTATGGAGAAATACTTTATATAAAATTTTTTTTTTTTTTTTGCACTTAAGCAAACTAGATTTCGTGCAATTGAATATAAAGTAGCCCGGTGTTTTATGTTATAAAATAAGGTTCGTATACGTACATATGTACATATATAGCAAGAGAGTGGTAGTGAAAAATTGATCTGCACTACCAATCAATAATTAATACGAGTGCAAATTTGACTTGCAACAGGCCAATCAATTTATAAACTGCAATGAAGCTTATGGGATATTGTACACATATAATTAGGCTTAGAAAAGTGAACGGAAACCAACACAGAATGGTAATACGTCCTATATGCATAAGTATTTCTTTACCTTCCTCTTCTTTAAAAAAAATTTACTGAAACTTTAACATCCATTGATATATACAAGACATATTAACATGCCGTCGTTCCAGTCCTCATGTATGACGCAGAAGCATGGACTATATCAAAAGCATATGAGATGGCGCTTGGAGTATTCGAGAGGAAAGTTCTTCGGAGGATTTATGGATCTTTGCGCGATAGCGAGGGCGAGTATCGACGGAGATTTAACGACGAGCTGTACGCAGACATCGACATTGTTCAGCGAATAAAGATCCAGCGGCTGCGCTGGGCAGGTCATGTCGTGAGAATGGACGAAGGTGCTCCAGCCAAGAAAGTATTTCTATCGAAACCCGCTGAACGCAGAAGAAAAGGGAGGCCTCCACTGCGTTGGGAAGATCAGGTGGACAGTGATGCTGACTCCCTAGGCATTCCCAAATGGCGCCACGCTGCACGAAACAGAAATAGCTGGCGCGCTTTATTGAACTCGGCCAGAATCGTCTAGACGGTTACGTGCCAATTAAGTAAGTAAGTAAGTAGTATAAACTACAATGGGAATAAATATGCAATTTATAAGAGTATCTGAACTTGAGATTTTACTTAATGTCTGTCATAATGGAATATTAGAAAACTAAATTATATAAGAAAATTATTATTTATAACCGTAGATTTCCAGAAGAGAATATGTGACTTACTTTTGAAGTATAGTTAAGGCTCCTGGCAACTGACAATCTGGCATGTCAAGCAGTGTGTGTGTGTGTAAGTTTTTTTTGGGTGTTAGTGCAATCGGCAGTCGTCGTGCTACACGTTCTTGTTGTCGGGCTCGCGTTGATGATAATCAAAACTTTTCGATATTTGCGTCAATCACCCGACACTCACACATATACACTGCTTGACAGTCCAGATTTTAAGTGGCCAAGGGCCTTAAGAGTTTGATATATGTATAATAAGCGATATTTGTGTACTGTTAAATTATATGTAGTCACAAAAATTTAAATTTTTATCATTTGTAAAAAAAAATTTTAGTTTTTTGGTAATTCTTATTTCAATTTTGGTAAATTTTTTACATTGGTTTAACATTATTTTATACGCCGGATCCAGCTCACTTATATATTCCAGCTGCTTATTTGAGATGGCACTGTAGATGTAATTTGTTGCTTGTATGTCTCGTTTTTCCCACTCCTGTATTTTATCTGTAGCAGCTCTTTCCCGCGTAGCTACATCTCTGCACTTTTTGAACTGTAGAAATTTTAGCACCCGCAACCTCCAGTTGCTGTAGTCTGTGCCATCAAAGATTGGTATTACGATGTCGCTATTTTTCACAGTGGCCATTTTGTTCGTCTTCTTGTATTCTCTTATTCTTAACTTAACTCAATCGCGATTTTTCTCGTACAACCTTCTGTCTGCTACCATGTTAATAAAAGCCATCGAATATTTATGCTGGTATTTTTATTTGTATACTTTTATTTTTAGGTTAAATTCATTTTCATGTTTTCACGTGCGTAATACCAAAAAGGAAGTTAAAGAAGAATAAATGCAAGTACTGAGATGATATAAATTAATGGGAAGTGTATCGATTTCTTCCTAGCTCAGTGTTGCCATATTGATGGAATATAAATGTACGACTATATAATATATTGTGACGAATATAATCGGTTCAACTCACATCACTAATAATGACTGAACACACCTCTAAGGAAACTGCCAGAACTAGAAGAAGAGACCAGATAATTTCCAGTGTTGCCAGAATTTTCCAGATTGCGTTTGACAGACTATATAAGGCGGCGAGAAGGCGCTTCGCAGTCAGTCGTAACTTAACCGTAGAAGTGTTAACATCAAGTCGAGTAAAACAAGTGTAAACTTTTTAGTCGTGAAATAAAGCAGCGTGAATTAAGAAGTAAATAAAGACTTTTATTTAACAATTTAGTGATACGAACCCGATAGAAATAATCGAGCTATCGACAAATACGTAACAATTGGTGTCAGAATTGGAATTGTTAAATAAATTCCAGGACCAAGGATAACGAAGCAAGGATAACGAAACAAGGATAACGAAATAAGGATAATGGCAAAGTTAAACGAACTGAAAATCCAAGAGCTTAAAAAGGAGTTAGAAAAGAGAAACCTGAGTACAAGCGGCAATAAAATTGAACTAAAGGCAAGGTTAAGAGTAGCTATGGAAGCATATAACATTAATGTAGATGAGTTTGATTTCAACGATGATGTGGAAGAGGTCCAAAAGAAAGAAACCCAGAAGGAAGAGGCTCCACGGTCTGTAGCAAACGTAGACATGAACTCGATATTGGCTGTACTGACACAAATATCGGCCAAAATGGAAGATCAACAGGCACAGATATCGGCAAAAATGGAAGATCAACAGGCACAGATGTCGGCAAAAATGGAAGAACAACAGGCACAGATAACGTCCAAAATGGAATTGCAACAGTCAGTACTTTCATCACAGGTGTCCGGCATTGCGGCTCAGTTGGAGGCACAAGAAGAACGCATGTCCTTACAATTCAAGGCACAGGATGCAAAAATTATACAAGTTAAGGAGGTCCTTGAAGAAAGACAAGAAAAATTAGGGGACGATGTAAAAGCATTGAAAGCCCGTCTTCAGGATATTCAACTAAGTCGTCCAATCACTTCAACTGCTACACAGAAGATAAAACCTCCGTCGTTTGATGGAAGCGGTCCATTTCAAGTATTCAAGCTACAATTTGAGAAAACGGCAGTTGTAAATAATTGGAGTGCGGAGGACAAAGTCGCTGCCCTGTTCGTAGCATTGAAAGGACCTGCAGCAGAAATATTACAGATTGTTAGCGAGGGCGAAAGGAACAGCTATGACGCAATTATGGGTGCCGTTGAAAGACGTTAAGGTAGCGAGCACAGGAAGCAGATATACCAAATGGAGTTGCAGAATCGCTTCCAGAAACCAAATGAGACGTTACAAGAATTTTCTTCTTAGATTGAGAGGCTAGCTCATTTGGCAAACGCAGGAGCACCTCAAGAATTCATCGAAAAAATGAAAATTCAAAGCTTCATCAATGGAATACGAGATATTGAAACGAAGCGGGCTACCTATGCAAACCCAAAAGGAACTTTCGTTAAAACGGTCTCATATGCGTTGACGCAGGAAACAGCATCTTTGTTGAGTAAGCCCACTTACAAAGCTCATCGGGTGGAAGTGGATGCGCAAGACTTGCTAACTAAGATATTGGAGGTGTTGAATGAATTGCAGAAAAAGAGGAATAGAGCTGTGAAATGCTTCAGGTGCAGGAAAACAGGACACATAGCACGTCATTGTAGCAAGGGCTCCAGTAATTTCAGCACTGTGGACAAGCGAAAGCGCAAGGTTGACGGGCATGAGCAGATGTCCAAATCAATAGATCGCCAGAAAGGAACCATACAAGGAAATACTGATGCAATATTGCGAAAACCATGTAACCTCGAACGAAAGAATTCCTCCAGAGCTGAGCGGAAGGAAGTCGTCGTAAATGTTCGGCGAATGACAATAACATCCACAGACGAATGGGACGCGGAACAGCTAAGGAAGTGTCAGCTTGAAGATCCTGACACGTGTAATGATCGGTTTGGAGCAAAATGAACGACCATCAAAAGAAGAGATGTCAGCAGAGAGTCCTGTTGCCAAATCATGTTGGGCACAGTGGAATAGTTTGCAATTGGTAAATGGTTGCGTACATCGTGTTTGGGAGAGTGAAGATGGTCAAAGCTCTAAAACATTGATAGTTGTTCCAAGGAAAAAAATATCGGATGTGCTAAATGAACTACACAATGGTCCAAGTGGAGGTCATCTTGGAGTAACAAAGGCGGTAGAGAAAATCAAGAAGAGGTTTTATTGGGTCGGATGCCGTCAGACAGTTGTTGAGTGGATTGCGAACTGCGATGTATGCATAAAGGCTAAGGGTCCCAAATCCAGGAGTCATGGGCTGATGAAACAATACAACTCAGGAGCACCATTTGAGAGAATTGCCATGAATGTAGCTGGGCCATTTCCTACTAGCAAACTTGGAAACAAATATGTACTGGTGGTCATGGATTACTTCAGCAAATGGCCGGAGGTGTACCCGATTCCAAATCAAGAAGCAGAAACTATAGCCGAAGTATTCACCAACAATTGGGTGATTAGATATGGTGCACCTATAGAGCTACATTCTGACCAAGGAAGGAACTTCGAATCAGTTGTGTTCCAGGAGATGTGCAAGACACTGGGTATTAGGAAAACCCGAACAACTGCGTTACATCCACAATCAGACGGCATGGTAGAAAGATTTAACAGAACATTAGAGGAACATTTACGAAAAGTGGTGGACAAGTTCCAGAGAGATTGGGACACTCATATTCCTCTGTTCCTGATGGCATATCGATCGGCCGTACACGATACAACAGGTCAGACTCCTGCAAAAGTAATCTTTGGTAGTGATCTTCGACTGCCAGCTGACTTGAAATTTGGGATAAATGCCGATACGGGAATAAATGCCAGACAGTCTAACAACGTTCTGGAAGAGGAAATGAGAGAAATACATGAACTTGTAAGACAGTGAACAAAGATCATGAGTGACAAGATGAAGGCCAGATACGACAAGGCGATGAACTCAGAAGGATTTGTTGAGGGAGATTTAGTTTTGCTATACAACCCGCAGCGAAAGAAAGGTTTGTCCCCGAAATTGCAGTGTACTTGGGAAGGCCCATACAAAGTGATGAAACGGCTCAACGATGTTGTGTATCGCATACAAACGATTGGAAGACCGAGGAATAAAATGAAAGTGGTTCATCTGGAAAGGCTAGCAGCATTTGGAACAAGTAATGTGTCAGATCGGGACGATCAGACTTAGGTGGAGGGCAGTGTGGCGAATATAATCGGTTCCACTCTCGCATCACTAAATGACTCTCTAAGGAAACTGCCAGAACTAGAAGAAGAGACCAGATAATTTCCAGTGTTGCCAGAATTTTCCAGATTGCGTTTGACAGACTATATAAGGCGGCGAGCAGGCGCTCCGCAGTCAGTCGTAACTTAACCGTATAAGTGTTAACATCAAGTCAAGTAAAACAAGTGTAGACTTTTTAGTCGTGAAATAAAGCGGTGTGAATTAAGAAGTAAATAAAGACTTATTTAACAATTTAGTGATACGAACCCGATAGAAATAATCGAGCTATCGACAAATACGTAACAATATTGTAGTGTAATTTTAATGTTTTTGGGCAATCACATTTTCACCGATAACTCAGTTATCGACAAATTTATCGAAATATATCGTAGTCCAAATGAAACCTGGGGCCATCCCCTTTCGTTTGATTGCCATATTGTAGGGTAATTTTAATGTTTTTGGGGAATCACATGTTGACCGATAACTCAGTTATCGATAAATTTATCGAAATATATCGAAGTCCAAATGAAGCCTGGGGACATCCCCTATCGTTTGATACCCATATTGTAGGGTAATATTAAGGTTCCTAGTAGGGTCGGAACCCCCAAAATTAAAAAAAAATAGTCTGTACTTTCTTCCGGGTTTTACCCTGTACCCGGGTATATGTATACACATTTTCATAGTTGTTTATTGAGAAAATAACTGCGACTAAAAACTACAAGTTGCGCGCCGTCGCATTTGCTCCACAGTTACAAGCTGTTTGTTTGCTAACGACTATCTCATTTTGTAGTCAAGTTGTTTACTTTTCCTAGTCGTTGTCTAGTCAAGTTGCCAAAACAAACCAAACGACTAGCAACCGAATGAGCTAGTTGTTATTTCTGTTAAACGACCATGCGACTAGACCACTGATAGGCAAAACGCTACCCGTGGGTAGCTTCGACGCGGCAGCGCTGTACATACACAAAAACGACGCTGCTAATTCTGCTCTGCTGTTCGCTGAATTTCTTCAGAATTTTGCCAAATGCTTGCCAGTTACTTCGTGGAAAATCTACGTAATGTCCAAAAAGGCATATTCATATTAAAGGAATTGCTAATGAATATTTTGTTTTATTCTGCGTTCAAATTTCAATCAACCAACACGATGAGTAACGAAGATTGTGAATTAATGTTTTTCGCTGTAAAAGGCGATAATAATGCACGATGCTTACTCTTACTTATTATTTCACCTTTCTAATTTTAAACTTTTTTTTGATTTTTAGTTCCTAAAAACATATCTCTGGTCATCATCATTAGATAAAAATTAAATTTCCTGCGATATATGTAGGTACATATGTGTGTATATGCGCATCAAAATATATTTTCTATCAGAAATCCCCAATTTTTACTTTTGAATACGAATCAAATAATGTGGCAAGCATGTATTTGGTCGCGCACCAATACAATGACAAATTGTTACTGTGTTAGTGTGCCGATCACTGGACTAGACTGAGCTAGTCGCAGCACAGTCAGCAATTCAAACCCTGGATGATATAAAGCTCAAATAAGTAACTTATCGATTTAACGCGATATACTTACATAAATATATACATACATATGTATGTACCTGTTCTCAGCAACGGCCGGCAAATATTTTCCCGGGGTTCGAAGTATGTTCGGCCGTCTCACGTACACAGTTCGTAATTACACGCAGACAACACGAGCGTCAACAAGCAGAGCTCAAAAAAATCAAATTTTATTCAGTTTCATGTAGGGACACGATATCGAATCAAAAGCATCGATCTGGTACTCATTTAAAATATCGGTTAAAAAGAATCGCGAACCCGATAATATCGAAACTAAACTACTCGATACTCAAAGTATCGGTATCGAAAGTGGTAATTTTCTAGAAGGTGCAACCTTAAAATATCCTCTAAAATAGTTAAAAGAGGTACCAATCGACACGTTCTGACCTCTAGATTATGAATTCGAAAGCGGAAATAAAAGAAATGCAATTTTTTAGTGGCTAGCACGAAATTTATTTTTTTATCAATTTTAATTTGACTGGAAATAAAAGATTTTTCCACATTTAAAAGATATTTAATAAAACGGTTTAAAGTTGCACCGTCTTCTAGAAAGTTAACAAAAACGCAATAAAACTGCATCCTGAGGCATACGCATATCGCTGTATTAGTGCTAATTCCATGGCATAGTATGCCATGGCTGGTTCCAAAGTTTTGATTTTGACGTAAATCCTTTTCCAACTCATAAGAATAGTTCAAGCTGATTAAATAAAAGTTTATTAAGTTCTTGAAAACATTTTTTACAAACCAACAGCTATTACAAAACAACAGGTGTATTTAGTGCAATCACAGTTGTAAAAATATATTTGCCAAATTCTTAGTATTTTGAAAAATAAACATCTTAAATAACATTAACAATTCATTTTCATTGAGATTATATGTATCCATGATTGAATTTTTTTGGAAATTTAAATTTAAATTATCGAAAAAAAAAAATGATGAAACTCAAGTGGCAGAATATCTGTGCATTCCATGTTATAAAGAGAAGCCATTGCGCATTATGATTTTTCTTCCGGACTTCTTCTTTCCACTTACGGCCAAAGCAGAAGCTTACAAGAGGCAAATTTAAAATTTGTATTTCCATATATTTTATATTTTAAAAATAATTTATTTTATAGTTGTCAAATTGAGACAATTGTCAGAAAAAAGTGCCGAATGTAAAAAACTATCGAAATACAAGCTGGCTCATTGGTTTTTAACAGCCTAGATGGTATTTCGTTGGTTTTTTCCAACATAGCTTACTCCCTTGCACCAACACAAAACTGTAATTGACCACCTCTTTCACACAAAAAACCTTGTAGAATACCAGGAAAAAACGTAGTGTCATAGGGGCATTAATGGAAAACAGACCCTTTTTTTTTGTTTATAACGTGTTTCTAGTAAAATGAGAAAGAAAAAAGATATTGACGATTTTTTCGCTGAAATGACGATTTTTTATTTGCAAACGTCAAATTATCGTATGAAAATGAAAAATTTATAATCCTATATATCCAGTTACCATTATTTCTAATGTGAAAATCAATAAACAGATTTGGGTAACTTCATACAAAAAACCTTACGAAGTAGCCCAAGCCTGCAATTATTTCAGCACGTGGATCAGACCTATTTTTCAATATTTACCAGTGAAAATTACTCGTGCTTGTGCATTTTTCGGCACTATTTTGCGTTGCACAATTTTTTGGACAAATATGACACAATTTTAATTTTCCATCACTGAATGTACTCATTTGTTCGATACCGTGGTTGAAGTACTCGATACCAAAAAATATCGTCGCAAAAGAATCGAGTAAAAAGTATCGGTATCAAATGCAAAAAATATCGATTTGGTATCGTATCGTATCGAAATTCGTGTCCCTAGTTTCATGCACTGTAGAAGTTTCATGCAAGCCAATCATTTTTTCTTTTTCACCTAACCTTGCCTACAGGTCTACAGTGCTCAGTGTACCATTAAATAATCAAGCAATGCGGTATCAACCTGCTTCATTTAATGCTTGCATCATAGATAACTAGATACGAAACTCTTTTTTCGTGAGAGCGCTGAAAAATGCGCATTTTTTATAACATTTTCCATTGGTGCCACTGCGTAAAAAAGTGAATGTGGGTATTTTAAAATAAAATTTGGGGGTATTTCGTTATTTCTTGCAAATGAATAATGTTACGTAATTTTTGCTGCTAAATATGACAGTGACTTCGCAATTATACTTTAAATTTGATCTAAAGTATAATCTTGAGTATTTAAGATCATGTAAAATTGTTTTTTTGTTTCCAGGTTAAAAAGGAAAATCATTTTGTGTTTTCATTGGGTAATCAATTAATGTTGCATTAATTTTAATGCAAATATTTTATATTTATAATATATCCTACATCTCATATCTACATATTTGTCACATATTTTTCATTAAAAATGCTAAATATCAAAATAATTTCATTCTCGCTCCTTTTCAAACTTTATCATACATTTTTAATTCACTTCTCGATTAATATAATAAGTAATAAAGTAATTTCATGAATTGGTGGCAAATATCAGAAATCCCGAATTTTTTTTATTTATGGCGGATTTGATCTGGTTTTTGGTATCAGCTGATTTTGCGATCAGCTGTTCCCCCTGATTCGTCAGTGTTTGAAAGTGAAAAGACAGTTCAGGACCGCGTGAGAGCAGATAAATTTGAGAGTCTCGTATCTAGTTATCTTTGGCTTGCATGAAACTGAATAAAATTTGATTTTTTTGTGCTCTGCTTGTTGACGCTCGTGTTGTGTGCGTGTAATTACGAACTGTGTACGTGAGACGGCCGAACATACTTCGACTCCCAGGAAAATATTTGCCGGCCGTTGCATTGCTTACGTCGAAACCGTATATGAAAACATTGTTTGCGTATTCATCTGAACTAGGAGAGCTCGCTACTGTCGAAAATCGACAGTTTTCTAGTAGTTTAGGTCAGTGTACCCTGGTTTAGCTATTCGAGTACTGAGTTTCTTTAATTGAACTCTATCAATGTTTTCGACTGTGTAACGTCATAATTTTTATTCAAATTTATCTTTTTAATTAATTCAAATTTTTTATACAAAATTCCTAGTGTGGAAGGTACTCTTTCTTTACCTTAGTTTAGATTAGAGGTCGGAAACTATCGATAGTCAGCACCATCGAGAGTGTACGATAGTTTTTTGCAAACTATCGATAGTATATCGATAGTTGACGATAGTTTCGGGTGATTTGGGAGAGTCTACGGCTACGCTCACACTGTAACCGCCTTTTGCCGTCCGGCAGCAAACACATCCACAAACACATCTGTTTTAAATGAGCTCACCCGATTTCACCCGAATGTAAACAAACTTTGCCCACCTGTCCTGGTCTTATTCTTACCAATACATGAAAGTAATAGAAGATGATCCAATAAAACTTTTTTCAGTACATTGTTTTGTTTTATTTATTTATTAGCCATTTATTCTTGTTCAAAAAAATGAATATATTAACCAGAGGCCATAACAATTATAACAAATAAATATAAAAATCACTTGATAACAATTATTGAGCAATGGAAAAATTTTACCATCATCAATAACAATTACTCAAAGATCGGTATTTTTTCGATCAGATCATAATTGTTATGAGCAATTGATATTTTTTTCGATGTTCCATAACAATTTCTGGATGATGGATATTTTTTAGATCAGCTCATAATTGTTACTACCAATTTATATTGTTTTCGATCTTCCATAACAATTACTGGATGATGGATATTTTTTAGATCATCCCATAATTGTTATGAGCAATTTATATTTTTTCGATCTTCCATAACAATTAATGGATGATGGATATTTTTTAGATCAGTTCATAATTAATTAAGACCAAGGCTGCAAAATAACGTTATTTTTAACAATAAAAAAAAAAATTTTGTTTCTGTTGAAATATTCGATTTTATAAACGTAAAAACATAACAAAATCCATTTCGCTTCAACAAAATTTTTTTTTATTTTGATAATTATCAAAACAATTATTTCAAAAAAATATAGTTTCAAAAAAATATAGCTAGCTGCTGGTTTCCTAAGAAACAACCCTAAAATGTTGACTCGAAGTGCTGAACAAGTTTTGAGTTTTTTCCTCTTCTGCAAATTTTTTGCGTAAAAAAATGGAAAAAGGTGATATTTCTTACAATTTTTCAATAATTTGTAATAATTTTCCGTTAGGGAATACACCTAATGCCTGATATCAGCAGCCATATTGGAAATTGAATTGTCAAATTAATGTCAAAGCTTTCAAAGCGCTGTCAAATAGAGAATTGGCAATTCGAAACTTTGCAGCGCTTCAAGCGCGTGAATTAAAGCTGACATTTGGCCAACTTTTATACATTTTAGTAGAGCTCAAAATGATTTTGACATTTCTCACAGCCAAGCGAGCAAAGCAAGCGTGCATTGGCTCTTTACCTTTATTGTATCAGCGCCAAAAAAAAATTGCGCCATTACCCATGGCTATACTCAGCGTTGCCACTTAAAAAATTTTAAATTTACCAAAATACAAAATTAAAGTAACCAAAACTAGAAACAAGTAACCAAAATTAATAATATAGGCATATATCGCTAGCTTAGAGTGCAAACTGTGTAAGTCCACTTTTATAAGAAAGTGTATTTTTATGTAGAACGCTAGAAAAATCTAATACGCACCACGCTAAACAAGACTGTGACACTTGTCATATTTCTACTCTGTCAAAGCTGTTGAATTTTTCCCACTTTTGCCTTATTGATTTTCGTGAAACAGCTATACACTCAACATTCGCTGGAAATGGTTTTTGATTTTTTTCCATTTACCTCCAAACAGAGTTGGGCAAAATTTATTCAAACAACGAACAATAGATGAGTACTTTTTTTTTATTTTTCTTTATTTGAATAATAAATAATTTTTTTTATTCAGAAACCAAATTATTCGAATAATAGATAATTTTCATTTACTAATGTAAAAAATAAACACAAAAAAAAATTAAAAAGTTTTTTTCCTATTACTCTGTATATTTTTTTTGTTCTACCCCGAGTTTTATTTATTATTTGAAATAAAAAATAAATTTCTGAATAATTTATTAGTTGGCAATTTATCTAAATAAAAATTTGAAAAATAAATTTTTATTCGAATAATTATCTAAGTAAAAATATATTCGAATAATGTTTAAGTCTGCCCCCAACAATATATTATTTGGAATTTGATAAAAAAAAATACAAAAAAACAATTTGGAAAAAACATATATTGCAGTTTGGAAAAATTAAAAGCGTATTCCTAAAAATTGAATGTAAGCATTGGGTACTCAATCAATTCATGGACTTTGATGGTAACCAAAATCGGCCGAAAGTAACCACGTAACCAAACCAAAAAATTGTAACCAATTTTGGTAAAAAGTAACCAAAGTGGCAACGCTGGCTATACTGAACGATGCGACGGTAGCAGCTGGGCACTCAACTAGTCGTTTTTCACTAGCACTGCTGCAGTTAGAGTTTTGGGGAAATCTGATATATGTATATCAGACCCCGGCAAAACTAAAACTGAGATTGTGTTAGTGAGAACTAGAGCTTACGATTTCTCGAGTACGAGCGAGACGAGATTTCTCGCGAGACTCGACGTCTCGCGAGCTTCTCGAATCTCGAAAATCTCGAAAAGCTCGCGAGATTCTCGACACTATTTAACGTTCCCGAAATAGCGGTTTAGACGTACTACGTTGTTTTATAGCTTGTTCTGATTTTATGTATTTACTTACATGTGTATTCTGCATTATAATTCAACCATTTTGGGTTGTACATATTTCAAAAAAAGAAATCCAAATCTGTTTGAGAAATTTTGAAGTGAAATATAATTATAATTTAATAATTTTAAATTTTTTTCTTTCCAATGACATCCGATAAATTTTTGATATTCATATTTTTTTGACACAATACACATAATATGTTATCGAGAAATCCGAGAAACGAGATTTAATCGAGAACCCGAGTCTCGGTTTTCTCGATCCTCGAATTTCTCGACACTGCTCGAGATCGAATCGTAAGCCCTAGTGAGAACAGAGACTTATGCAACAGTGGTGTAAGAACTAAGCATATGGGGCAAACGTACAAAATAGCAACGTTTTGAAAATAAAATAAATATTTGAATAATAATGAAAAATTTATTACTTAGGAATTTTTAACTTGAAAAAATGTTTTATAAATTAATTTGGATTCACCAATCTAAAATATTGGAAATTAACTTAAAAAAATGTTTTATAAATTAATTTGGATTCAACAATGTAAAATATTGGAAATTCCAATAATAACAAAATATCTATAAGGAGTTTTTAGTGTAAAAAATATACATTAAAAATTTATTTGAAGAATATTCATTGAGAAATGGTTGAGAGTTGATATCATTTACGAAATTTTTCCAAAAGTACATAACTAAACTTGTTAAGGTATGCAAGGATGGGCGTAAGTTATAACTGAAGATTTAGTGGAACCTTTAAGAATAAGCAAATTTTATTATATGAATTGAAAAATAAAGCATTGCAATTTGAAAATTTGGTTGCAGTACAAAATGATTTATTATTCATGGTCATACATACGAAATGGCACACTGTCGCATAACAAACAAAGCAACGCGCCAGTGCTTGTGTTGCTTCTTCGCTGTCTAATACCATGTACATACGGCAACGAAATCAAGTTGATTTCGACAGATTCTTAATTTCAGCTGAAATTAAGTTGAAATGAAGTGATTTTTCCTTGTGTAAAATGTCAAATGAAATTAAGAATTGTTCTTAATTTCACCGAAATTAGCCCCAAATTAGATTCAATCGACTGAGCAACCCTGTAGTCGATTACAATTTACATACAATAATCGAAATTTTGCTCTCCCTATATGTCAAAATTGTAATAATTTTCGCGCGGCCAAATAATTATTAATAATGGATGAGTTAAAAATAAAGCGAAAATATAAGAAAAGAAATGTGTGGAACCCGCAGGCCGAACAATTGCTCCTAGAGCTGTGGCAAGCAAAAATTGAGCAACTACGTGGAGCCAGAAAAAATTTACATGTGTTGGAGGAGATTGCAGTGGAGATGCGAAAGGCTGGTTTCTCGGTATGTGCATCTGAAATTCAAATAAAGATGCACAACCTAACTTCGAAGTATAGGTACATATATATGTACATATTTAAAAAAAATTATCAAAATATATATGCATGTACATATGTATATATTTTGTAGAAAAGAAAAAGACAACATTGGTCCTTCAGGAGGGTCGCCATCGCAATGGCACCTATACGGTCAAATGAATTATCTTTTGGGTTCTTACAAAAGCAACAACGTGGAGAAGATGATGGAAGATAGCATTTCGGGTAAAAAAAATGTTATTTTTTATTTAACCAATTCATATGTACATACATATCGAATAAATTCATAGATCCAATGGAAGGAAACTCAAAAATATCGAAGCTTGACGTTATGCGCATTAATTTCTCTCCGACTGCTGAATCATTAACTGCTTCAAAAGAAATTCAAAGTGACAGTGACCAGTCATCCCCCTCTGATGTGCCTATATCCATAGCAGCGTCTGTGTCCTCGCCGCCACCAACATTTTCAAAAATCGACGGGTCTACGGAAGCATCCTCGCCAGTTCGCAGTCCCTGCAAATCTCGCGCTGCTGCAAAAAGAATTAAATTACAAAAAGATATTTTAAATCATATGGCAAACGTAGAAAATCAAGTAAAAGATATAAACATGCAAATTCAAAGTACTGAAACAAAGATCGCGGAAATGGTAGAAATAGAAAAAAACAAAAAGGAAATATTGAAGCAATACGTTAGCGATATGTCTGATATTAAGACAGCATTCATAGACTTTTTGAACCGGCAGAAATAGAATGCCGTTATACATACATATGAACATATCTTCGTTTAAAGTTCAAACCCGTGTATCGGCCAAGTACAATACCGTGTAAGTGATATTTGCGCCAAAAAATGTGATTTACCCAAAAACACATTCCTGGCTGTCAAATAGAGAATTGGCAATTCGAAACTTTGCAGCGCTTCAAGCGCGTGAATTAAAGCTGACATTTGGCCAACTTTTATACATTTTAGTAGAGCTCAAAATGATTTTGACATTTCTCACAGCCAAGCGAGCAAAGCAAGCGTGCATTGGGTCTTTACCTTTATTGTATCAGCGCCAAAAAAAAATTGCGCCATTACCCATGGCTATACTCAGCGTTGCCACTTAAAAAATTTTAAATTTACCAAAATACAAAATTAAAGTAACCAAAACTAGAAACAAGTAACCAAAATTAATAATATAGGCATATATCGCTAGCTTAGAGTGCAAACTGTGTAAGTCCACTTTTATAAGAAAGTGTATTTTTATGTAGAACGCTAGAAAAATCTAATACGCACCACGCTAAACAAGACTGTGACACTTGTCATATTTCTACTCTGTCAAAGCTGTTGAATTTTTCCCACTTTTGCCTTATTGATTTTCGTGAAACAGCTATACACTCAACATTCGCTGGAAATGGTTTTTGATTTTTTTCCATTTACCTCCAAACAGAGTTGGGCAAAATTTATTCAAACAACGAACAATAGATGAGTACTTTTTTTTTATTTTTCTTTATTTGAATAATAAATAATTTTTTTTATTCAGAAACCAAATTATTCGAATAATAGATAATTTTCATTTACTAATGTAAAAAATAAACACAAAAAAAAATTAAAAAGTTTTTTTCCTATTACTCTGTATATTTTTTTTGTTCTACCCCGAGTTTTATTTATTATTTGAAATAAAAAATAAATTTCTGAATAATTTATTAGTTGGCAATTTATCTAAATAAAAATTTGAAAAATAAATTTTTATTCGAATAATTATCTAAGTAAAAATATATTCGAATAATGTTTAAGTCTGCCCCCAACAATATATTATTTGGAATTTGATAAAAAAAAATACAAAAAAACAATTTGGAAAAAACATATATTGCAGTTTGGAAAAATTAAAAGCGTATTCCTAAAAATTGAATGTAAGCATTGGGTACTCAATCAATTCATGGACTTTGATGGTAACCAAAATCGGCCGAAAGTAACCACGTAACCAAACCAAAAAATTGTAACCAATTTTGGTAAAAAGTAACCAAAGTGGCAACGCTGGCTATACTGAACGATGCGACGGTAGCAGCTGGGCACTCAACTAGTCGTTTTTCACTAGCACTGCTGCAGTTAGAGTTTTGGGGAAATCTGATATATGTATATCAGACCCCGGCAAAACTAAAACTGAGATTGTGTTAGTGAGAACTAGAGCTTACGATTTCTCGAGTACGAGCGAGACGAGATTTCTCGCGAGACTCGACGTCTCGCGAGCTTCTCGAATCTCGAAAATCTCGAAAAGCTCGCGAGCTTCTCGACACTATTTAACGTTCCCGAAATAGCGGTTTAGACGTACTACGTTGTTTTATAGCTTGTTCTGATTTTATGTATTTACTTACATGTGTATTCTGCATTATAATTCAACCATTTTGGGTTGTACATATTTCAAAAAAAGAAATCCAAATCTGTTTGAGAAATTTTGAAGTGAAATATAATTATAATTTAATAATTTTAAATTTTTTTCTTTCCAATGACATCCGATAAATTTTTGATATTCATATTTTTTTGACACAATACACATAATATGTTATCGAGAAATCCGAGAAACGAGATTTAATCGAGAACCCGAGTCTCGGTTTTCTCGATCCTCGAATTTCTCGACACTGCTCGAGATCGAATCGTAAGCCCTAGTGAGAACAGAGACTTATGCAACAGTGGTGTAAGAACTAAGCATATGGGGCAAACGTACAAAATAGCAACGTTTTGAAAATAAAATAAATATTTGAATAATAATGAAAAATTTATTACTTAGGAATTTTTAACTTGAAAAAATGTTTTATAAATTAATTTGGATTCACCAATCTAAAATATTGGAAATTAACTTAAAAAAATGTTTTATAAATTAATTTGGATTCAACAATGTAAAATATTGGAAATTCCAATAATAACAAAATATCTATAAGGAGTTTTTAGTGTAAAAAATATACATTAAAAATTTATTTGAAGAATATTCATTGAGAAATGGTTGAGAGTTGATATCATTTACGAAATTTTTCCAAAAGTACATAACTAAACTTGTTAAGGTATGCAAGGATGGGCGTAAGTTATAACTGAAGATTTAGTGGAACCTTTAAGAATAAGCAAATTTTATTATATGAATTGAAAAATAAAGCATTGCAATTTGAAAATTTGGTTGCAGTACAAAATGATTTATTATTCATGGTCATACATACGAAATGGCACACTGTCGCATAACAAACAAAGCAACGCGCCAGTGCTTGTGTTGCTTCTTCGCTGTCTAATACCATGTACATACGGCAACGAAATCAAGTTGATTTCGACAGATTCTTAATTTCAGCTGAAATTAAGTTGAAAAGAAGTGATTTTTCCTTGTGTAAAATGTCAAATGAAATTAAGAATTGTTCTTAATTTCACCGAAATTAGCCCCAAATTAGATTCAATCGACTGAGCAACCCTGTAGTCGATTACAATTTACATACAATAATCGAAATTTTGCTCTCCCTATATGTCAAAATTGTAATAATTTTCGCGCGGCCAAATAATTATTAATAATGGATGAGTTAAAAATAAAGCGAAAATATAAGAAAAGAAATGTGTGGAACCCGCAGGCCGAACAATTGCTCCTAGAGCTGTGGCAAGCAAAAATTGAGCAACTACGTGGAGCCAGAAAAAATTTACATGTGTTGGAGGAGATTGCAGTGGAGATGCGAAAGGCTGGTTTCTCGGTATGTGCATCTGAAATTCAAATAAAGATGCACAACCTAACTTCGAAGTATAGGTACATATATATGTACATATTTAAAAAAAATTATCAAAATATATATGCATGTACATATGTATATATTTTGTAGAAAAGAAAAAGACAACATTGGTCCTTCAGGAGGGTCGCCATCGCAATGGCACCTATACGGTCAAATGAATTATCTTTTGGGTTCTTACAAAAGCAACAACGTGGAGAAGATGATGGAAGATAGCATTTCGGGTAAAAAAAATGTTATTTTTTATTTAACCAATTCATATGTACATACATATCGAATAAATTCATAGATCCAATGGAAGGAAACTCAAAAATATCGAAGCTTGACGTTATGCGCATTAATTTCTCTCCGACTGCTGAATCATTAACTGCTTCAAAAGAAATTCAAAGTGACAGTGACCAGTCATCCCCCTCTGATGTGCCTATATCCATAGCAGCGTCTGTGTCCTCGCCGCCACCAACATTTTCAAAAATCGACGGGTCTACGGAAGCATCCTCGCCAGTTCGCAGTCCCTGCAAATCTCGCGCTGCTGCAAAAAGAATTAAATTACAAAAAGATATTTTAAATCATATGGCAAACGTAGAAAATCAAGTAAAAGATATAAACATGCAAATTCAAAGTACTGAAACAAAGATCGCGGAAATGGTAGAAATAGAAAAAAACAAAAAGGAAATATTGAAGCAATACGTTAGCGATATGTCTGATATTAAGACAGCATTCATAGACTTTTTGAACCGGCAGAAATAGAATGCCGTTATACATACATATGAACATATCTTCGTTTAAAGTTCAAACCCGTGTATCGGCCAAGTACAATACCGTGTAAGTGATATTTGCGCCAAAAAATGTGATTTACCCAAAAACACATTCCTGGGATCCGTGTCCATTAATTCATACAATAATCTTGACATTCGGACCACGCGTCAAAATGTCACATACGCGGTATTGTACTTGGTCGATACACGGGTTTGCACTTTAAACGAAGATATGTATGTATTGTTCCAACTGTGAAGATATAGTTTTTGTTCCTATTGTTTTTTTGCCATTTCCTAAAAATTTGAGTTAAAACTTTGCTTTTGTTGAATTAGCTAAAAGTAAAAATAAAAATTTTTCTTACAAAAATATGAAGACATTGCTGTGCGAATTTCTTCTGCTTCTGTATTATGGTCGTAAATTATTGCTATTTCATCAGGATACTGGCGACGTCTCTCAACCTCCCGCAGAGCTAATATCCATTTGTCATTAATATGGTCGTTGCGATCATTTAAGAAGTTATGAAGTACAACACAACATTTTATAATTGTGGTGGCGTTATTCATTTGGTTGTCGATGCCTTTGCCAATTCTCCGAAAACGTGCTTTGAGTTGGCCAAACGCATTTTCCACCACCCTTCTTGACTTCGACAAGTAATAATTAAATTGTTTTTGTTGTGAGCTTTGAGAAACGCTAAATGGATAAGGCTTCATAAGTGTGTTCGAGAGCCTGAATGCCGAGTCACCGATTATTAGCACAGGAACATTTACATTTGAAAATATTTTGGACATATCTTTGAGTAGAGAGCAGTCAATTAATTGTTGTTTAAGTTGAGACTTTTCGTAGATTAATGAATCATTACATCGACCCGGAGCTCCGACATTAATGTAAATAAAGCGGCACCTACAAAATGTTTTATTTTAATGTATCTATACATATATACATTGCTGAAATACCCTGCAAAAAATGCGATTAATCTGGGACGTGTCCGGGATCAATCGCAAGGGAGCATGCGACTAATACAATTTTACATCCCTTTGTATGGAGCGAATTGATCGCATTTGTTCGAGCATGTCCTATGAAGAGACTAATTGTTCAACTTGTATACCCGAACGGGTAGCAATGTAGATTAATCACTGACATACCGAAAGGGTACAAATGTAGATCAATCGCTTACATCCCGCACGGGTACAAATGTAGAGCTTTTATTTAGAACGGGTAATATAGATTAATCGCTTATATCCAAAGTTGTAAGCCAAGGCTATTTTTTTTTACCTACTGTTATAATTTTTTTTAATACATTGAATATTTTTGTAGAGTTTCTACATTTAATCAATCTAGATTTGTACCCGTTCGGAATGTAAGCGATTGATCTACATGTATACCCGTTCGGGAACAATTGGTCTACAATTAGTCTACATTTATACCTGTGAGGGAACAATTGGGGACTAATTGTGGATTGATCGCACATTCTTTTACAGGGTACATAGCCCACCTTGCGTCCACCAAAGCCAGTAACACAGTTGAATACCAGCCTTTGTAATTATAATAATCGCAGACGTCTTTACTAGAAGGGTGTACTTCGATATGGCATCCATCTATAATAAATAACCTTTGAATAAATAACGGGTTGATTATAAAAAGTTAGGAATTACTTACCAACTGCCTCATACATTGTGGGAAACCAAGAGCTTCAAAACCTTTAACATACTCTTCAATCTTTTGCTCCGTGAGAGGAAAATTTTTTAAATAAATTGGCCATAAACGCTTCCATATTTCATGGCAAAAATCCATCAAAATTTGTCCCACAGTCGATTTGCCAACTCCGAACATATTTGCAATGCTTCTATATTCTGCAGAAGACCCTAGAGCATATAAAGCAATTGCTACCCGCTTTTCCAGTGGTATGGCTTTTCGCATATTTGTGTCACTTTTTTGCAAATGTTTGACCACATCACATAGAATGTCAAACGATTCCTGATCCATGCGAAAGTTTTCTTTGAAAAATGTTGCGCCATTTCTTTGGCAATCATATTCCCAAAAGCACTGAGTACGGTTCTGAGTGGAATAGCTTATTAATCTAGCACAGAAATATAAAACCCAACAGCTACTTTGGTCCAACATGACCTAAATTGCAAGTCGAAGGAGCTAAAATTTAAAAGCATCGTCATTTGCATGTTTCTCAATAACACAAGTTTGAGGTGCAATTCTTTGTTCTTCTTTTGGAGAAGCTCTAATAGGTTATTGGACCCAGTCAAACATTCTTGCACAAATGGAGTAGCATCCATTAATTTTAATAAATAAAAAATTATGTTAATTATATGCATTTTTCAAATTCAGATGTAAATAACAAATCTAAATGAAAACAAATGTCAAATGAAATTATGACAAACAAGAATAATCGTGTAGACAGCAATGTAATTTACGAAATTATTCCACGAAATCAAGTTGATTTCGTTGCCGTATGTACATGGTATTAGGTGGAGGGCAGTGTGACGAATATAATCGGTTCAACTCACATCACTAATAATGACTGAACACCCCTCTAAGGAAACTGCCAGAACTAGAAGAGACCAGATAATTTCCAGTGTTGCCAGAATTTTCCAGATTGCGTTTGACAGACTATATAAGGCGGCGAGCAGGCGCTTCGCAGTCAGTCGTAACTTAACCGTAGAAGTGTTAACATCAAGTCGAGTAAAACAAGTGTAAACTTTTTAGTCGTGAAATAAAGCAGTGTGAATTAAGAAGTAAATAAAGACTTTTATTTAACAAAAGTGATACGAACCCGATAGAAATAATCGAGCTATCGACAAATACGTAACAATATTAACTCAACAGATCTAACTCTTCCCCTTCCGAATTTTTTAATAATCCTGTTTTGGAAGGATTTAATCACCCTTATAACATTTGTCGTCGTCAACGTCGTTGTCACTTTTCAGTCGATATCACGTCGTCTCGACGTCGTTGTCACATCGACGTAAAATCGGTATTAGCTAAGCGTATTGAGACGACGTCGACTGTTTATCGGCAAACCGAATGGCGAAAGTACCATCTCTATAATTTCTGCACTAGCTGTTTGAGTTTATTTACAATGTGTGTGCAATATTTTCCGTATTTTTTATTTGTGGTAGTTTGATATTTTAATTCTTTATTATAAATGTATTTTGCATATGATTCATCAAGTTTTAGTGATGAACATAGCAATGAAGTGCTCAAGTAATATAAGAAATAAAACGAAAATAATTTTAGTTGAAATATATATGTACATATGCAAATATTTAATTAGTTTTCTCAATCTCTCTTAAAGGAGGTGCAAAGGCATTCAATTTAATGTTGACTCCTTCTGAATTATGTAAAAAAATTAGTTGGTGTCGTACCCGGCTTCGGTACAGTAATGCCAGATAATCTCCGCTAAAATTCCCTCAGAAATTGGAAAAAAATCCCTAATTTCCCACATTTTAAATAAAAAAAAATCCCACAAAATCCCACCGAATTTAAAGCATTTATTTCAGTAATATAAGAATATACAAGGCAAATACAGTTTTTTTTTAATAGCTAAAAGTATCAGTTGTAAAAATTATTTGCATTGTGCAAGTGGATATGATTTTTGTTGATTTTAAAGTTGAAGCAATTGATATTTTTGGATTGACTTATACTTGGGATGGGCAAAAGCTGCCCATTTGCCCTCAAAAGTTCTGCCAGCTGAGACTTTCCTGGGTGAGAGGGGATTTCAAAATAAAGGAGGGGGACGAAAATTTGAGCGAGTTGTGTCTGTATTAGTGAGCATAATGAGAGAAAAATTATTCATTAATTGACAATTGAATTTTTTTTGTTACAAAATTTTCAATTAACCCTATGCGGTCTAATATACGCTTTGCTCCCCACTATTTATCAAAAAAGCTTTAAAGACATAAGTTTAGATAAATTCACAAAAATCATCCATTTTCGATTAGATTCTTTACTAATGAATTCATTTTTTATCATGGTATTGATCTTTCCAACTCGCTGTACATATTATAGAAACATGTCGAGAACCTCACATAAGAATGTTATGGTTAAAGTCAATAGGCTATTTAAAATTCTAGAAATAAATATAATGGATGTGAACCTAGAATCAATAAAACCTTAAGTTGTGATGGGAATCACTTGATTTGAAAAGATTTTGAATGTAGGAAAAAACCAAACCGAACGACCTTCGTGACCTACAAACCGCACCCACGTAAATGTTCGGGACCCCCTCTTCGTTTTTTGCTTCATTGAACTAATTCACACTAAACTTTATTTTAGATATAAATAATAAAACTTTAATGGGTTAATTTTCTGTATCTCACGAATTATTACCAGGGATGCCAACTTTCAGTTTCAATTTAAGAATTTTTTTCGGTGGATTTTGTTTAAATTTATTTAAAAATAAATTGACGCTTAAATTACTTATATAATATCTAAGAAAATAAACTCTATGAAGCAGTAAAATGATAAATGATAATGATAGTAAAAATTTACTAATATTATAGATGTTTTAATAGGAAATTTATGTCTCGGGGCCTTGAATATATTCAAAGATTTGGCCTTGAAATTATTTTTATTTTCTTCTGCTCTCCTCATTTATTTATTTATTTTATTTATTAATTTTACACAAAACCATTTCAGCTGTCAAATATGTTAATTACTGTTTTTTATATTTTAAGAATATTATGATATTTGGTCGTAAAATACGAAAACTAGCACATTTAAAATTTCTGACGAAAGCTGGCAATTAAAAAATTCTGTACGAAAAGTAGCACATTTGACTTTGGCGGACGAAAAGTAGGACTTTAACTTTTTGGCTGACGAAAAGAAGCAATAACTATATACTGTTTATACATTAAAATTGTTGTGGTTTGAGCGAAATTTCTGCATTTCGTCAGCCAAAAGTCAAAGTTGCGACTTTTCGTCATCCAAAAATTTAAAGTTCTTGTATTCGTCAGCCACAAAAAATCGTATACTAGTTTTCGTATGGTACGACGATTTATTTTGAGCATTTTTATTGTGCATAGCAATATGTACTTATCTATGAACATACATACATATATGTACTTTAATTCGCATATACCACAGTGCACTGCCAGAAGATCAAATTTAGTATATTTTGCGCATATGTATATAATCAACAATAGTAAAACTAAAAATGCCCAAAATTGATCTCTGCAATCAGTAGCTGCGGCAACTATTACTCAGAAGTTTTTACATTTCAAAAAACCACCCCATTTTACTATTTAAATCATAGATGCTCATGCCTATGCCCTTGAATCACATTTGTTTTTGTTTTCCCCCCCAGACATAGGCACAGATACAAATTTGCCCAATGAATATAAAAATAAAATTTTCTTCCCCTGCCATATGCCCACAGGTATAAAAAATTTCAAATGAATGTGATTGAGTTTCTTATGGGAAGGGCGAAGCTACGCTAGCTTCGCCCTTCCTATATGAAGCTACGTTGGCGTCGCCCTTCCCATATGAAATTGAAAATTACACTAACAAATTGAAAATAAAATTTTTTTGAAAAAATTGAATTCTTGAATTGAAAAGCGACGTAACTCAAAACCCAAATAAATATAAAATAAATGGAAAAAATGCAAGAAAACCTTTTTCTTTACAAACGAAGCTTTGAAGTAAAACCTTGGGTAATGAAGAAGACTCTTGCTGGGAGGAGACTAACATTTAGCAGTCCCTAAATACGTTATTCATGGATTGAAAAAATTTTGAGTTGTGCAATTTTTTGATTTAGGGTGCGATTTGTAGGCAAACGAAAAAACTGAACAAAATTTCTAGTTAATATTGAAAAATGTGTGGCAAAAGTGTATTTCAAATTATTTGAAGAAAAATAAAAGCAGATTTTAATAAGAAAAATAGGAATTAGAGCTTTTTTTGCTGAAATATTATTGCAAGTCACAGTCTATGCTAATTAATTATAGGTACGTATATAAATTAATAATTAAGGTAAGTTACATATATGACAGAAATAAAATATGACAAGTATCCACTCATAAGAAATTAAATTTTAAAATACTTATCCAAGTTCGGAAGCACATATGTGCATATATTTGCTAAAAAGCCTCTTCTAGCCTTAAGTTAATCAAAACAAACCAAAGAAACCTTTTATCACAAAAGCATTTGGAAGCAATCCTGCAATTATCCACCTCTGATTTGACAATAAATATTGACAATTTATTAAACAGCATTGAATAAACTTGTCACTTATTGTTATTATGTAGACACATTTTTTTTTATATGTACGACTTCATATCTTAATTTAATATAAATAAAATATATTGGAAATATTGTCCATATGTATGTATTTATGTTGTATGTAAAATTTTCCAATCGTACAATAAAAATTTACTTGTAGTTTGTAACTTGTTTTTTTTTTAATCTAACACAAATTTTTTCTCGGTGCACTAATAAATTTTTGTAGATGTATTGGAGTTTCCCCATTCAATACGAGAGCGTTGAGCACCCTTGATTTAAATTTTCAAAACTCTCAGTTTCGTCAAAATGGAGTGCACTGTGGGCAATATCAAACAAATTTTGTAGTCCAGAATTGTATTAGCTTCTATTTTAAATTAATTTCATATCACTTTAAAATAAGAAGTTGGAGAAGAAAATAAAATATCAACATTATAAAAATTAAAACACTTAATAATAATAATAATAATACACTGGCGCTATTATAACTCTAACGAGGTTTAAGCTTAAATTAACAATAAACAGCTGAACAGTGATATTATCTCAATAAAGATGGTCATAGAAGAGAGTCATTCTTCCTCTTTCGGTTTTATAGTTTGCCAAATTATCATATTTTGTATTAATTTTACATTCTTCATGACAGTGAAAAACTGTAACAAAAAATCGATCAGCTGATTAGCGTTACGGCTCAAAACCAAAATTCATTTGATTTTTATTTTTTAGAAACTAGAAAAAAATTTAAGCCTAGATGCAACTACAGATGTTTCACCTTAAATCCCTCTAAGACTCATCAGCTTATGGCCGAGCTTCTCTCCCAATTCGAGGTGTGCTCCTTAACTTTTGTTTTTCTTACCAATTGGATGGACCTACAGTTTTACGCCGGCTCCTACCGGAGAATGCATTTTTTGTGAGAAGCTTTTTCATGGCAGAAATACAGCGGTCACTTGATGTTTTACAAAATGTGTATTAATTGAAATAAAATAAAATTAGTAAATTTTAATAAAAAATTAAGCTGAGAAATCTACTTTCTGATATCAATGTAGGAGATATTATGCGACTAGCTGTAGTGAAGGAAATATCTCCTAATAAAGAGGAGCTAACGAAAAAAAGGTAACGAAAATGACATTTTTAATGTTTATTTCCAGTCATGTTTTTTCATTATTCTTTGAATTTCTTTAATATACATATAAAATGTATGTATTAAAATCAGTTCTTTCCAAATGTGAATTAACAAAATATTTTTATTTTGAAGTAAAAAATGTTTATTTTATATTAACAATATTTTATTGACTTTGTCACACTGTGCTCATTCTTATATCCATGATACAAATATGTACTACTATGCAGGTACGTATTCGGGGGGTTTTCTGGGGGTTCCATCCCCCTCAGAAATTTAGGGACTTCCACATTAATTACTAATGAAAATTGAATGTGGTATAAGAATAATAGTTAAGAAGAACGCGCAAAATCGCGGAAAAATGAAATTTTACATTGTCAAATATTTACTAATTTCCATTGTTAATTCGGAAGGCTATCTGGATAAAGATTATTTAGAAACATTCTAGTAGATTAAATGGCGAAGCTATACCCCAAAAAGGCTATATCTGAAAAATCGGTCGTAGGGCAGCTATATGTTATAGTGGTCCGATGTCGACAATTTTAGTCACATTATTTGGGTAAGTATGGGTACCAATACTGCAAAGTTTCTTGTCCCTGGAAAAGATATACCCCAAAGTCTATAATCTGAACAATCTGTTGTATGGGAGCTATATACTACAGTGGTTCGATTCGGCCGATTCCGACAAATGATCATTTCTCAAATATGTCTGGAGAAATACTCCTTGAGTTTGAAAATTTAATTTTTAGTCACACCTTTCTACGGAGTTGCCCACATATGTATATATTAATAGATATATTTTGGATATTGTTAGTCTTTTTCGCCTTTTAAGCACTGATTATTATTTTAGTAAATATAAAACATACCTATGTAGATATAAATATGGTGAACATAAATATTCGAAAAAAATCAAGGGCTCCCCCCGAAATATCTTTTTGGTGGCCTTATTTGGTTTTTGAAGTTTGACTATAAAAATTTCTTTTGAGAGTCAAGCAAACATATTGCACCCTAAATCATAAAGTGACACAACTCAGATTTTTTAAATGAGTTTTTTGCATAAATGGGTGCACATAACATATTTGTAGTGATTGAGAAGAGAAAACATTTCAATAAGTGTCTCTTTTGACCAAAAAATTACCATTTTACGTGAAAAGAAAAAAAGTTTTTTGGCTCTCCTTAAAATTTTTTAATTTTGAGTTGTGTCACTTTATGATTTAGGGTGCGATATAGTCTTTAAATACCCACCTGTTGGATTCCATTGCAAGGAAAAACTAATGGCGTTTTCTTTTCTGACAAAAAATGTTGCCCTTTAATATCTCAATTATCGAATTACGTAACATGACTTTCTATAAAATGGCTGAATTTGTAGTTAATGATGCCCTCTTACTTAGTCAGAGGACAACATTCGTTGCAATCACCACACAAGCTTACAAAATGGCTAAGAAAATCAAACAGGGCAACATTTTTTCGAGAAAAGAAAACGGCATAAAACATATATTCGTTTGAATAATGAGAAACCAATAATGTATGGCGCCTCTATACATGTTGTTTCATTATTCAAGCGATGATAGATGGAGAAATATCTAGCTAAGTTATTCATGTATACATATATATATCCATATATAAATGTATTAGGGGCCCAGTATATTGAATAATATATGAGGATGGTATAAATGTTTGAATCGATTTAAATATTTTAAATGATTTCTCATATAGCCTTCAATTTTACAGCTCCATTTAGCATGCCGGTAAATATATTTTCGTTTTCTCAATTTCTTTTTCCACTTATTGGATAGATAAATTTATGAAGTTATATGCTATTAAATCTTTCGCTGTCATATTTTTTTTGTTATGGTTTCATTTTTTGTTCAAATCGAAATAAAAAGTTAGAAAAATTAACAACTGCTACCTCCAATATTATTTAGTATAATGCGCAACAAATACATATACATACATACATACATAGTAAATATCTGTGTACACTGTGAATAACTCAGATAGACATTTCTCCATACATGTATTTATGTAGTCCTTCCTGGTTATTAAATTCCACAGGCGGGTATCTAATGTCTCGTTATTCCAGAACTTGAGCGTCCTAAATTTTTCTCGCTCAAAAAAATATATATTTTTTAAACTTCAAAAGAAATAGCCAATGGCGTGTAGGCTGAGATACAAAAGGAATGCCCAATTTTTTAGAAATAATACTCCATTTTGTATGATATTCCCACAAAATCCCCCCCTATAATACGAAATATCTGGATTTTCATTTTCTAAAAAATGAATTCATTTTAAATATGTTTATACTAAACAAATAAAATCCCAATATACCAAATGCAATGACGAAATGTATCTACAACACTTTTCATATTTTTTCTTCAGGAAGAAAGCTTTACCCTCCATAATTTTGTCCAACTAATTTGTCAAATATTGATTTTATGTCGTACTATCAATTATAACTGCCACATTTCCTATACATTTTGCATGCTTATAACCTTCCAATTAGGTCTATAATTGCCCAACAAAATATATATTTTTTTTTTCATTCCGAAGTTCAAACTAATGTTTACAAGTTTGAACGCAAAATTAATTTAAATTATTATATACACGCTTTAACAAATTTCAAAAAAATATCCATACAAAAAAATCAATCCCTAAATGTTTCCGAAAATCCCTTAAAATCGGTGGTCTCCATATCTGGCAACCTAGAGTAAAACTGTGCCAAGCTCTCTTATTTACAAACACATATGCAAAAGAAACATATACGTACACGGCTGTTTCTTACCCCCCGGTTCAAATTTTCTTCCCCTATGCTGCATAACTTCGCTTAGCACCTCTGCTGCGAGCTCTTGCCCATCACTAACTTATACTATTTAACATATCACTAGATAGATGAACTCGAAAACCAATTACGATACGATAGCTATCGTATGTGGTAATGCCATTTAGAAAATACGTGAGTCGTATCACGGAATTATTTTTCGTATCAAAATCGATCCGTGATCGTGTGTCACGATGCGACCCCAGGTTTCTGTACAATCAGAAGCGCCATTTGTCATGCATGGTCTGTGTCCAAACTAAAACAAAAAAAAAACAAAAAAAAAACTCTGCCATCCAAACTAAGGTAGAAAAAGGGCGCCTTCCACACTAGGAATTTGTATGAAAAATTTGAATGAATTAAAAAGATAAATTTGAATAAAAATATGACGTCACTCAGTCGAAAACATTGATAGAGGTCAGTTACAGAAACTACTGGAGTAGCTAAACTACTAGAAAACTGTCGATTTTCGACAGTAGCGGGCTCTCCTAGTAGTTTTTAATTGGATACAATGTTGAACTGCTGCTATTGATATTCATATATGTATGTAGGTACATACATATGTATGTACATTAGGGTGCTTTTAAATTGTATGAAAAATCTAAAAGTTCATAAAAAGACTGTATTGCCCGCTCAATCTGTAGTAACATGGTCAAAGATATCACACATAAATTTTGGTCCCGATTGGTGGCGGTTAAGGCGTGGCGCATTGAGGTCAAAGTTCAGAAAACTATGAAGGGTCAAAAATTCAAAATATTTTTTTTAAATATCTAATACCCAAAATTAATACTTTTATACCCAAGGATAACAAATATAAATTTTGGTCCCGATTGATGACGGTTTACTGATGTTTCAAGGGGGTCAAAGTTCAGATTACCATATGCGACACTAAAAATGAAAGTCTTCTATGGCAATGTGAACATTGACTCTCTTAAAACACCACAAAACCGTCATCAATCGGAACCAAAATTTATATTTGTTATCCTTGGGTATAGAAGTATTAATTTTGGGCATTAGATAATAACAAACAATATTTAGATTTTTTGACCCTTCATAGAGTTTTCTGAACTTTGACCTTAATGCGCCACGCCTTAACCGCCACCAATCGGGACCAAAATGTATGTGTGATATCTTTGACCATGTTACTACAGATTGAGGGGGCGATACAGTAAAATATCGTTAATTTGAATTTTAAACGCACTCTAATGTACATATGTACATAAATACATATGAACACATTAGGGATTCCAATCCCGGGATCCCGCCCTTTTTGACACCCCGAAAATCCCGGGATAGCTAGAATTTTATCCCGGGCTTTTCGGGAGGAGATAAAGGGAGAATATTCCGCTATTATAGCAAAGAAAAGTTATAATTTATATAATTTTTATTGGTATCAGATCTGTATTCTAATAGCATTTACTATTCTGAATGAAAATGTTGCATTATTACATTCCAGCATTATCAACATGTGTCCTGTGCCCTATTAAAATGTTGCATTTTTCATGTGATGAATTTTTTTTTTTTTTTAGCATCCAATATATTTTGCCAACTGTATAAGGAAAATACATCTAACAATTTTGTGGTTCGTTAAAAGTAATTAGTAATTAATAATAACTTAATAAACATGGTGGGCATGTATGGATTGCTCTCAGTAGCGCATCCATTTATTGCAGTGCATCAATAAAGATCAGTAAATGATTTTCTTTTGAGGCGTACGAAATTAATTGGTCTTGCCGTTAGGGCTAGAACGAGTGGGTTGGGGTGAGCTAATATTCTCATTTTGTATGATGCAGCATACTTTCTGATTTCTTCAGCGATAGTAGGTATCTTTAGGTCACGATGTAGTTGGTCGTTGGTGACGTAGTAGGGCGCATTTACAATCATTCTAATGATTTTCGATTGGAATCTTTGGAGAATCTCTATATTTGAGTTTGCTGCTGTTCCCCACAGCTGTATGCCATAAGTCCAAATGGGTTTTAAGATAGCTGAGTAGAGCAGGAGTTTGTTGTCGATTGATAGTTGGGAGTTTCGATTCATGAGCCAATAAAGATTTCTCAGTTTTATACCAAGAGCTTTTCGTTTGGTGAATATGTGTGTTCTCCATGTTAGTTTTCTGTCGAGATGCATACCAAGGTACTTTGTTACGTCACTTTGCGGTATATCAATGCCGTTGAGTTTTACGGGTGGGCAATTGTTACGTCTAGTGGTAAACGTCACTTGGACAGATTTTGATTCATTTGACTTTATCCGCCAGTCTTTCAGCGAATGGGTAATTTTATTTAAACTTCTCTGAAGCTTGAGTGAGGCCACGTTAGGGTTGAGGTCTGCAGCCAGTACGGCAGTGTCATCGGCAAAAGTGCCTATAGTGACACCTTCTGCTATTGGGAGATCATATGTGTAAAGTAGGTACAGTATTGGGCCCATTACACTACCTTGCGGGACGCCTGCTAAGCTCTCGTAAAGCTCAGACTGCTCTGCTCCTTCTTTGACGAAAAAGTAGCGATTTTTTAGATAAGATTGTATAAATAGAAAGTAATTTGTAGGGAGAGTATTTTTTATTTTATAGAGGAGGCCGTCGTGCCATACGCGATCAAAAGCTTGGGATATATCTAGAAAAGCAGCTGTACAGTATTGTTTTTGCTCAAAGGCAGAGTAGATTTTCTCGGTAAGTCTATGTACTTGTTCAATTGTTCCGTGCCCTCTTCTGAAGCCAAACTGGTGATTAGGTATAATGTTACGTTCTTCTATTTTGGGTAGGAGTCTTTTAAGGAAAAGAACTTCCAAGACTTTTGAGACAATGAGCAGCAGGCTAATGGGTCTGTAAGCCGCTGCCGAATCGGGGGACTTTCCTGGGGGACTTTCCTGGTTTCAGAATCATTTTCATCTGAGCGACCTTCCATTGAGGGGGTATGAATGCAGTTATTAGTACTGCATTAAACAGTTGGGTGAGAAATTTTATGCCTTCGTAAGGTAATTGTTTTAGTACATTGCCATTAATAATATCGTACCCAGGAGCTTTCTTTGGGTTGAGTTTCGCTATTACGGTTTTTACCTCCGATATTGCGAATTTTTTTATGGGGAGGTCCATTTGAGAGGGATGACTTAGAGTACTTTTCACTTCTGTTGTTGTGCTTAGTGAGGGTTCAATATCATGTGGGGTGAATACTGATTTTAGGTGGCGTGCAAAAGTATTTGCTTTCTCTGTGTCACTTTTCGCCCATTCGTTATTTTCCATTCGTATAGGAGAATTGGAGAGAATCGGCCTTTTTAGCTTACTAGCAGCTTTTAGCTTAAGTTGCAGCTGTTGCATCAATATTACTGAGATATTGTTGAACTTGTCTGTTGTGTTCAATTTTGAGGATATTTTTGAGTTCTTTGGTGAGTGCATTCAATCTTTTCTTGTCGTCGGGGTGACGGGTTTGTTGCCACTTTTTCCTTGCGAGTCGCTTTTCTTTGAGCTTAGCTTGTATGTTGTGTGTAACGCTTGTCCTTTTTTGTCTGATGAGGGTGGGAGTTGATTTCCATGCAGCTTGTTGGATGCAGCTGTTAAAATGTTCGACTGCTGCCTCTATATCTTCAGCAGATTTCAGCGCTAATTTCAAGTCAAGATTAGACGTGATGATGTGTCGGAAGTATTCCCAGTCAGTCTTCCGATTGTAAAGGCTGCATTGATCCGTTGTCGGTGTAAAATTTTTATCAATTGTTACCAGGATTGGAGAGTGGTAGGAAGACAATTCAAAGCACGTTTTGCAAGTTATATCTGAGGAAAGCACGCCTTTCACCACGCAGAAATCGATTAAGTCGGGTATTTTATTTTTATCTGTTGGCCAATAAGTGGGAGTTCCAGTAGAGAATGGAGTTAAACTGAGCTTGCTAATAGCATTATATAGTTGTCTTCCTTTAGGGGTAATGAGACGAGAGCCCCAGAATGTGTGTTTGGCATTGTAATCGCCCCCAGCTAGAAATCGATTTCCAAGAGTTTTGAAGAAATTTTCATATTCTGCAGCGCTGATAGAGTGCCTCGGCGGGCTATAGATAGCAGAGAGTGTAAGCTGGCCGCTCGGGTCTTCAATGACAATATTTGTGGCTTGTATAGCATTTGTACGGAATGAATTCGTGCTGTATTGTTTAATACTTTTCCGTATCAAGATACCTGAGCCTCCATGAGCGTTGTTACTCGGGTGTTTTGTGTGGTAAAACTTGTAGTTGGGTACTTCAAAATAGCTTTTGTCAGTAAAGTGAGTCTCAGATATGAGGAGTATATCTATATCGTGGGTCTGAAGTAAAACTTTAACTTCAAGTATGTGTTTGGAAAGGCCATTGGCATTCCAAATAATAGTTTTTAACGGGTTGAAGATGCATAATTTTTAGTCGTGAAGGTGACGAGCAGGCTCATCATTGCTGTCATTTGTTGCATGACTTGTTTTAGTAAGCCTATCATTTCTCGCATTTCGTTAGTGTTTTGCGTTGGGGTGTGGATTTCATTACTATTTGGAATAGCATTATTAGGGTTCGAACGGGGTGTTACGCCTTTCTTTGCTGCTTGAGCATATGTGGCTGGGTATGGGTCAATTTGAATTGGGGTTTCAATTTGAATTGGGGTTTGACTTGGCTATTGTGGTTTGTCCTGAGGCTGTGCAGGAGCTTTTTTCCTCAGAGTTGGGTATTTGGCGCTTTGGAGGTTTTTGTATACCATACAGCCTTTATAATTTGCTGGATGGTTACCTTCACATAGAGCACATTTGACATCTTCAGATCTTGTCTTTCGCTTACAATCAGCGGAAAGGTGGTTTCCAGCACATTTTATACATACTGATTTTCGACGGCAGTAGGACTTTGTGTGGCCATATTGCTGACAGTTGGCGCATTGCGGTATTTCACGCTTCGGGTGTGGGGGCTCGAAAGTAATTTTTGAGTGCAGGAGACTTTTAATTTGATATATCATCTTGTTGTTGGAGTCGGGTTTGAGTTCAATGATAAACATGGGGAGAGGCTTTTTTGTGACTCTGTTTTATGTTCCAAATGTTTGTAACTGAGTGACCGAGATCTTTTAGAGAATCCACAATTTCTTTTGTGTCTATTGAGGAATGCATGTTTCTGAGAACCACTCTAAAGGTACGTTCTTGTTTTGTTTTATAAGTATAGAACTCTGTGCCCTTCTGTTCCAGTTGTGATACTATGGTTCTGTAAGCACCCAGGGATGATGCTTGTACTTTTACTTGATCTTTGCCTGTGAGCTTTAGATCATAAGAGTTTGGAGCAACTTCTTGTAGTAAACTCATTAGGGGGGGAATGTTTAGAACTTTGTCTATAAATATTGGCGGCGGCTTGGGTATTTTTTCAGTTGGTTGGTTTGTTTCCTCAACTTCAAGGGAGGCAAATCTGTTTTCATTTTCATTTGGTTGGCGGGTTGCAAGCCAGTAATTGTCAAGCGTAGCCTGTTTTTTAGAGACAGTATTTTTACCTGGGCTTTCGCGTTGGCGTTTGGGATTGACGATCTTCCATTCGTCGGTTGGGGTAGCAGATGTCAAGTTTCCTGCAGTTTGGGGTTTCTGGGCTTGTTGTTGTTGGGCATAGAGAAATTCCAGTTGCCTTTGCAGGGTTTCGATCTGCTGTTGTACGTTTGGTACGTTGACACCGGGCAGGCGGGATGGGGTTACCTGTTGGGGCATTTGTTGGGGTGTACCTAGGGATCTCGGGGTTTGGTGCTGTAGTTGCACTTGGGTTTGTTGGGCATCTCGCTGTTGGGAACCTCCTCCTTTAGTAGGAGTATGGTTGAGGGGCATCTCGCTGGTGCAAACAAATATTTTAGTCTATATTCATTTGCACCCGGTTGCGCTTGTATTACAAATTTTTATGATTGTAATACAATCTGATTGCAGCTTTTTACAGCTCTGATACTTATGTATAAACTTTACTTTACACCACTCGAATGGTTTGTGTCCACACTCAGTTGTGAAAAACTAGTGTGTGGTGGAGTTTAGTTTCTGGGAGCTTTTGCTATTGTGCGATCAATGCAACAACAATATGCACAATCACTCAGCAATAACACTTAATTTACGCTTTATAATTTATATAAAGCAATTTTATATTACTTTGATAGCACACTAAGTTGCGACACTTTTTCCGACACTTTTTCACAATATTATTGAGTTAAATTGATCAATTATATATTTTTTTAGCACAAAAGTACGGAGGAACAAATTTTTGACAACTTCACAGCGTGACCAGTGTGACCAGACAAAAAGATGAATGAAACAAAAAGAATGCAACCCTTTACTTGTGCTAAGAGCAGAAAATGTTGCCCGTAGTCGAGCCAGTTTTATATTTTGTCAATAGCACAAACAGCCCTAAAAAAAGTGTTGAGTATGTGTGGAAGAGAACAAAAAAATTTGACAGCTGGAAGAAAGTGCGACATTTTTGCTAGAATAAAAAAGTCCATTAGTAAAAGTAAGGATTCAAATTTTTGATTTTTTTTAATAATTAAATTTTTCTGTGTTGAAGTACGCGGTGTAAGGGAACTTACGTTAGGTATTTTTAAAGCTTTTAGCTTGTGGCAAAGTTCATTTGATAATTTCTATTTCCTGATTTTTGGTCATTTATTTCTCAAATCGTCGTACCATACGAAAACTAGCACATTTAAAATTTCTGGCGAAATCTATCAATAAAAAAATTCTGTACGAAAAGTACCAAGTTCGACTTTTGGCTGACGAAAAGTATCAGTAATTATATACTGTTTTTTACATTAAAATTGTTGTTGTTTAAACAAAATTGATAGTTTTCGTCAGGCAAAACTCGATTTTGTTACTTTTCGTCGGCCAAAAGTCGAACTTGTTACTTTTCGTCAGCCACAAAAAATCGTATGCTAGTTTTCCTATGGTACGACGAAATGTTTTTTGGAATTTTCCCACATGGAAAGTAAATAATGGAAGAAACTGGAAACAAAATTGTAATTAGACTTGATAGTCTTACAACACTACTAAAATTAAATACGCAGCTGCATACTCGGAATTCATATCAAAATTTGTGCCTCCGATATTTATCTATTCAGAAGTTGCATTAATTTTCTGAATTTTTCGGCAAGCTTAAACAAAGTGCGTCGTTAAATTCTAAAAAAATTTTTATTGGAAATTATCAAATGATTGCAAGCCTTTTTAATAATATACTAAAAGTACCAACTGCAAAGGCAAATGTTTTGTTCATCAAATGTATGTAATTTTCGTTGTTGGTTGTGCTTTTTAAAGTATTATTAAGTAATACGCATGATTTTACGTTCCTATTTTATTTTCTGACTAATGAAATAATAAAAAATGGCAATAAAAATCTATTTTTTCTTTGCATTTTAAAGTTGTATCGTTTCTCTAAAAATGTATTTACTTTTTTCAACCCCAAATGTGGGAAAATAGTACTGGCCGAAAAATTTTTGTAACATAAATAAAATTCTAGGTTTCAAAAGGATTTCGGTGTAGTTTTTGAGATATTCATGTCCAAAAGGCGAAATACGCAGTTTGTGGCCTCAATTATTTTAAAATTACTCACTTTCATTAAAAACTGATTACATCTATTGAAAGCACGATCATTTCTTTTGAAGACAATGTAGATATCTGAATAAGATACCCGAAAAAGCAAAGCGCTGTTTTCAAGAGAAATTATCGTTCTTTCAACAGCTGCAATAAAATTTTAATGAAAGTAATTTAACAGATTGAGCAGTGAATATAGCAAAAAATCGCATTTTTCGCCTCTTTGGACATGAATATCTCAAAACCTACACGTATTACCGAAAATTCGACTTCAGATTCAGAATCAGCGCACCGAAATCCTTTAGAAAAGTAGAATTTTATTTGAGTTAGAAAATTTTTTGGAAATTTTGTCGGCCTGTGTAGTTAAAGTCCAAATCCCGGGATAAATCTCGGGATCCCGGGATTATAAAATAAAATCTCGAAAATCCCGGGATCGTAAAAATCGGAAAAATTGGAATCCCTAGTACACATACATATCGTCGCCTGAGAAAACGAACATTTAAGGTTTTTAGTTTTTGATGCAGACTAACTACATAATTCGTTTAATGTAATTTCATTGTGAAATAAAAAAGTTAAAAACGAAAATGTTTGTATCTGAACAATCAGGAGCTATATCTTAGAGTAGTGATGGGCAAGAGCTCGTAGCAGAGGGCCTAAGCGAAGTTATGGAGGATAGGGGAACAAAATTTGAACCGGGGGGTAAGAAACAGCCGTGTATGTATATGTTTCTTTTGCATATGTGTTTGTAAATAAGAGAGCATGGCAGAGTTTTACTCTAGGTTGCCAGATATGGAGACCACCGATTTTAAGGGATTTTCGGAAACATCTAGGGATTGATTTTTTGTATGGATATTTTTTTGAAATTTGTTAAAGCGTGTATATAACAATTTAAATTAATTTTGCTTTCAAACTTGTAAACATTAGTTTGAACTTCGGAATGAAAAAAAATATCTTGTTGGGTAATTATAGACCTAATTGGAAGGTTATAAGCATGAAAAATGTATAGGAAATGTGGCAGTTATAATTGATAGTACGACATAAAATCAATATTTGACAAATTAGTTGGAGAAAATTATGGAGGATAAAGCTTTCTTCCTGAAGAAAAAAATATGAAAAGTGTTGTAGATTTATTTCGTCATTGCATTTGGTATATTGGGATTTTATTTGTTTAGTATAAACATATTTCAAATGAATTCATTTTTTAGAAAATTAAAATCCAGATATTTCGTATTAAAGGGGGGAGATTTTGTGGGAATATCATACAAAATGGAGTATTATTTCTAAAAAAAATGGGCATTTCTTTTGTATCTCAGCCTACACGCCATTGGCTATTTCTTTTGAAGTTTAAAAAATATATATTTTTTTGAGCGAGAGAAATTTAGGACGCTCAAGTTCTGGAATAACGAGACATTAGATACCCGCCTGTGGAATTTAATAACCAGGAAGAACTACATAAATACATGTATGGAGAAATGTCTAGCTGAGTTATTCACAGTGTACACAGATATTTACTATGTATGTATGTATGTATATGTATTTGTTGCGCATTATACTGAATAATATTGGAGGTAGCAATTGTTAATTTTTCTAACTTTTTATTTCGATTTGAACAAAAAATGAAACCATAACAAAAAAACAATATGACAGCAAAAGATTTAATTGCATATAACTTCATAAATTTATCTATCCAATAAGTGGAAAAAGAAATTGAGAAAACGAAAATAAACTTACCGGCATGCTAAATGGAGCTGTAAAATTGAAGGCTATATGAGAAATCATTTAAAATTTTGAAATCGATTCAAATATTTATACCATCCTCATATATTGGTCAATATACTGGGCCCCTAATACATTTATATATATATATACACATGAATAACTTAGCTAGATATTTCTCCATCTATCATCGCTTGAATAATGAAACAACATGTATAGAGGCGCCACACATTATATGTTTTTTCATTATTCAAACGAATATATGTTTTAGTTTTTCCTTGCAATGGAATCCAACAGTTGGGTATTTAAAGACTATATCGCACCATAAATCATAAAGTGACACAACTCAAAATTCAAAAATTTTAAGGAGAGCCAAAAAAACTTCTTTTCTTTGTAAGCAATCGTACGGCAAAAGGCCACGTAAAATGGTCATTTTCTGGTCAAAAGAGACACTTATTGAAATGTTTTTTCTTCTCAATCACTACAAATATGTTCTGTGTACCCATTTATGCAAAAAACTCGATTTAAAAAATTTGAGTTGTGTCACTTTATGATTTAGGGTGCGATATGTTTGCTTGACTCTCAAAAGAAATTTTTATAGTCAAACTTCAAAAACCAAATAAGGCCGCCAAAAAAATATTTCGGGGGGAGCCCTTGATTTTTTTCGAATATTTCTGTGGCCACAAGCCTAAGTCGTAAAATATGATTTCGAGATAAATTGCTTTTTATATTGGAATGCGTTTTTTGAAAAATCATAAAAGTTGATTAAAAACTATGAATGCCAAATCGATGAGCCATCCACGATGCTACGATAAAATTTTTGTATATAAAACAAAATGTTATGAAGAAATTTCATTAAGTATATATATAAATTTTGGCTGTTATAGCAAATTTAATATACCTCTATTGTGAGTTAAGCCAAAATGTTTTTATTAATATCTTTTGATTGGAATAAGTTACAGGTATGGGGGTTTTACAGAAATATAGTTTTTAATGTATAATAACGTGGTATATATAACTCAATTTTGTCTTAAGTCGACTTAGGCGGTTATGGCTTGTGACCACAGATTTATGTTCACCATATTTATATGTACATGTGTTTTATATCTCCTAAAATAATAATCAGTGCTTAAAAGGCGAAAAAGACTAACAATATCCAAAATATATCTATTAATAGCCGCTTTCGATTCACAATTTCTCTGCTGGCTATAAATTTCCTTCTGTCAAATTTATATGTGAATGATAGCGAGCAGAGGGAAATTTTTATCGACCATTTAGCGAGTATGGCTACTACTCATTATGGGTTCAAACATTTTTGTTCGATCCAACCTCGCTTGTGTGATGGCGAATCGAAAACGCCAAATATATACATATATGGGCAATTCCGTAGAAAGGTATGACTAAAAATTAAATTTTCAAACTCAAGGAGTATTTCTCCAGACATATTTGAGAAATTCGGTATATGGATATATTTTTATGACTAGATGATCATTTGTCGGAATCGGCCGAATCGGACCACTGTAGTATATAGCTCCCATACAACCGATTGTTCAGATTATAGATTTTGGGGTATAACTTCTCCATTTGAAAAGCTAGGGACAAGAAATTTTGCAGTATTGGTACCCATACTGACCCAAATAATGTGACTAAAATTGTCGACATCGGACCCCTATAACATATAGCTGCCCTACGACCGATTTTTCAGATATAGCCTTTTTGAGGTATAGCTTCTCCATTGAATCTACTAGAATGTTTCTAAATAATCTTTATCCAGATAACCTTCCGAATTAACAATGGAAATTAGTAAATATTTTACAATGTAAAATTTCATTTTTCCGCGATTTTCAGCGTTCTTCTTAACTATTATTCTTATACCACATTCAATTTTCATTAGTATTAAAAATTAATGTGGAAGTCCCTAAATTTCTGAGGGGGGTGGAACCCCCAGAAAACCCCCCGAATACGTACCTGCCTAGTAGTACATATTTGTATCATGGATATAAGCATGGTATAAGTATACCAGGTAAAACAAACGTCAAGTTTTCGTCGCCATATTAACCACCTGACAATTAAGCAGATTATGACATTTCGTGCTACCATACTCAATGATAAAAATCCTCCATTAATGGCATTTTTCGCTGCTTTGTTTTAAAAATAAATTGTAACCATGGTATTCATGGTAAAAACTGTTTTAATTCAAAACGGTTTGGAATTTTGCAAACCCACATCCAAACCAAGGTAGATTTTTGGATTATATTCTTAATCCAAATATCATTTTGGCGAGAAACAGTTAAATGTGCAGTTATTGGCTTACTTATGTATTTATAAGCGGTTTTGCGTCTTTTATTTTGTTCAATAGTGACGTATAGGCGGTTTTGCAGGCGTTTGTAAAAACTTTTCTTCAATAAAGCAAAGTTATAATCCATTTCGTGTTTATGAAAGTATAATCAACTTTAGTACAGTACAGTACAGTTATAAAGCAATAACACCTATTATTCGCGGCATTGGTTAGCAAAATTTCCTTAAAAAAAGCGGTTTTGAAACTGTGTCATTATTTGGAATTGCATTGTGTGAATCTCAAAATTGTTGCATGAATGGATGAGGACGGACGCCAGGAATGTATTTTTGATGAAATCTTATTTTTGGCAAAAATGTCACGCAGTTTTGCACTTTAAGCGACGATATGTATGTACACCACCATACCAAGTGAGCATTTCAGTCTATATATGTATGTATGTACATATGTCCAATCCAATTACAAAAAAATATGTACCCTAGATTTTAACAATATGAGTTGCTTATTTCCGCGGTGCAATAATACCAAATATGGCTGCAAAGACGGTGATATAAAATTTTTCCAATTTCCGACGATACCCTTTATTCGCGGAGAGTGGATGAAAATTTGTGGAGTGAGCGAAGAGGAGCTACCGGAAGTTCCATAAATCTGCTCACTAGTGCCCTTTCTCTTTCTGTCCTTTGATTCCTGAAATACCCAAACTTTCAAACAAAAATCTACGCATTAAAAAAATAAAAATCTGGCATCGCTATACCCCAAAACTGACATAAGATCAAACTTCAAAAATCTGCTTTTTAATCAAAAAGACAGCGTCAAAATGACAATGCACATACCTGTATTTTTTATACCATGGATATAAGAATGAGCACAGTGTGACGAAGTCAATAAAATGTTGTTAATATAAAATAAACATTTTTTATTTCAAAATAAAAATATTTTGTTAATTCACATTTGGAATGAACTGATTTTAATACATACATTTTATATGTATACTAGCTGACCCGGCAAACTTCGTTCTGCCCAAAATAGATTTTTTTACTAATTTCATTTCAAAAATTGTTATTACACCGGTATTATTTTTAATAGAAAATTAACGATTTTGCACTACTTCATTGTGTATACAACTTCAACAATATATAACTTAGTATTCAGTTTAAGGCTGCACGATACACAACATTTTTAGTTTTCTGTTCCGGATATTTATTTTCACTGAGTATTGGCTATTTTCACTAAGTAAGTAAGAGGATTGATGTAGTATACCTCCATAATAATTTTCAGTCCCCTCCTCCAACCCTTTTCGATATATTCAGCCTCAAAAGTTTAGTACGTATGGGAGGTGCAATGCCCCATTTTTCGATAAATCTCTTTTTTTTTTGGGTGAACATGGTATTGATATCATATATCTGCATAGTGATTTCTATGTACATGCCATGAATGCTTTTAAGGATATTTAGCCTTAAAAATTAAGAACGCGTGGGAGGTCCCACGCCCCCTTTTCCGATAACCAACACTTTTATGCGCAAAAATTGTTTTGATATCATATATCTCTGTACCAATTTCCAGGTCCCTGACTTAAATCCTTTTAAAGATATTCAGCTTAAAAAATTAAGTGTTGTTGGGAAGTGCCACGCCCCCTTTTCGTATAACTCGTATTATTTTGCGTTAACATGGAATTGTTATCATTTATCTCCACACCAATTTCCAAGCCCCTAGCGTAAACAATTTTAGAGATATTCAGCATGAAAAATTAAGTTTGTATGGGAGGTGCCACGCCCCTTTTTCCGATAACCCCCACTTTTATGCATGAGAAGGGTTTTGATATCACCTACCTCTATACCAATTTTCAGCTCCCTACCTAAAACTGTTTTAGAGATAATCAGCTTTAAAAATTAAGGTTGTATGGGAGGTCCCACGCGCCCTTTTCTGATAACCCCCACTTTTCTGAGTGAGAACGGGTTTGATATCACCTACCTCTTCTATACCAATTTTCAGCTCACTACCTTGAACTGTTTTAGAGATAATCAGCTTTAAAAATTAAGGTTGTATGGGAGGTGCCACGCCCCCTTTTCTGATAACCCCCAATTTTCTGAGTGGGAAGGGTTTTGATATCACCTACCTCTATACCAATTTTCAGCTCCCTACCTTAAACTGTTTTAGAGATATTCAGCTTTAAAAAATAAGGTTGTATGGTGGTGCCACGCCCCCTTTTCTGATAACCCCCAATTTTCTGAGTGAGAAGGGTTTTGATATCACCTACCTCTATACCAATTTTCAGCACCCTACCATAAACTGTTCAGCTTTAAAAATTAAGGTTGTATGGGAGGTGCCACGCCCCCTTTTCTGATAACCCCCACTTTTATGAGTGAGAAGGGGTTTGATATCACCTACCTCTATACCAATTTTCAGCTCACTACCTTGAACTGTTTTAGAGATAATCAGCTTTAAAAATTAAGGTTGTATGGGAGGTACCACGCCCCCTTTTCTGATAACCCCCAATTTTCTGAATGAGAAGGGTTTTGATATCACCTACCTCTATACCAATTTTCAGCACCCTACCTTAAACTGTTTTAGAGATAATCAGCTTTAAAAATTAAGGTTGTATGGGAGGTGCCACGCCCCCTTAAAATTTTTTAATTTTTTCTTCGACTAAACCTTCGCGGGGTGACAACAAACAAACCCCCCTAAGGAAGTATTTGATTTGGTTCAGCCGTTTTCAAGTTTTAGCGTTACAATTAAATACCAAATCATTTTTATATATATAGATTAAAGAAATTCAAAGAATAATGAAAAAACATGACAGGAAATAAATATTAAAAATGTCATTTTTGTTACCTTTTTTTCGTTAGCTCCTCTTTATTAGGAGATATTTTCTTCGCTACAGCTAGTCGCATAATATCTCCTACATTGGTATCAGATGGTAATTTCTCAGCTTAATTTTTTATTAAAATTTACTAATTTTATTTTATTTCAATTAATACACATTTTGTATAACATCAAGTGACCGCTGTGGTAGAGTGGGTAGAGTGCTCACCTGCTATACTAGAGGTATCGGGTTCAAATCCCAGTGCGGACAAACACTAAACAAATTTTTCTAAGTGATTAAAACGCAATTATTGGGTTTTTAGAAATAGCGGTCACCTCTCGGCAGTGGCGGTATACCCTCCGAGTGTATTTCTGCCATGAAAAAGCTTCTCACAAAAAATGCATTCGCCGTTAGGAGCCGGCGTAAAACTGTAGGTCCATTGGTAGGAAAAACAAAAGTTAAGGAGCACACCTCGAATTGGGAGAGAAACTCGGCCATAAGCTTAGAGGGATCTAAGGTGAAACATCTGTAGTTGCATCTATGCTTAAAATATTTTTCTAGTTTCTAAAAAATAAAAAAAAAATGAATTTTGGTTTTGAGCCGTAACGCTAATCAGCTGATTGATTTTTTGTTACAGTTTTTCACTGTCATGAAGAATGTAAAATTAATACAAAATATGATAATTTGGCAACCTATAAAACCGAAAGGGGAAGAGTGACTCTCTGCTATGACCATCTTTATTGGTATATGATCACTGTTCAGCTGTTTATTGTTAATTTAAGCTTAAACCTCGTCAGAGTTATAATAGCGCCAGTGTACTATTATTATTAAGTGTTTTAATTTTTATAATGTTGATATTTTATTTTCTCCTCCAACTTCTTATTTTAAAGTGATATGAAATTAAATTAAAATAGAAGCTAATACAATTTTGGACTACAAAATTTTTTTGATATTGCCCACAGTGCACTTCATTTTGACGAAACTGAGAGTTTTTAAAATTTAAATAGAAAAAAATGGGGTGGTTTTTTGAAATGTAAAAACTTCTGAGCAAGAGTTGCCGCAGCTACTTATTGCAGAGATCAATTTTGGATATTTTTAGTTTTACTATTGTTGATTATATATGTATGTGCAAAATATACTAATTTTGATCTCCTGGCAGTGCACTGTGGTATATGCGAATTAAAGTACATATATGTATGTATGTTAGTGATGGGCGATTCCGAGATGTTTAGACAATCGAGAGAATCGCCATCGTTGCAAAATCACAATCGAGTCAAAAGTTGACTCGCTCCTCGACTACACAATCGAGATGTTTTTGCGATTGTTCCGAGTCAGCGAGTCGGCAGTTGTTTCGATGACATCTCGACTACACAACCGAGATGTTTTTGCGATTGTTCCGAGTCGGCGAGTCGGAGGTTGTTTCGATGACATCTCGACTACACAAGCGAGATGCTTTTGCGACGGTTCCGAGTCGGCGGGCCGGCTGTTGTTTTGATGATTTGTTTTAGTTGATAAAATAAACTGAATGAGTGTTGTTGATGAAGAAAGTAGGATTGTTAATGGAAGTGAGGCAAATACATATGTAAATAAATGAACCAAATTGAAAAATATGCTATATATAGACGCTGCATTTTTGCAATCACAATTAAAGAGTGTCGTGCTTAATAAATACAATTAATTATTTAAACAATAATACATTAATAAATTTTCTGAAGTGAGACGCTTACGAAACAAATTAATTTTACGAGCAGTAACAACGGCAATAGATTTGTACCACTGTATACTTTTTTTAAGCAATTTTGATATTCAAGCGGCAACAACAAATGTTATGTATTTTTTGCAGCGAGTCCGAAATGTAGGGTTGCTTTGAAAACGAGAGGAATCATTGGCGAGTCCGAGATGTTTTAGCGATTGTTTCGACTGACGGCCATTTACGACTTGACTCGAATACGAATGAAAACCATCGAGAGCATTCGAGATGTTTCAGCAATCGAGAGAATCGAATAAAACATCTCGGACTCGCCCATCACTAATGTATGTTCATAGGTAAGTACATATTGCTATGCACAATAAAAATGCTCAAATAAATCGTCGTACCATACGAAAACTAGTATACGATTTTTTGTGGCTGACGAATACAAGCACTTTAAATTTTTGGATGACGCAAAGTCGCAACTTTGACTTTTGGCTGACGAAATGCAGAAATTTCGCTCAAACCACAACAATTTTAATGTATAAACAGTATATAATTATTGCTACTTTTCGTCAGCCAAAAATTTAAAGTCCTACTTTTCGTCCGCCAAAGTTAAATGTGCTAGTTTTCGTACAGAATTTTTTTATTGCCAGCTTTCGTCAGAAATTTTAAATGTACTAGTTTTCGTATGGTACGACCAAATATCAGAATATCTATATATATAAAAATGATTTGGTATTTAATTGAAACGCTAAAACTTGAAAACGGCTGAACCAAATCAAATACTTCCTTAGGGGTGTTTGTTTGTTGTTACCTCGCGAAGGTTTAGTCGAAGAAAAAAATTAAAAATGTTAGGGGGGCGTGGCACCTCCCATACAACCTTAATTTTTAAAGCTGATTATCTCTAAAACTGTTCAAGGTAGGGAGCTGAAAATTGGTATAGAGGTAGGTGATATCAAAACTCTTCTCACTCAGAAAAGTGGGGGTTATCAGAAAAGGGGGCGTGGCACCACCCATACAACCTTAATTTTTAAAGCTGATTATCTCTAAAACAGTTTAAGGTAGGGAGCTGAAAGTTGGTATAGAGGTAAGTGATATCAAAACCCTTCTCAATCAGAAAAGTGGGGGTTATCAGAAAAGGGGGCGTGGCACCTCCCATACAACCTTAATTTTTAAAGCTGATTATCTCTAAAACAGTTTAAGGTAGGGAGCTGAAAATTGGTATAGAGATAAATGATATCAAAACTCTTCTCACTCAGAAAAGTGGGGGTTATCAGAAAAGGGGGCGTGGCACCTCCCATACAACCTTAATTTTTAAAGCTGATTATCTCTAAAACAGTTTAAGGTAGGGAGCTGAAAGTTGGTATAGAGGTAAGTGATATCAAAAACCTTCTCACTCAGAAAAGTGGGGGTTATCAGAAAACGGGGCGTGGCACCTCCCATACAACCTTAATTTTTAAAGCTGATTATCTCTAAAACAGTTCAAGATAGGGAGCTGAAAATTGGTATAGAGGTAGGTGATATCAAAACCCTTCTCACTCGGAAAATTGGGGGTTATCAGAAAAGGGGGCGTGGCACCTCCCATACAACCTTAATTTTAAAAGCTGATTATCTCTAAAACAGTTTAAGGTAGGGAGCTGAAAATTGGTATAGAGGTAGGTGATATCAAAACCTTTCTCACTCAGAAAAGTGGGGGTTATCAAAAAAGGGGGCGTGGCACCTCCCATACAACCTTAATTTTTAAAGCTGATTATCTCTAAAACAGTTTAAGGTAGGGAGCTGAAAGTTGGTATAGAGGTAAGTGATATCAAAAACCTTCTCACTCAGAAAAGTGGGGGTTATCAGAAAACGGGGCGTGGCACCTCCCATACAACCTTAATTTTTAAAGCTGATTATATCTAAAACAGTTCAAGGTAGGGAGCTGAAAATTGGTATAGAGGTAGGTGATATCAAAACCCTTCTCACTCGGAAAATTGGGGGTTATCAGAAAAGGGGGCGTGGCACCTCCCATACAACCTTAATTTTAAAAGCTGATTATCTCTAAAACAGTTTAAGGTAGGGAGCTGAAAATTGGTATAGAGGTAGGTGATATCAAAACCCTTCTCAATCAGAAAAGTGGGGGTTATCAGAAAAGGGGTCGTGGCACCTTCCATACAACCTTAATTTCGAAAGCTGATTATCTCTAAAACAGTTCAAGGTAGGGAGCTGAAAATTGGTATAGAGATAATTGATTTCAAAACCATTCCCACGCATATAAGTTGGGGTTATCGAAAAAGGGGCGTGGCACCTCCCATACAAACTTAATTTTTCATGCTGAATATCTCTAAAATTGTTTACGCTAGGGACTTGGAAATTGGTGGTGGAGATAAACCATAACAATTCCATATTAACGCAAAATAATAGGAGTTATACGAAAAGGGGGCGTGGCTCCTCCCAACAACGCTTTATTTTTTTAGCTGAATATCTTTAAAAGAATTTAAGTCAGGGACCTAGAAATTGGTACAGAGCTATATGATATCAAAGCAAATTTTGCGCATAAAAGTGTAGGTTATCGGAAAAGGGGGCGTGGCACCTCCCATACAAACTTAATTTTTCAAGCTGAATATCTATAAAAGCGTTTAAGGTTGGGACCTGAAAATTGATCAGGAGATTAACGATATCAATAGCATGCTTATGAAAAAAACAGTAGTTTTGGGAAAAGGGAGCGGTGCACCTCCCATGCGTTCTTAATTTTGAAGGCTAAATATCCCTAAAAGCGTTCATGGCATGTACATAGATTTCACTATGCAGATATACGATATCAATACCATGTTCATCCAAAAAAAAAAAGATTTATCGAAAAATGGGGAATTGCACCTCCCATACGTACTAAACTTTTGAGGCTGAATATATCTAAAAGGGTTGGAGGAAGGGCCTGAAAACCATTATGGAGGTATACTATACGTATAAATACTCTTACTTAATTGGTTAAAATAGCCAATGCTCAGTGAAAAAAAATATCCGGAACAGAAAACTAAAAATTTAGTGTATCGTGCAGCCTTAAACTGAATACTAAAATTATATATTTTTGAAGTTGTATACATAATGAAGTAGTGAAAAATCGTTAATTTTCTATTAAAAACAATACCGGTGTAATAACAATTTTTTAAATGAAATTAATAAAAAAAATCTATTTTGGGCAGAACGAAGTTTGCCGGGTCAGCTAGTTTTTAAATAAATTTAAACAAAATCCACCGAAAAAATTCTTAATTTGAATCTGAAAGTTGGCATCCTTAGTAATAATTCGTGAGATACAGAAAATTAACCCATTCAAGTTTTATTATTTATATCTAAAATAAAGTTTAGTGTGAATTAGTTCAACGAAGCAAAAAACGAAGAAGGGGTGCCGAACATTTACGTGGGTGCGGTTTGTAGGTCACGAAGGTCGTTCGGTTTGGTTTTTTCCTACATTCAAAAGTCTTTTCAAATCAAGCGATTCCCTTCACAACTTAAGGTTTTACTGATTCTAGGTTCACATCCATTGTATTTATTTCTAGAATTTTAAACAGCCTATTGACTTTAACCATAATATTCTTATGTGAAGTTCTCGACATGTTTCTATAATATGTACAGCGAGTTGGAAAGATCAATACCATGATAAAAAATGAATTCATTAGTAAAAAATCTAATCGAAAATGGATGATTTCTGTGAATTTATCTACACTTATGTCTTTAAAGCTTTTGTGATAAATATTAGGGAGCGAAGCGAATATTAGACCACATAGGGTTAATTGAAAATTTTGTGAGTAACAAAAAAAAATTCAATTGTCAATTAATGAATAATTTTTCTCCCATTATGGTTACTAATACAGACACAACTCGCTCAAATTTTCGTCCCCCTCCTTTGTTTTGAAATCCCCTCTCGCCCAGGAAAGTGTCAGCTGGCAGAATTTTTGAGGGCAAATGGGCAACTTTTGCCCATCCCAATCTTAGAGTATAGTCCTATCTGGTCGATACCGGCAAATGACGAAATGGTCATCAAAATATATGCATGTGCAGAGTTTCAAGCATACATATGTGTATCTCAGAAAATGTGAACGTTGTAACCTTTAAGATCAAGTTAGATGCAAATGAATATATGTACATACTGGGAGATCGCAGAGCGTTTGCGCAAAATTGGTTAGGTAAAATGTGTGTGAAGTTTAATAATTTTTAATAAATTGTATATGTTGTTGTCGTGGCCGCTGTGGTGCAGTGGGTAGAGTGCTCGCCTGCTATGCCAGACGTCTCGGGTTCAAACCCCAGTACGAGCAAAAACACCAAAAAATTTTTTCTAATTAGTAAAAATCCAATTATTGGGTTTTTTAAGAGCAGCGGTCACATCTCGGCAGTGGACGGCATACCCTCCGAGTGTATTTCTGCCATGAAAAAGCTTCTCACAATAAATGCATTCGCCGTTCGGAGCCGGCATCAAACTGTAGGTCCACCCAATTAGTAGGAAAAACAACAAGGAGCACACCTCGAATTGGGAGAGAAGCTCGGCCATAAAACTCGTCAGAGTTATAATAGCGCCATTGTATATATATGTGTGTATAAGCATTTATATGTACGTATGTATGTATACATATGTATGCACATAAGTATTGGCAGGCCTAAAATTTGAATGACCGAAATTATTGCTTTCTTTTCAATCTTAAACTATCCTTTTGGTCGGCTGTGATGTTTTGTTTTCAGAGAAAAATTACATTGAATTTCGTGACAAATCCTTACTCGTTAACATAAAACTGGGGGTTTTCGCTCGTTAATCCAAATGATTGTATTATTTTGCAACTCAAACAATGGTTTTGGCAAGTTTAGGTAGCTGTTCAGATATTTTTGTGTTCCCGAGAACATCCTGAATTAATTTGAAATTCTCTGTAGGGAATATATATAGCTGTGGACATTTGCATCAGACCGCCATTGTGACACATATCGCTCTGCGCTCTCTTACACAATCCCTCTCATAACGGTCTGCAGCGGTCTGATGTATACACGTTTCTATGTACATTGGGGTTGTTCAAATTAATATGAAGAAAATAAAGCTCTCCCGAAACATGCATATTTAGAGGTCAAGAAAATGTCTTAAAATGTCCACCTTCTTTTACATTAGTAATGCTACATATTTTTTGGTAAGTCCTTAGTCAACAAGATAAAGTTTCTTATCATCAAATAAAATCGCCTTGTGCCGCAATGCTTTTTCGGTTCTAATTTTTTGGACCACCTTGTGCATGCAAAAATGCTTTGCAAAAAATAGAACTCATATTGTTTATGAATAATAGCTTCAAAACAGCCATATTCCGAAATTTGTTCGTTTACATTTTTTTTTTGGACCAGCTTAATATACACTAGTATCGCCGGTGCTCGAAATTCAATCATGCAATTTATTTTTTCAACTTTGTATTGGTACAAAAATTAATCCTTTTCGCGGAGAGAAGCAACACTTTCCAAATTCCAGTTGTACCGCAACACTGATTTGCCCTTTTGATCACGGTCCGACGCGAAATCATGGTCAAAATCAAGGCAGATCTAGGAAGATAGGCCCGGTGGCGAATTCAGAAATTTCCCATGTATTTTGTTATTGTAATTGGTAGAGTGTAATGTCAAAATGATATTTCGCCGTGGTTAAAATCTGAATTCGCTTGGGGCTCGTCCATTCCTATTGGCCATGATGTGAATTAGCTTTGATTTTGACATTACACTCTACCTTTGTAAATAAAAAAAGAAGTTTTTCAATTCGCCGCCGAGCCTACCTGATAGATATGCCTTGGTCAAAATTAAAATTACTCAGTGTGCTCTCCCGCACTCTCTCTCATTTTTCGCTTTAATGGAAAAGCAATCAGTGTTGTCGCAGCCTCAAAAAATTTGGTATCAAAAATTGATACTTTCATGGTTTTTTTCGTATCACCGAAAATTTTTTGGAAAAAAAACTTAAATTAATCAAAAAGGCTGTTTTTGGGCTTTTAACCCGTATAACAAATTGATACGGAAAATTTTGTTTTCGTATCACTGAAAAATTTAAAAAAAAAAAATTAAAATTAATAAAATAAGCTGTTTTTAACGTGACATCATTTTTTATTATATTTACCAATATAAAAATATAAAGATAATGCATAGTTAGGTATCATTTTAGATTTTTCGAATTCAATTTAATTCAAGAAAATCATAAAGGCTATTAAAATAATGGTTAACATAAAACATAACGCTCTTTGCTCATGCCTGCCATGGGCAGTGATGCCTGTATAGTAATGAGTATGATAAAATGTTGCCCATTTTTGGTATTTTCAAGACTTTCACAATACATATTTTTCGCGGCAAATACAGGTTGTTACAATTTTTAGAAAATCTTAAAAATGAAAAAGAATAGGCTAATATTCTTTGATTTTGATTAAATCGTATCAAAATTATTTGATGCTGATTAAAAAGGTATCAAATTTGTTCTACGTCAAAATAAAAAGTATCTACGTATCTTGGGCTTAAAAAAGTAACACATTTGATACGATTGTATCAAACAGCAACACTGAAAGCAATAGGAGATATTTGGCCGCTTTGATTTTGAACTGAGCGTAAACTGGGCCAATGCATATAAAATAGAGAGCGCTTTTAAATTAAGAGCCTATACACACTTGCGACTCAATCGATTTATGGTGCTAACAGTCAACAACGAGTTGCCGCAACCCGTGTCAGCTGACACGATCTACCTTATGAGAGTGCCATATAAATGAAAACTCACCAACGACCGAAACATACGAGTACGCAGCCCGTACCGTAGAAATCAACGAGCATTTTGATTTTTGCCGGAAAACGTGTCAGCTGATTGCTTTTGCTCAACGCGGTGTTGCCGAACGAACTTTTTTAGCCACAAAAAACTTTTGAACGGTATTTTTCATTGTATTATTAAACGAAATCAATGCGAGTGTAAAGTGTACTGGAATATATCTTTCTTCATAGGAAAAACAGCTTAAGTTTACTTAAGCGAAATATGAGTTATTAGATAATTGTTTAGCTCATTTATTGAAAATAATTATCATTTATGTATATGTTATTAATTCACATGAAACCATTTTTAATACGTTTATTTTAGTTTCAAATAAACTTAAAAACGAGATTATCCAGTTATAACTTTTTTCGGAGCATAAATTCGCACAGGATGAAATAAAAAAGTTACATAAATGATGTTAGTAACTAGTAATTTACGATAAATAAAAGTAATTTTTATTTCAAAATTATCCCTTTTTACCATTTTTGAATGGGTCAACGGATAGCGGGCCAGCGGATAGTGAACAACTGATATTTTCCGCCATAAAATTCACACAGGCAAACAAAATTGCGACAATGGCAGCTTTTAGAAATTTTTTTTGTGTAAGCACGAAATAAAAATTGCGTATGGTTATTGCTTTATTCATTGCCAAAAAAGTGTATTTTCTTTTACTTATTTTTCACTTTTCAACAAGAAAATAACAAAATACATCAGAAATGCAACTCTGACTCCTGAGGAGGGATAGGACCCGCCACTCAAAAACCCGTTTTTACACCGCCGTTTGTTGTTGCGTTAAAAAATTAAGTTCCGCTTCGTATTCGTGTTCATGTGATCAAAACGCGTCGATTGACACGCCACTTCTTGAAAATTTACCAATTTTCACCGTTGTCACCTAAACTAGATAATTACCAAAACTTGGAATACAAAATCTCGCATTTTTTTATTGAAAATTTTCGCCTGTGTCGCTTTTTTTCTTAAAGAAAACAATATATTTAAAAATTTAAATTGAGAGTAAACATCGGTACTAAGTTTGGGTATTTCATGCGAAATTTTTGTGTCTTCCGATTATTTCAAATACGGCAACACTCACACGGCTGTTCAAAATAGAAAACAGCTGATTTTTATCTTTTCATACGGGCACGTATTTTGTCTAACTCGGAACGAACTCGGGCTTCGGAAACGGGTCGTCAACTCGTTGTTGACTGTCGGCACCCTTAGTCCACTGATGGGCGTTTTGACTCATATGAGCAGTTACTCTCAGCACACGTATTCTTACGCTCTTATTTCAGTTGCTGTTGAGAGCGAAAAATCAATTGAGTCACAGTGGTGTTAGAACAGAATTTTCATGTCAGTTGTGTTTCAGCAAGCAAAGGGATGACACGTATCGTCGCTTTGCTTTTATCTTTTTGCAATAGTAAATTATGCGCTATTTAATGAATGAAAGCATTTAGGGCAATTCTAAATAATTTTTCACTGCGAACAGTGCGAGTGAGAAACACATATAGGTACGCGCATAAATAGTATCATAAAACAATCAAGCGGCGCACGATGTTGCTTCGCTGTTTTTTGTTAATCAACTGACTGCAAATGTTCTTTGTCCCATGGTAGCCACTTTACGCTCGCGGTTACCAATACATGCTTACATTTCATTTGCCCACCAATGATTTAGTCGAATGTTGATTTGCATGGGAATGTATGGAAGCATTCACATTACATTCACTTAGTCGAACAACTGAAACAGTTGGATTTGCAGCCCAATTTCATTCCAACTGAAACAGTTGGACAACTGCTTGATCAGCAAGGCGCCCTTCTACGTATTCACACTACAGACAATTTAGTCGAACGACTACAACAACAACAGTAATATTCGTAGTGGAAAGAGTTGCCATGCTGACAGCACTTCTTTTATTTCACTTTTGGTAAATTGCAGAGATTGAATATTTCAATTAATATTTTCAAAATGTTTAGAAAAAACAAAAGGTTCGTTTCTTATTAACTAGATTTATCTAACTAGGGATATTTACTTCAGTTTTCATGTGTTTCTTGATATTGTTTTTCTCTTCAAATATGTCATTAATCGCATTTTAAAATAGAAATAATGAAAATGAAATTGCATGGAAATTATTAATGGCTAATTTTTACTATTTTTCCGTTTCTTGTACTTCTGTTCGTTTCGTTCTTTATGAGCGTAATTCCTTCCGTTTTTCTCTTTTCATTTACTTGACAGCTAGTTGCTAGTTTAATAAGAAAGAAAGCCAAACAATGTATGCACTTTTTGTTTATTTTATTATTTTTTATTTATTAATCAAGTTGACAGATGACAAGAAGGTGCTTTCATGTAAGAATGCAGATAAAGTGATAAAAGCAATTTAATAATTCATCACTTTATACGAAGACCACTAATGTAAAATTTGCTGCGTAGAATGCGAACATTGGCAACACTATGTCATTGTCAATCACCCGACTATTTAGTCTCTAGTGTGAATAGCTGCCACCGATTCGACTAAATAGTTGGCGTAGTGTGAATACAACAGCCCAATTCGACCAAATCGATTGAGTCGCAAGTGTGTATAGGCTCTAAAGCGACTCTTCAACTGTGTTGACGGTAAGATATGCAACGCGTTAACAGAAACGTCTTCATCTCAAAAATGCTACATTTGTGGAGCAACCCCAGCAGTAATGAATGATGAGAAGAGGACATTTTTAGCAAACAGAAACAATCTTGGTTTTGGCTTATCTACACTTCATGCCTGGATTCGCAGTTTCTAATGTCTACTTCATATAAGTTATCGTCTTGATATAAAAAAGTGGCAAGTACGGGACGTAGCTGAAAAGAATGCATTGAAAAGGCGTTCTTCTGAGGTTAAGGAAACATTTAAAAGTGAAATGGGCTTGATAGTAGATAAACCAAAGCCAGGATATGGAAACTCTAATGACGGCAACACAGCGCGAAAAGTTTTTAAAAATTCGGAAAAAAGTGCAGAAATTACAGGGTTAGATGCGAGTTTGATAAACAAATTTTATACTATCCTCAGGGTATTGTCATCTGGCTATGATATTAATATCGAAAAATTTGAAAAGTATGCAAACGAAACAGGTGTCTTATCAGAGTCTCTATTCATGGTATTACATGCCCGTCACTGTGCACAAAATTCTTATCCATAGTGCCGAAGTTATAACATCAGCTCTTCTGCCAATCGGTCAACTTTCTGAGGAAGCCCAAGTAGCTCGTCATAAAGATTACAGAATATTTCGAGAACATCATACGCAAAAGACATCACGTAGCACTACAAATGGAGACTTGCTTAACATGTTATTTATCACATCTGATCCTGTAATTAACAGCCACCGGGAACTTCCAAAGAAAGGGACTGATAATATTCCATTTGAGGTATTAGATCTATTACTACTGTCAACAAATAATATGATTGCTGGTGCAGATACTGTTAATAACTGTTCAGAAGTGGAAAGTACTGATAGTGATTAACAGCTCTATTGTACTTGACAAATTCACCATATTGCTTATTTGTCAATTTTGACTATTAAGTATTTGCTATTCTGTGTCAAAATAAAAAAAAGCTCTTTTCTTGACAAATTGTCAATACGCCGATTGGTCTTGACAAATAAAATTCGTTTGTTTTGAATTCAAAGTTATTTTTTTATATTTTCTTAAATAATGGAATCGCAACTTTTTTTTATTTTTCTGTTATTGGTGGGTGAGGAAGAAAATGAGGAAAATAGAAATCGTTCGCGGCATTTAAGATCCTCGTGGGACTCGAGCGCTCCATTTTCCTTGAGTGAAAATTTGTTCGTGCAAAATTTTCGTTTGACCCGTCAATTGTGCCAGCGCCATATTAATGATTTACAACCATATGACGATCAACAGACTTCTTTGTCATTAACTGTTCGGATTTTGGCGGTGTTGAATTTTATGGCAAACGCGTCCTATCAAAAATGTGTGGGCACACACTCTCCCTTTCCTATCGGTCTACCTACTACTCTGCATTTCCCGTTCCCTCTGTCTCTACCTCTCCCTATACTACTATCTCTCTTCTTCCCTCTCCCGTTCCTTATCAACAACTTTCCATGACCATCCTGATCCACATATCGGTCTATATCATATACATAAATCGATTTAGGTCACGAAAAAAAAGTTAGTTGTTTATTGGAACCCTGATTACTACTACATTGCTCAAAAATATCTCGAGCTAATCCGGTTCATGTTTGCGCAAAAATATTTGGGGCACATCCGGGACCACGTTTTGGTCTCTATCTGGAGAACCGACTGAAAAATTGGAATGGAATGAACTCTCTATTGAAGCTCTGATTTATACCTTTAATTTGACACCAATATTGCTCAAAAATATTTTGGAGCCATCTGGGTCCTTATATTGGCCTAGATCTCGGGAAGGGGTTGAGATACCAGAATTAAATGTAGCAATAATTTTAAATTTCAATGTGATGGGTCCGGTAGCTTCGGCGTGCATAAGGAACAAACACACAAACAAACAAAAAAACAAACTGTATGTACATATGTATACATTTTTTCAGTTTCTATTTTGCGATTTAATTGTATAAACAGCTGATTTCTGTTTACAATATTTATTTCACCACTTGTTGGGAAAATCACATTTGTAAGTGCTTTTTAGATTTGTCAAGTTACGCACAGAATAGGAAAAATTGTCAAGTTGATAAAAATCTTGACTATTTGTCAACTTATTGATAATTTGTCAATTTCACATAATAGTGCTGTAAGACTTATTTACATTTTAATTTGTATTACTTATAGCAATAAACGATATCTTGTAAAAATTGGAGCAGTTTTAGTCGATGCACCGTAAACTAGATAATTACCTCGATATTTTGTTTCTGGAACTCGAATTTCCTTATACCAGTCCAAAAACCCGAAACTGGATTTTTTTTAGCCCACCCTAATGTACATACATATATATATATATATATATATATATATATATATATATATATATATATATATATATATATATATTGCATAAAATATGCATAATATACTTGGATACAGTCATTTCAGTCCGAAAATCCCATAAAATAATTTTGTCCAGCTAGCTAGTTCTATTCGATTCACTGTGATCCGTTACAATTGAAAATATTCTTTCTGATTCAGCGTTTGAATGGGGTAACGTGAGTACAATTTCAACCAATTGCTTAAGATTATGAAACAAAAAATTGTCATAGTTTTTAAAGTTTATTATTTTACTCCACATTACATCTACAGATAATTTTTTTAAATCGTCTTTTTGTGTTTCGGTTAAAACTATAAAAATACGGGTAGGTTCAGAAACGCAGCATGAAACGCAACAGTGGCAGTAATTATTTTTTTGATGATTGTGATGAGCGATGCTTCATGCAAAATTTACGTTTATGAACGCTTTGCTTGTTCTACAAAAGCGGGTTGCGCTTCAAACTGAGTTCCTGAACAAAGCCTACTTTTGTATTCCGATTCTGTTAAATCAGGATTAAGATTTAATTTTTTAGGTAGAGCAAGAAGTGATACACGATTGTTTTTAGAGAAGTCAAATACAATATCGGGATCTAAAAACTAAAACTGCGCGGCCGAAGGCCGCCAACGCTATTCGGGGTTCTGTATAAAAGTACTGTTGTCCGCGCTATAGATGCTTTCTTGATATTATACATAACTAGCAAGAATTGTTTTGCACGTTTTTAACAAAATTTTCGTAACAAATTATATATCAAATGAAAGGTAATTTAACGTTCTTTTTAATGTAAATAACTTTGTATAGTGTTAATAAGGTCATTTCAACAAAAAAAAAAGAAAAAACAAAAAAAAATTACCAAAATTAAAGTTTTTTCTTTTTTACAAAATTTGTGTGGAATTTGGGGAAATATTTATGTATTATATGAAAGGCATTTAAGTAAGCTTTCCAACGATGCCTTAATTTAAAATTCTTCGAAAACACGGTAAAATGGAAAACATGATATTATCTGAAAAAACAGAAGCTTCATAAAAGCGCAAACACTTTTTTTAATACAATCTTTTCCTCCAAATTTAAATTTGACAAAATATCTTCGCATTCAAAACCAACGTAAACGTTATGCACGTCAAGTAAATATGGAGTTGGAAGTTCCAAAACTTTTAGCTGTAATTTCCACGGAATTGTAAAAAAGTCGGGATTTAAGAAATTTCTTGCAATTTTCAACACAAGTGTCTTAGCTTCTTGCCCTAGTCGGTGTATAAGTACATTTCGGCTTTGGAACAATGCGCTAAATTCTTTGACAAAGTTAATAACGTACTTCAAAAATCTAAAATAAGCCTTGTTTTTAATTCCTTCCAATTCATAAATAGTTTCTGCTTTTTTATGCTTATCTTCAAATGAGCCCAGGCGAAAATAGCTTTTAAGTGGCTCCCAAGACTCCAAAATTCTTTCGATTATTAACAATACAGTACGAATGTATACAATGAAAAATAAATTACCTAAGAGTGGCGATTATTAACACGCGTTTATTAGTTTCACCCAGACCTGGGTAATATCAAGTACCAGTACGACTTATCACAAGTACATTTTAAACTAGTGAGAATTTTTCAATGAAACTAGCAGAAAATATTCTGCGGATGTTAGTTCTACTAATTTTAACACTCCCGTAATAGAATTTTAAAAACAAAAATGCATACATACTAAATTTTCTCGTCACCTTTAAACACAGCGTCGCACAGTGAATCGAATAGAACAAGCTAGCTGGACAAAAGTCACCTTCGAATTTAAAATCAAAATATATTGTAGATGACAGCTAATAGTCCAAATATCACGAATAAAGAAAAATGTTTACTTAATATTTGCTAAAGTGGAAGTGCCTAGCTGTTAATCTCAAAAAAACGTGTCTTGGTTTGGCTAAATTTATAATTGTGGACTTCTTACAATTTTTGGTATAACTTTCTTATTGTGTTGTGTTTTCGTGTTATTTAAAATTGATGTGGTAAACAGTAAGCACTATTTATTTGATATAAAGTTTTTCTTTCACACCATTTTGTTGTTCTATAAAACATGGCGAAACTTGAAATTTTATATTTTTTTTTGCAAATTTTTACATTTCTTAGAAAAAAAGTAGTATTATTCCACTAGCTTCCAGTCTGAAATTTACATAAATCATACCCGTGGCTCCGTAACCTCTAAATCAGCGATTGGCAGCTGGGCCATTTAGGGCCACTCGTTTCTCATGTATAGATCGTGTGTGCGCTGCTAGCAAGCTATCGCTGCGCTGGCCGCGAACCAGTTTGCACTTGAACGTTGACAGGTAAGCATGGTATGCGGATAAATATTTTTTCAGTGCTCTGCTTTTGCACGCACACTAACACAAATATTTTGCGCGTGTGTTGGTTGCTCTGCCAGCGGTGCCGATCGCTGATTTACAGCCTCATTTCCTTTCACGAACGATAGCCCTGAAGACGATATCGTCTGATTCTGGTATTATGAAACTTACGTTGCCGATATCGTCTAGCGTTATGTTGATCGCCAGCAACACGAAAAGAAATGTAAAATTTGCAACGCTGTGCTCCTATGATTCATCGTTTAAGAAGGTAGGCTCAGTGGCGAGTTCATATATTTTGTTACTGCAGTTAGCTTATTTTCATTACTTTTCTGCCAAATCTAAATAATTAGTGTTAATTAACGATAGAGGGTAGAAAACACACACCTATTGATAGAGTGTAATGTCAAAATGGTATTTTGCCTTGGTTATAGTATGAATTCACTTGGGACTCGCCTTGCGTGCCATATTTGATGAAACATTAAAGTCATACAATTTGGCATTCATTTTGCAAATAAAACGTTGAAAGTTGCCACAAAATTATGTTTGACTTGAAAAATGCCAACAAACATACAAAATATTCCACGAATAACACGTGAAAAATGTAAAATCAAAACAAAGTACATATGTATAATTTGACAACCTATAAAACAGAAAGATGAGCAATTACCTATCTCTGGCCATTCTTATTGGACCAATATGTATACTAGCTTTGATTTTGAAATTATACTCTACCTTTGTAACTAAAAAAAATAATTTTTTGAATTCGCCACTGCGCCTACCTTCTTAGATCTCAGAAGAAATTGCAGGCTTCTTGTTTTTTTGCAATCTATAATAACAATAAAAACACACATTGATAATAAAAAATGCACAATATTCCAAATATACTTACTTTCTCTTACTTATTTTCAACTTTTCTTCCAAAACGATACCTCCGAACCTATCGTTTGATTTTGACAGTTTGTTTTCGCGTTCACAACTTCTGTTCGTGATTGGGAATACCAATTTCTTACGTTTTCAACGTAACAATCAGCTGTTATCGTCTTGGCTTACGTTTTGCCTGTCGCATCGTCATTCATAATACCAACACACGAACGTTTTGGACACGATATCGTCAAAGGGAATGAGGCTGTAAATCGATTGAGTCGCAAGTGTGTATAGGCTCAAAATGTATGCATTCACAATGGTGAATTGTTCAGCCAGTTCTAGCTGGGAAGTTAAGAAAAAAAATACGCTATATTCGCTATTACCAGATTTTGTTTCGTTTGCAGAGGATGAAATATCATTTCCACCAAAGCAAAAATAATTAAAGTCGACGTTAAAGTAATGGAGTTATGGCGAACCAAACATTTTTTATATAATATTTTATTAATTTTTTTTTCGGCATTCATCCTTTTTTCATTCTTTTAACGAAATTTTAAATATCCCCCAGATTTTAGACTGTGACTCAATAGCTTTTTTCAGTAGAAAAATGACAATGTTATAAGAGATTCAGTGAACAAATCTATATTTATTTCAATACGATAGTACTATCCATGGTTTATTTTTTTAAGACTATCGAACACTATCAACCCTGCCAGCCAACGCTAACCAGTTCTATCGAAAAATTCGATATCTTCCAATCCGATACACCGATAATGCGCATAATCGATCAATTCACGGCCATTTTTGAACAATTGGTCAGCCGAAATTGAATTGGGTGAAAATCTGTGAGATATATTAATTTAAATTTACATACTCGGTACACTTTTACAAATATTTACAAACATTATTATTTTCTTTGCAGTATGTTAATGCCAACCATTGGCGAGGTATCGCTTCCACCATTTGAAATCAATCAACTATGTAATGCAGTTAAGATTAAAGCAATCGCCAGTTGGTACGGTAATTTATTAACTTTTAATTATTTGAATTCTCATTTTAATCCTGTTTTTCCGTAGGTAAGATTAACTTGTGGAAGCAGTGGATTAATTGAATTGTGTTGTGGCTTCAATGTTTCGATCTAATTACGCAGATGAAAGAGCCGAGCTCAAAGTTATTTCCGATATTTTCTTTAGTAAATATGGTCCTGAATTCGTGGAAAATGCTCGTACCGCTACGGACGAACATCGAGTGTCTGAAAAGCTAATATAAAAACTACATTTTGAAGCTCCCCATCCACCATATTGTCAAGGACCAGGTGCCAGTGGAGGTGGTGGTGGAATGCCAAGCGTAGGTGGTGCTCGGCCACCTCAATCCTTATAACATACTACCGACGCAGCCAAAACATCATGAACGGAAAGATTCAAACGTTGTACGTGTCGGCTTCCCCTTTTATTAGGGGAGTAGAGAAGCTTTCACAGATCTCAAAACTAAAATCAAAACTTGTTTGGGTCCATAGATATTACTTCGGGCGAAGGCCATCAACGCAAAAAGTTGTTCTACACACATGTACGTACATACATATATGCATATGTGCGTGTTTTTATATGTGCTTTTCCTCGGAATTGGCGCAGTTTTGGTTGGTGAATTTCACAACTTCAGCAACAAATATCTCGTGACCTATAAGACTCCGACAAGTTTCCATTTCAATTCTGAAATCTGTGACAGCCCCTCTACATCCCTGAAAAAGTAATTTTCTCGTAGCGTGTTAACTTGATGGAAAGCCGGCCCAAGAGTACAATGGATTCTATGAAAAATCTTATTAAAGTTAGCCAAATCTTTTAGACATATGTATCCATATAGATTATAAGAATTTTTATTCAAATTTAGCTTTAAATAAGTAAAATATTCAGTTGTATAAGGAAATATAAAATAAAGAACAAAAAACTTTCATTAATTGCAATGTTTTTGTTTGTTGTAGCAGTAGCTAAAATTAGCTACAAAATAACCATAAGATTAGCATATTATTGCTAACCACATCTTAGCCACTGAATTAACCAAACAAAAGGAAATTTGTATTGGTAGCACTAGCTACATAATAACCACAACATTAACGTAATAATGTTAACCACATCTTAACCTCTGGATTACTTGTCAATATCGTCACGCCGCCTGAACAAAAATAGCTAGTTTTATAGCTACATGAGTAGCTGCTAAATATCCATATAAATAGCTGCTACCTGGCTGGCAGGGAATAGTGTGACGAATATAATCGGTTCAACTCACATCACTAATAATGACCGAACACAACTCTAATGAAACTGCCAGAACTAGAAGAGAAGACCAGATAATTTCCAGTGTTGCCAGAATTTTCCAGATTGCGTTTGGCAGACTATATAAAGCGGCGAGCAGGCGCTCTGCAGTCAGTCGTAACTTAACCGTAGAAGTGTTAACATCAAGTCAAGTAAAACAAGTGTAGACTTTTTAGTCGTGAACTAAAGCGATGTGAATTAAAAAGTAAATAGACTTTTATTTAACAATTTTGTGATACGAACCCGATAGGAATAGTCGAGCTATCGACAAATACGTAACAATACCCTGCCAGCCAGGTAGCAGCTATTTATATGGATATTTAGCAGCTACTCATGTAGCTATAAAACTAGCTATTTTTGTTCAGGCGGCGTGACGATATTGACAAGTAATCCAGAGGTTAAGATGTGGTTAACATTATTACGTTAATGTTGTGGTTATTATGTAGCTAGTGCTACCAATACAAATTTCCTTTTGTTTGGTTAATTCAGTGGCTAAGATGTGGTTAGCAATAATATTGTTACGTATTTGTCGATAGCTCGATTATTTCTATAGGGTTCGTATCGCTGAATTGTTAAATAAAAGTCTTTATTTACTTCTTAATTCACACTGCTTTATTTCACGACTAAAAAGTCTACACTTGTTTTACTTCACTTGATGTTAACACTTCTACGGTTAAATTACGACTGACTCTGGAGCGTCTGCTCGCCGCCTTATATAGTCTGTCAAACGCAATCTGGAAAATTCTGGCAACACTGGAAATTATCTGGTATCTTCTTCTAGTTCTGGCACTTTCCCTAGAGATGTGTTCAATCATTTTAGTGATGTAAGTGGAGAACCGATTATATTCGCCACACTGCCCTCCACCTAAGTCTGATCGTCCCGATCTGACACATTACTTGTCCCAAATGCTGCTAGCCTTTCCAGATGAACCACTTTCATTTTATTCCTTGGTCTTCCAATCGTTTGTATGCGATACACAACATCGTTGAGCCGTTTAATCACTTTGTAGGGCCCTTCCCAAGTACACTGCAATTTCGGGGACAAACCTTTCTTTCGCTGCGGGTTGTATAGCAAAACTAGATCTCCCTCAACAAAACCTTCTGAGTTCATTGCCTTGTCGTATCTGGCCTTCATCTTGTCACTCATGATCTTTGTTCGCTGTCTTACAAGTTCATGTATTTCTCTCATTTCCTCTTCCAGAACGTTGTTAGATTGTCTGGCATTTATTCCCGCATCAGCACTTATCCCAAATTTCAAGTCAGCTGGCAGTCGAAGATCACTACCAAAGATTACTTTTGCAGGAGTCTGACCTGTTGTATCGTGTACGGCCGATCGATATGCCATCAGGAACAGAGGAATATGAGTGTCCCAATCTCTCTGGAACTTATCCACCACCTTTCGTAAATGTTCCTCTAATGTTCTGTTAAATCTTTCTACCATGCCGTCTGATTGTGGATGCAACGCAGTTGTTCGGGTTTTCCTAATACCCAGTGTTTTGCACAGCTCCTGAAACACAACTGATTCGAAGTTCCTTCCTTGGTCAGAATGTAGCTCTATAGGTGCACCATATCTCGCCACCCAATTGTTGGTGAATACTTCGGCTATAGTTTCTGCTTCTTGATTTGGAATCGGGTACACCTCCGGCCATTTGCTGAAGTAATCCGTGACTACCAGTAAATATTTGTTTCCAAGCTTGCTAGTAGGAAATGGCCCAGCTACATCCATGGCAATTCTCTCAAATGGTGCTCCTGAGTTGTATTGTTTCATCAGCCCATGACTCCTGGATTTGGGACCCTTAGCCTTTATGCACACGTCGCAGTTCGCAATCCACTCAACAACTGTCTGACGGCAGCCGACCCAATAAAACCTCTTCTTGATTTTCTCTACCGTCTTTGTTACTCCAAGATGACCTCCACTTGGACCATTGTGTAGTTCATTTAACACATCCGGTATTCTTTTCCTTGGAACAACTATCAATGTTTTAGAACTTTGACCATCTTCACTCTCCCAAACACGATGTAGGCAACCATTTACCAATTGCAAACTATTCCACTGTGCCCAATATGATTTGGCAACAGGACTTTCTGCTGACATCTCTTCTTTTGATGGTCGTTCGTTTTGCTCCAAACCAATCATTACACGTGCCAGATCTGGATCTTCTATCTGACACTTCCTTAATTGTTCCGCATTCCATTCGTCTGTAGATGTTATTGTCATTAGCCGAACATCTATGATGTCTTCCTTCTCCTCAGCTTTAGAGCAATGCTTGCATTCAAGATTACATGGTCGCCGCGACATTGCATCAGCATTTCCATGGGCACTGCCTTTGCGATGGTCTATAGAAAAGTCATAATTTTGTAGTCGCTCAATCCACCTTGCTAACTGACCCTCCGGATTTCGGAATTTCAAAAGCCATTTTAACGCTGCATGATCAGTCCTGACGTGGAATCGTTGACCATAGAGGTACTTATGGAAGTGTTTGATGCATTCTACCAATGCCAATAGTTCTCTTCGTGTTACACAGTAATTTCTTTCCGGTTTCCCAATTGATCGGCTGTAGTATGCGATAACCTTCTCCTGTCCGTCGATTTCCTGTGACAAAACACCTCCTATAGCATAACCACTCGCATCAGTATCCAAAATAAACCTCGCTCCTGGAACCGGGTATGCTAGCATTGGAGCAGTACAAAGCCGATCTTTTAACGTTTGGAAAGCCATTTCTTGTTCCTTCCTCCACTCAAAAGTCTTATTTTTCCTCATAAGCTCCGTGAGACTATTTGCTACGCTGGCAAAATTTGGTACAAATCGGCGATAGTATGTGCACAGCCCAAGAAAGCTTCGCAATTCACGTAGATTCCGAGGTCTTGGCCAATCTTTTACTGCTTCTATTTTTTCGTTATCAGTGCAGATGCCCTTTGTAGTCACTTTATGTCCCAAGTATTTTACTTCTTTCTTGAATAATGCACATTTCTTAGGACTTAACTTGAGACCAGCGCCAGCTATTCTTCGGAAAACTTCCTCCAAATTTTTGAGATGTTCATCAAAGCCTTTTCCCAATACAATGATATCGTCCAGGTACACAAGACATGTTTTCCAGTGCAATCCTTTCAGTACCTGATCCATAAGTAGTAGAAACTTCTCCTTGGGATTGTTCGCAATTCATGATGATGTCAACCTCTTCGCATTTTCCCAATATAGCACCTTTGGAGAGTTTGATTGGTGACTTGAACTCATTAAGTACTCTTACTGGTAGTCGTCCATCTTCTTTTGTCATAGCCAGGGTTTTTCCAACAAGTACATCGGATTTAGTTTCTGTTTCTGCTTCGACAACCCACAATTTGTTTGTCCCACAATCTCCATCAATCTTTGCCCAAATAATTGCCTCGGACTTTGGCGGTATCTGCTGATTCTCTTCCACGAGCACTTTCTTACTGCTGCATCTCTTATCGTAGCCAAAATTTAGCGGCACCTCCAAGTTTTTGTAACTCATAACCTTGTTTTTCATGTCAATCTTAATGCCTTGGTCGATTAGGAAGTCCACACCAATTATGACTTCATCAACAATTTCCGCCACTATGAAGGTGTGTAGTACGACAACATTTCCAATTACAACTTCGCATGTAACTTCCCCTAGGACTTGGGTATCCTCGCCTGTTGCCGTACGCAATTTTGCTCCATACAATGGCCTTATTTCCTTCTTTACCAAGTCAGATCGAATGATGGAATGAGATGCTCCCGTATCCACAGTCAACATTCGCTCCATTCCGTCCACCAAACCACCAATAGTAACATTACTCGTGCTTCTTCCCAACTGAGAGACAGAGATTATGGGGCATTCCATTGTGGGGACCAGCCCACGCCCCTTTTGGCTGGCCCGCTTTAGTTTAACGACTCAGTTGATTCGGGCGCTTGTTCATACCCATCAATATTCCGCTTGCGCCCATCGGCAGTGCTGAACTTACTGGAACTATTGCTGCAGTGGCGTGCTATATGTCCTATTTTTCCGCATCTGAAGCATTTCACAGCATTACTTTTCTTTTTCTGCATTTCATTCAACGCCTCCCATATTTTGCTTAGTAAGTCTGGCGTTTCCACTTCCACACGATGAGCCTTGTAAGTGGGCTTGCTTAATAGAGATGCCGTTTCCTGTGTCAAAGCATATGAGACCGTTTCAGCGAAAGTTCCCTTTGGGTTTGCATAGGTAGCCCGCTTCGTTTCAATATCTCGTATTCCATTGATGAAGCTTTGAATTTTCATTCTTTCGATGAATTCTTGAGGTGCTCCTGCGTTTGCCAAATGAGCTAGCCTCTCAATCTCAGAAGAAAATTCTTGTAACGTCTCATTTGGTTTCTGGAAGCGATTCTGCAACTCCATTTGATATATCTGCTTCCTGTGCTCGCTACCATAACGTCTTTCAATGGCACCCATAATTGCGTCATAGCTGTTCCTTTCGCCCTCGCTAACAGTCTGTAATATTTCTGCTGCAGGTCCTTTCAATGCTACGAACAGGGCAGCGACTTTGTCCTCCGCACTCCAATTATTTACAACTGCCGTTTTCTCAAATTGTAGCTTGAATACTTGAAATGGACCACTTCCATCAAACGACGGAGGTTTTATCTTCTGTGTAGCAGTTGAAGCGACTGAACGACTTAGTTGAATATCCTGGAGACGGGCTTTCAATGCTTTTACATCGTCCTCTAATTTTTCTTGTCTTTCTTCAAGGACCTCCTTAACTTGTATAATTTTTGCATCCTGTGCCTTGAATTGTAAGGACATGCGTTCTTCTTGTGCCTCCAACTGAGCCGCAATGCCGGACACCTGTGATGAAAGTACTGACTGTTGCAATTCCATTTTTGACGTTATCTGTGCCTGTTGTTCTTCGATTTTTGTCGACATCTGTGCCTGTTGATCTTCCATTTTTGCCGATATCTGTGCCTGTTGTTCTTCGATTTTTGTCGACATCTGTGCCTGTTGATCTTCCATTTTTGCCGATATCTGTGTCAGCACAGCCAATATCGAGTTCATGTCTACGTTTGCTACTGACTGTGGAGCCTCTTCCTTCTGGGTTTCTTCCTTTTGCACCTCTTCCACATCATCGTTGAAATCAAACTCATCTACATTAATGTTATATGCTTCCATAGCTACTCTTAACCTTGCCTGTAGTTCAATTTTATTGCCGGTGGTACTCAGGTTTCTCTTTTCTAACTCCCTTTTAAGTTCTTGGATTTTCAGATCATTTAACTTTGCCATTATTCTTATTTCGTTATCCTTGTCTCGTTATCCTTGTTTCCTTATCCTTGATTCGTTATCCTTGCTTCGTTATCCTTGGTCCTGGAATTTATTTAACAATTCCAATTCTGACACCAATTGTTACGTATTTGTCGATAGCTCGATTATTTCTATAGCGTTCGTATCGCTGAATTGTTAAATAAAAGTCTTTATTTACTTCTTAATTCACACTGCTTTATTTCACGACTAAAAAGTCTACACTTGTTTTACTTCACTTGATGTTAACACTTCTACGGTTAAATTACGACTGACTCTGGAGCGTCTGCTCGCCGCCTTATATAGTCTGTCAAACGCAATCTGGAAAATTCTGGCAACACTGGAAATTATCTGGTATCTTCTTCTAGTTCTGGCACTTTCCCTAGAGATGTGTTCAATCATTTTAGTGATGTAAGTGGAGAACCGATTATATTCGCCACAATATGCTAATCTTATGGTTATTTTGTAGCTAATTTTAGCTACTGCTACAACAAACAAAAACATTGCAATTAATGAAAGTTTTTTGTTCTTTATTTTATATTTCCTTATACAACTGAATATTTTACTTATTTAAAGCTAAATTTGAATAAAAATTCTTATAATCTATATGGATACATATGTCTAAAAGATTTGGCTAACTTTAATAAGATTTTTCATAGAATCCATTGTACTCTTGGGCCGGCTTTCCATCAAGGTAACACGCTACGAGAAAATTACTTTTTCAGGGATGTAGAGGGGCTGTCACAGATTTCAGAATTGAAATGGAAACTTGTCGGAGTCTTATAGGTCACGAGATATTTGTTGCTGAAGTTGTGAAATTCACCAACCAAAACTGCGCCAATTCCGAGGAAAAGCACATATAAAAACACGCACATATGCATATATGTATGTACGTACATGTGTGTAGAACAACTTTTTGCGTTGATGGCCTTCGCCCGAAGTAATATCTATGGACCCAAACAAGTTTTGATTTTAGTTTTGAGATCTGTGAAAGCTTCTCTACTCCCCTAATAAAAAGGGAAGCCGACACGTACAACGTTTGAATCTTTCCGTTCATGATGTTTTGGCTGCGTCGGTAGTATGTTATAAGGATTGAGGTGGCCGAGCACCACCTACGCTTGGCATTCCACCACCACCTCCACTGGCACCTGGTCCTTGACAATATGGTGGATGGGGAGCTTCAAAATGTAGTTTTTATATTAGCTTTTCAGACACTCGATGTTCGTCCGTAGCGGTACGAGCATTTTCCACGAATTCAGGACCATATTTACTAAAGAAAATATCGGAAATAACTTTGAGCTCGGCTCTTTCATCTGCGTAATTAGATCGAAACATTGAAGCCACAACACAATTCAATTAATCCACTGCTTCCACAAGTTAATCTTACCTACGGAAAAACAGGATTAAAATGAGAATTCAAATAATTAAAAGTTAATAAATTACCGTACCAACTGGCGATTGCTTTAATCTTAACTGCATTACATAGTTGATTGATTTCAAATGGTGGAAGCGATACCTCGCCAATGGTTGGCATTAACATACTGCAAAGAAAATAATAATGTTTGTAAATATTTGTAAAAGTGTACCGAGTATGTAAATTTAAATTAATATATCTCACAGATTTTCACCCAATTCAATTGCGGCTGACCAATTGTTCAAAAATGGCCGTGAATTGATCGATTATGCGCATTATCGGTGTATCGGATTGGAAGATATCGAATTTTTCGATAGAACTGGTTAGCGTTGGCTGGCAGGGTAGTTTTTTTTAGAACTATCGGTGGTGGGACTATCGATAGTTTCCCACCTCTACAACAAAAATGAAGAAAGGGTTTTCATGCGTATGCGTTCACCTTTTTCCACTTTGCACAAAACTGCAGAAGAGAAACACAAAAAGTATTCAAGCAAACTCATGATATAATTAACAGGTCGGTCCATGATACATACACACAAATATACCGTGAGCTGAATGTCAAAACTGAAAGGAGAACGAAATAGTTTAACATTCAGCTCACGAGCGAATGATGGAGAAATTCAGAGAACGAAGAATTTGACCAATAGTAAACACGAATGTATGTATAGAATATGCAGAAGTAGAGAAATTGGATAGCTGTTGAAGAAGAAGTCAGCTGATCTAAAGAGCCGACCTGTATAGGTGGATCCTGAGCCAACTGTTGCTGTGAGAAAGAGACATGAATACATGAACTTTCAAACGTTCTTTCAACAGTGTTGTGGCTAAATCTAGCAAATCGGTGATGTTACTTGAAGGAAGGTAAAAACCTACCAAAATTCAAATCGTCCCACAGTGCTGTGTCTCCATATAAAAAGTGGGCAAAAATAGAATGGACGGATTAGAGTAAAAATTCGTTTCTAGGTGGATTAGAGTACCGAGATTTCAAAAATCAATTTTTTTTTATCTAGCTCTTACATTTTTCATGGAAACTGAGATTGAAACTGCAAAATTTAATATTCGGAAGTAGTTCCAATACTGAATAGTTCTTTTATTATTTATGCAGGGCGTTTTCCTAATAATATTAAAGACTTCAAGGCTTCATTCTATGGCTTAATGCATGGCAAATAAGATTCCCTATATCTCTCTTACGGAAACCCTCTAGGAATGGCAGCTACTTTTATTTTGGTCCTTTTAGACTATAAAGGTTTTTTAAATTGATTATATCTTTTAGCGTGGACATTAAAGATAAACATTGATTGTAAAAAGCATTCGTTATCGGCAAGTCTTGCTTTGTGTATGGAATTTATAGCATAGAAATCCAGATCAGCTAAAATTGATTTTTTTATAATTGAATTCATATTAATACTAGAGGTTACCCGCGCGTTTCACACCACGTGCTTTTAAAACTATTAGCATATTGAGCTAGTCTAAAAAGCTACATAGAAAAAATATCATTCTTGACGTCAAAGATAGTTTCCTTATTTTGTTTTTCTCCGTAGAGTACGTAATGATCTCATATGCCCCACACCAATTTTCAGTACCCTACTATAAATATTCAAAAGATCTTCGCTGTGAAAATTTCAGTTTGTATGGGAGGTGCCCATCCCTGCTTTACGAAGACCTGGTGCTTTTATCCATTGAGTACGTAATTATCTCATATGCCCTCACACCAATTTTCAATACCCTACTACAAATATTTCAAGAGATATTCGCTGTGAAAGTTTCAGTCTGTATGGGAGGTGCCCATCCCTGCTTTACCTAGATTGTTTATCTGTTGAGTATATAATTATGTATTATTTCTTCACACAAATTTTCACTATTCTAGTACAAATATTTCAAGAGATATTACGAAAAAAGGGAAAATTTTGTATGGGAGGTGCCCATCTCTGCATTTTAATCAGATTAAAAATATGCCTATAGTAATTACCGGATGAAAATACCTAGGCGTGCAAAGTTTCGTGAGGATCCGTTTAGTGGGTTTCTCGCCAATTGAGTTTAAACACAATTTCCACTTCACATTTATAATATAAGAAGAAGATTAGTTTTTACACTATTTTACGCTTCACTACACAGCACAGAACACTACCGCGTGTGTCTACAGTAATAAACTTTACTATTTTTAAAAAATGGTTTGACATTTAAGTAATGGAAAATACTGTGGTAACGGTAATCAGTGAAATTTCTTTTTTGGCAAAAGTTATTTTATAACCTTAAAAAAAACGACTTTCTTCGAAAATCGCAATGAGTCTGCAGACTTTCTTTTTTTATTTCAAAGAAAAATGCCCCTTCTTTCAAATAAAGAATAAAAAAAAAACATACTTTTACATACTTTTTTTATCCCATTGTAAACTTTGGAATTTTTAAAATTTTCTGCAACAAATTTTCGGGTGTAGCAAATAGGCGATCTCAGCCAGGAAACTCAATGGGTCATATTAATAAAAGCCAAGCATTTGCTTTTGCTTAAGATTTCAGACCTTTTACTCAAATTTTTAAATTTAGTTCATACAATTTCTTGTCAAATTTTTAAAATCCTTACACATTTTCTAATAAGAAAAATTTTATCTTAAGATAAGGTATGATAAATTGTATTTTTAGCAATTTTTTTTAAAGACTCCAGCTAAAGGCATTTTTGTAAAAAAAATATACATATATAAAACATACAAATTTAAGAGATTTTTGTGAGAACCTTATGAGTTAGAAACAAAAACTAAGTCCAGATCCTTAATCTAGGATAAATTACCTTTCCAACGATACCAAACACGTTGACATACGTGACAAATTTTTTTTTTGATTTTTGCCCGCTCATACAGCACTGTGCGTCCGACCATCCGACCAACGGGAAAAAAACCAGAGACCTAAAATAACAATTATCCTAATATCGATAATCGTTAAAATTACGGGATTAGACAATTTTTATTTTTTCGATCGGCACATAATTGTTATGAGCAATTTATATTTTTTTCGAACCTCCATAACAATTACTAGATGATGGATATTTTTTAGATCAGCTCATAATTGTTACTAGAAATTGATATTTTTTCGATCTTCCATAACAATTACTGGATGATGGAAATTTTTTTAGATCATCCCATAATTGTTATGAGCAATTTATATTTTTTTCAATCTTAAATAAAAATTACTGGATGAGGGATATTTTTTAGATCATCCCATAATTGTTATGAGCAATTTATATTTTTTTCGATCTTAAATAAAAATTACTGGATGATGGATATTTTTTAGATCAGCTCATAATTGTGGAAAAGCGGTTAAATATGGATACGGAATACGAATATAGAATACCGCAAAATGGGTATCAAATGAAAGCGCTTGGCTAGGCTATCATTTGGTCGAGTTTTCATTTAATTGAAATTTTTATGCACCACATTTTTATCGATAACTCTGTTATCGATTAATATATCGAAATTAAAACTCGACCAAATGATAACCCTAGCCAAGCGCTTTAATTTGATGCCAATCTTGTGTGCTTTACTGCTTGCCCAGAATGGTGTGGCTGTAGTACGTAGTAAGAGCTGTCAAAAGTTAAAACAGTACAATTGCATTGCAATGCCCACAATGTGTAGCTGTGTCTGTAGCGTGTAGTTGTGGCTGTAGTAGAAGTAGAGTTAACTTTAACTTTGTAGCGCGCTACAGTGTGACAGCTCAATTTTTTAATGACGGAAATTCGAAATAAAGGACGAAGAAACGGAAAAATGAATTGAACTTGTAAAAAATAAAGAGTTTTTATGGAATTAAAGGAATCCCCTGTACAAAAATATAAAAAAGATGACATATATGAGATACACTGAGCTACACCATTGTGTTCACATTTTCGAGCGTTGCCACAAAATCAGTCATCAGCTGATGTAGTAAGCTATGTAGTCCGTAGCTGTAGTACAATATTCTGGGCAAGCAGTTAATTGAAATTTTTATGGACCACATTTTTATCGATAACTGTTATCGATTAATACAGTTATCGGCATTCCAATACATGCAAAGAAATTACTAGTTGCATGGGTATTAGTGAGAGAGCGTTGTCGGGCAATGTCGGCAGCCGCTAGCATTCGATCAGTTGATGTCAGATTGTTGTTGACAACAGACGCACTGTAGAACTGTAGGCAAGCTTTGAGATGGGATTTTGGGAATTTCACCTCCCAAATGAACATCGACAGAAGAGGGTTGCCAGCACAGCGAAAATATGTGAGATAAATATTTTAAGGTCGTGGTAGAATGGTGGTATATTTTAATAATATAAAAAAAAACATATGTGTATTCATTTCCATAATAAGAAAATGCTCCTTGACCTCACTACTTTATTACAAATACGACAGTTTTCTTGTTTTTTTTGTTTTCAAGTTCTAAAGTTTTTTAGAGCAACTGATATGCAACTCTGATGTGTGGTGTGCTGTAATGTCCGCTATATTCACCTCCAGAAAGGACAATCATTTTTTCTTTTTCACCTAACCTTGCGTACAGGTCTACAGTGAACAGACGTTTGTCCAATGATGTGCGGGCGTACGTATGAAAACACGCATATGTGTTTACATACCTACAAACAAACATATATACGTATGTAGGAAACATACACGCATTGGTTGATCCGCCATCGACCTGCTAGAATGGCAAACCGAATGATCCTAAGCACAAGGCAGATCTATACCGGTAATATAAGCTCAGCAGCTGATTCATTTTCATTTTGGCTAAATTGTCAAATCGTATTGCTTTTATTTTGTTTACTTCCGTCTTGTTTACATTTTCGTACGTGCTTTTTGACGTTTTAGACGAGAGATTTTCAACATGGCCGCCGTGCTGTTACCTTTATAGATCTGCCTTGACTAAGCACTTTGTTCGGTTTTAATTATTGCGCTCGCATGAAACTCACGTATTAAATACGAGTGAGAAGCTTGTTCTCAGCACCAGCTCAGTGAGCCAGGCCGTGCCGATAATTGGATTAATATATGTTGCTCGAGCAGTCTCTGAATGCTTTTAAATGATTGTGTGTCAGGGGTGGTTTTTTTATTTGAATTTACGTAATATTTTAATTAGAATTCATGGTTTTGTATTTCTTCTCTTATATTTTAATTTTTTAGTTTGTCCTTTTTTGTGAAGTTATTAATAACAATAATATCCATTTACAATTTCAGTTTTAGTTTTCGAAAGTATTAAGGCTGGTATCGACCTCTCAAGAAATTTTGACGTTTATTATTCCACCGTGAATACCAAGTGAAACGAAGATCATCAAAAACGTAAACAAGATAAACCATTTTGTAAACATGAGAAATTGATGTTCTTAAAAAACATTAAATAAAAGCTTTAAATATTTGTTTTCAATAGTTTTATTTTGTCGTTATTTTAGGAAATCATCGAAAGCGACGAGGATGACCTTATATTACTGCTAAACTGTGGTATATTGATTGCCGGAATAGAAGTACATGTAAGAAATTGATGTCAACTTCCGCTTTGCATCATTACAAAAATTGTGCACTATATTTTTTCCGATTAATTTTTCCATTTTCACCACCATGTCAACAGACGTCAAAATTTCTTTAAGAAATAAATGCTCGATGATATATTTCTTGGCATTTTATTATTTAATTGTTTGGTTCGTTCGATATGTGGTTGCTCTAAGCTTTTGCTTTAGATATGACTGTTATAATGTTATAAATAGACTGGATGGCATTGAAAGTAATAGCCTTGCGCTGATTAACATCCTGTGCAAACGACAGAAGGGGTTTAATGTAGTCCACTTTAATGCACGGAGTCTAAGAAGCGATAAAATGGATATGAAACATGATTTGAACAGTCCTCTGTGGATGTTATTTGCGTATCGGAGACTTGGTTTAAGCAAGATATTATGGATGCACACTTCGGGATTAATGTGTACACTTTGTACCGAAATGATAGAATTAATAAGAGGGGGGGTGGAGTTGCGGTATACTGCAAAAATTACCTGAAGACCCATGTAATTTCTCAGGGCCGTTTACTCAACCTCTGATTAACGCTAACCGGAGGACAAAGGTCCGGTTAAGCTATGGATTGCATTATCGACAACATATTAAATACATGGTTTGATGAAGTCGATAATGATGTTCAACCGAACTTTAACCGTGGTTAGCGTTAATCAGAGGTTGAGTAAACGGCCCTCAATCTACTAGTGGTACCACTGAGTATATATTGGTTGAGGTGTCAAATTCCCCGGTGAAGATCCTTATATCATGTGTCTATAATCCTAATAAATATTACAATGTGAAAGATTTCTTTTCTATGTTATCTACTCTATCTATTGAGTTTGATGAAATTATTGTTTATGGAGATTTCAACGTAAATATGTTATGTAATGATATATACAGTAATCGTCTTGTGGATGAAATTTCTAGTGTTGGTTTATCATTAGTCAATTCTAATATACCCACAAGATATGGAAATAATTGTTCTCCTAGTCTCCTTGATTATTTCATTGTATCTGAGCTGTCTACTGTTCTAAAGTTCGACCAAATGTCATTTGTTTCAGACCATGATTTGATTTTTTGTGCATTTGACATTAACTTTGACCATCTTAATAAAGATTATAAATCCTTTAATTTTCCTGACTACCGATCCATTAATTTTGATAACTTGACTACTAGTCTATTGACTTTCAACTGGACCTCATGCTGGAGCTTGTCATCTGCAAATGAAAAGTTGGAGTTTTTAAACGATGCTGTCTTAAATGCATATCATACGCATGTACCGTTGAGATGCTCTAAACGAAGATCGAACTCATGTCCATGGTTTGGTTCTAGTGCTAGGTCTATGATCAAAAAACGTAATAAAGCTTATACGGCTTGGAAAAATAAACGAACTGAGGCAAACTGGACTGCGTATAAAGCAATAAGAAATGTGACAAACACCCTCATTAAACGCGAAAAATGCAGGTATTTTAGTAAAATGTTGAGCCCGGAATTACCTAATAATATATTGTGGCGTAATTTAAAATCTCTGCGTGTGTATGTTAAAGATGGTCCATCCTGTTCGCTCAATCCTGATGAGGTCAATGATGTATTTGTCGGTCGTAATGTTATATCTAGTCTTACCGGAACTAGTAATATTGCATGTCCCTCTTCATCTATATATCATCAATTTGAATTCTGTGTAGTGTCTGAGTATGATGTTGAGAAATGTATTTATAAACTAACATCAAATGCTATTGGAGCTGATGGCATTCCTATAAAGTTTATGAAAATTATACTTCCTTATATTCTGCCAACTCTCACACACATCATCAATCATTGTATAACCACCTCAACTTTCCCGGACGTTTGGAAGATTGCGACAGTGTTGCCGATAGCCAAGAATAAGAGTCCTGTTAGCCCATCTGATTTTCGTCCTATCAGTATTCTTCCTGCTGTTTCTAAAGCTTTTGAGTCCTTGCTAGCTGAACAAATCCACTCGCATTTGGAAAAATTTAGCTTACTCTCCCCGTTCCAGTCTGGGTTTAGAGCAAAACATAGCTGCACAACACCTGTAGTTAAAATCTTGGATGATATTAGGACTGCGTGTGATAGAGATAAAGTCACTTTGTTATGCTTGCTTGATTTTTCGAAAGCATTCGATTCTGTAAATCATAAACTTCTGTGCCTAAAGCTTAAATCCCAGTACGGATTTATGGGTTCTGCTGTAAAATTAATAGAAAGCTATTTACAGAATAGAACGCAGAAAGTAAAGGTAGGATTGGAGTTCTCCGGCATCAAAAAGTTATCATCTGGTGTTCCACAAGGATCCATATTAGGCCCTCTGCTATTTAGTCTCTTTGTGAATGATATCCTCAGTACCTGCAAGTATGCTCAAATGCATGCGTATGCCGATGATATACAACTCTACATGTCTGAAACGTATGAAAAAGCAGCAGAACTTTATTCTAAATTCAGCGACGATTTATCAGCAATCTCTCTGTGGGCGTCGAATAACTACGTCACCCTTAATAGTGATAAGTCATACGTATTGCCTGTATGTAAAAAGAAAAATATTTCTGTTAATCTTCCGCATCTGTATATGAATGGCGTGTCTCTTAAGTTTGTGTCCAAAGTGACTAATCTTGGTTTTGTTATTAACTCTAGTCTATCCTGTGATGATCATATTAATGTAGTAGTTAGTAAAGTATATCATGTTCTGCGTAACCTTAGAATGTCTGCCGCTTTCACCCCGGTTGGAATACGAAGGCGCTTAGTTATGCAATTAATACTGCCAATTATATGTTATTCGGAGTGTGTACATAGCAAGTTGGACTCTAGATCAGCTCATAAAATAGATGTTATGTTTTATAATGTTACTAGGTATGTCTTTGGGTTGGCGAGATTTGATCATATCTCTGGCTGGAGATCTCGCCTTTTGGGATGTGACATTTTAAGTTACCTCAAAGCTAGGAATTGCGTTTTTCTGTATAGACTCTTGGTCCATAAAACTCCGTTCTATTTATACGATAAGCTAACTTTCTCCAAATCTGTTCGCACAAAGGATTTAATTTTACCCAACTACAATTACCTAAACTCTGCAAGGTTGTTCTTTGTCAATGCAATCCGCATTTGGAACTCCATCCCAAATCATGTTCGAAGCAGCTTAAGCGAGAGCAACTATAAGAATGTCTTGTATTCGTACTTCTGTAAATGATGCATGTGTTTACTTACCTGGTTTCTGGCTATCTATGTATTTGTATTGATGTATATTATATCAATATTTTAATATCATGTTAAAAATAATATATTACTAATTAAATCCAAGATATTCATATGTATTTATGTATGTACGTAATGTCAGTTATTGTACTGTTATCCCGATGTAATGTCTGATGTACTATAAAAGATCAAACTGGATCTTATTGTACTAATTTTTATATAAATAAATAAATATTATTATTATTATTAAAACCTGTGTTGCTGTGTTCGCATTATGTTGAAAAATAGTGGTAAAAAAGTGTATTAAATTTCTTGAGAGGTCGATACTCGCTTAAGAAAGTTTCACAAGAAAAATTTCTTGAGCATTTCTTGTACGTCATTTTATATGGAACTTTTGCGTTTCTTGAGAGGTGAAAACAGAATCGACGCGTAACGACACGACGTTGCGACAACGACAGTCTGCCAAAATTAAAACCCATGCATTCTTATGAAAGCAATTATAATAAAGACGACGCGGCACGACGTTGTCCACCGACAAAATTACGTTGTCGTCAACTTAGACCGATTTCAAACTTTTGGTGACGACGACGAGTTGCCACTGCATTATGAAATATGAATATTTTGACAACTCAATAAATCTAACGAAACTTTACAAAAAAAAGTAGAAGTATTTATACACAACCAAATGTAATAACAGTTTAAAGCATTCAGTTAATAAATTTAACTATTTAATTTATTATTTTACATTAAAAAATTACGATCTGAACCAAAAACTTTTTAGATGTGAATGAAAAACTGTAATGTGGCAGCAACGAGCATTCTGTAGGGGCGGTCGTTGCCGCATTTATTATGTTTCAGTCGCTGGCTTCTAGGCATGGGTAACACTGCGCTGCGCGGCGCAATTGCGCTAACACCAACCCTGGCGTTATTGCACTAACTCCGATTTGGAAAATGCGCCAACTCAATATAGCGCCAACTCAATTTTGCAATATAAAACCGACTCAATTTCGTGCGCTAACACCAGCACCAATATAGCGCTAGTGTAAAATGGCACCACCACAACGCCAATAACAGCACCATAGTATATGTATACGTATGACACCGTCACAATTATGTATGCTTGATAGTGATCTAAGTGACTCTAATTTCCAGCATATTTTCACAAATATACGGAATATGTTTCCAAATGATTATGAAAATTAAAATTAATTGTGCCCTCGTATATGTAAGCAGAATTGCGCCAAAAGAAATAAAACGGGGATGGTAAACAGTAACAAGCGAAAAAATGTTATTTATCGATTATTCCATGACAATTGCGCTAAAGGTGTTATTGCGCCAGTACCGTGAGTTGGCGCCACGAGTGGCGCTGGAGTTATTATATCAGCACCAAAAAAATTGCGTCATTACCCATGGCTACTGGCTTCGCACCGACATTTTTACGTCAAGAGACGTCGTTGTCGCAATGTCGTGTCGTTCCGCATCGATTCTGTTTTCACCCTTAGTGAGATAATCCCTGGTTTGAAGGCAACATTGTCATGAATTTTGAAGCATTTTCCTTTGGTAGAACAAAAAGGATAATTCATGGACATACAAATAAGTTAGCTGACCCAACTATGTAAAACCGACTTCAGAGCTCAAAAGAACATTAGAAGGAAATATAGAACTTCAAAATACGAAAACAATGACGTATCAATTTTAAAAATCGGAGAAATCGGGATAAAAAATAAATTCCCTTAACCCTCTCAACCTAACCTTCAAATTTAAAGGCGGACTTTTACAACTTTTTTTTCCGACCCTATCTAATGCATACTATGTTCACGTGTACACATGGAAGACATGTGCAGCACAGCCGAATTATCGAATTCTTCTCAAAAACTCATCTCAGGAAAATAAGCAGAGATAAACAAAAATTTACGCATACAACTTAACTGTACAAACAAACACGACTCAGCTTAAAACTGAAGCGAATTATTCGTTTTCGACTCGGCTGAGTTCAGCAATACGCAAAAGAACGGATTTTGCTATTTTACAGTCAGCAATTCAAACCCTGCGACAAACATTTGGTATTCGTTACTATAATCGGCTTACAAGCAGGTGTAAAGGATCACTTTGTATTCCAGTCTACCACAAATGGACCCTAAATCCAACGATTTTTGCAGGGTATACTTAGCCCTTTTCTTTAAACATTCCTACCTACATACATACGGAATAATATATTTAGCATATGTTACATATTTATTAACATTTTTTTTAAATTGTGCAGCTTGCCATCATTTTACAGAAAATACAACAAATTTTGGACATTTTGGGATTTCAATATGAAATTGGCTTCATTTACGTTGCCAACTCACTTTCCTAGCCTTACTTGCTACATATTTAAATTCTAAGCTTTCGGTTATAGAATAAGATCGCCCTATTTCAAAAATTTTTTCAAAAACGCCCTATTCCAAAAATTGTTTGAATAACGCCCCATTTCATAGAAATATATATGGAATTTTCTCTGAAATAGTACGTTTTTGAAGCAAAATCTGAAATAGGACGTTAATGAAACAATTTTTCAAATAGGGCGATCTAATACTCAGCCGGCGATTGCTGTGTCTATTTTTTTTTTTAGTTTTCAATTTCATTTTTGCATGTACCTTAAGTTAATCGAACTGTAAATGAAATCATTAAGTATATACAGCTCGAGGTCAAGATTTAAAATCTACAAGTCTATAAATTTTTAATAAGGTTATTTTTTGTTAATTAGTATGGAATCCATACTATGGATATATGCAAATTAACAAATATAAAATTTATAATAGAGAAATTGTCATTTAATAGTAATAAGCGTAAGACCTCATACATATGTATAATATAAAACAGGGACCCAAAGAGTTATAACTCTTAAAATAAAAGCCCATGCAAAACAGTTTTTTTGGACTTTAAAATATTTGAAACAAAAAAAAGTTATGTCCGGACTTTTATTTTTCAAGTCCGAGTATAAAAAATAAATCCGAACTTTTATTTTTTCCGGCCAAAATAAGTCCTTTCTAATAAAAAACGGCTTATGCGATTGAGATAAATTTGGTATTGATCGATTCACATTGATTTCTAGAATCCAAAAATTTATACTTCTTCGACATAACATTTTACTAATCAGGGTTTAAAATTGCTTAGCTATTTTTGCTGCATTTGCTTTTGCTTAGCTCTTGCTGACGAAAAGTAAATTAGCAAACTCGGCCAGCCGAGTAAAAAACGAGAACCAGATTCATTCGCTTCAGTTTTCAACTGAGTAGTGTGTGCTTGTATAGTTAATCCAAGCGACGCAATTTCAGAGGGTTGCTTTTACTTCCAGCAATTAGTTGTGTGTTTGCATATTTTTTGCTTTTGCTTAGTTTGCTGAAACGATTTGTGTACATATTTGAAAGAAATAGATAAATAAATACATATACATATTTACTTATGTATGTACACATAATATGTCCATGGCATCCTTTCATGTTGAGAGGAGTCGAATTAGCGAATTCTGCTTAAAAATTAGTTTCAGCAAAATAAGTAACTGTAAACCAAAAGTTACTCACTGAACTATCTGCTGGAAGTAAAGCAACCCTCTCAAATTGCGTTTCTTGGCTTAACTATATAAACAAACACGACTCAGCTGAAAACTGAAGCGAATGATTCGTGTATTCGTTTTTGGCTCGGCTGAATTCAGCAATAAGCACAAAAACATCGGCTCTTGCTACTTTGCAGCAAGCAATTCAGACCCTTTTACTAATGCTAAAAAATTAGGATAAACAAACACACAAATATTTTATCATATCCCTGGAAAAAAATGTGCGATTAATACCGAAAGATATTTGTCCCGGATTGATCTCTTTCGAGAACAATCGGTCCACAATTAGTCCCCGATTGTTCCCGTACGGGTATAAATGTAGATTAATTGTAGACCAATTGTTCCCGAACGGGTATAAATGTAGACTAATTGTAGACCAATTGTTTCCTAACGGGTATAAATGTAGATTAATCGCTTTCATCCCGAACGGGCATAAATGTAGATTAATCGCTTTCATTCCGAACGGGTACAAATCTAGATTCCTTAAATGTAGAAATTTTAAAAAAATATGCAATGTATTTAAAAAATTTTAGAACAACCGGTAAAACGAATTGAACACCCCTTCTTTTAATAACAAAGATGAATAATAATTTTAACAAAATGTTGCTTAAAATATTCTATGAAAAAATCCTTTACATTACGCTCATATAATAATATAATACAATGGCGCTATTATAACTCTGACGAGTTTTATGGCCGAGCTTCTCTCCCAGTTCGAGGTGTGCTCCTTTTTGTTTTTCCTACTAATGGGTGGACCTACAGTTTTATGCCGGCTCCGAACGGCGAATGCATTTTTTGTGAGAAGCTCTTCCATGGCAGAAATACACTCGGAGGGTATGCCGCCCACTGCCGAGAGGTGACCGCTGCTCTTAAAAACCCAATAATTGGATTTTACTAATTAGACATTTTTTTTGGTGTTTTGCTCGGACCGTGGTTTGAACCCGAGACCTCTGGCATAGCAGGCGAGCACTCTATCCACTGCACCAAAGCGCTCATATAATGCATACTCAAAACTTACAATTTTTTTTGTTTATTTATTGAGATTTTTTTTCAAAAGTAAAACATTATATAATCTTTAATTATATATGCATGAACATTTACAATTTTTTAAAGATTGTTATTAAAAATTGTCTTGGCGAACAACTTGGAAAAATCTACATTTGTACCCGTTCGTGCTGGAAGCGATTGATCTACATTTGTACCCGTTGGGGATGAAAGCGATTAATCTACATTTATACCCGTTCGGGATGTAAGCGATTGATCTACATTTGTATCCGTTCGGGATGAAAGCGATTGATCTACATTTGTACCCATTCGGTATGTTAGTGATTAATCTACATTGGTACCCGTTCGGGTATACAAGTTGAACAATTAGTCTCAGTCTTCAGTAGGGATTGGGAATGCAAATTTGGTTTGCATTACCATTCAGTAGTGAATGGGAATGAAAATGTGGTTTACATTACCATTCAGTAGTGAATGGTAATGCAAATATGATTTGCACTACCACTCAATAGTGAATGCGAATGCAAAGGTGAATGCATTCCCATTCATTGCATTCCCACTGCAAACCATTCATCATTTAATAGCAATTAAAACCTGTGACCATAGTTAAGTTATTAAGTGGCGAATCTATTTATTAACGGAAAGGAAGTTTATGGCATATTAGAAATGTGGAATTAGGCTTAGCAAAGTAAAGGGAAACCAACACGGCATAGTAATATGTACATATGTTCTATGTTATACCTGTATGTAAAAGTATTTCTTTCAACTTCTGAGGTTATAATTATACAGTTCAACAAATTTGCAAAAATTTTACTCAACTCAAACAAACGCTAGATATTATGAAAGAGGATGCCTCTCAGACCAACTTTTCCGAATAGAGTACTAGTCCAGTGCAAATCACATTTGCAGTGGGAATGCAATGAATGGGAATGCATTAACCTTTGCATTCGCATTCACTATTGAATGGTAGTGCAAATCACATTTACATTCCCATTCACCACTGAATGGTAATGCGAACCACATTTGCATTCCCATTCACTACTGAATGGTAATGCAAACCACATTTACACATTTGAACGGTAATGCACTTTGAATGGTAATGCACAAATGCCCATCCTTGGTGTAAACTAGTAGTGGGACATAAACGAATCAAAATATTCGTGGGAAAAAATTCGAATAGTACTATTCGAATAGTACTATGCGAATAATACTATTCGAATTGTAGTATATATCAACGGCTGAGAATAAGATCGCCCTATTTTAAAAATTGTTTCAAAAACGCCCTATTCCAAAAATTGTTTGAATAACGTCCTATTTCAGATTTTGCTTCAAAAACGCCCTATTTCAGAGAAATATATATGGAATTTTCTCTGAAATAGGGCATTTTGAAGCAAAATCTGAAATAGGACGTTCTTGAAACAAGTTCTGAAATAGGGCATTTTTGAAGCAAAATCTGAAATAGGACGTTATTCAAACAATTTTTGGAATAGGGCGTTTTTGAAACAATTTTTGAAATAGGGCGATCTTATTCTCAGCCGTCGATATGTACATGTATAATTTGGGAATTCCACTTGCCTTCGCGCAAGCCAGAGTACGTACAATATATATATATACATACATATGTATGTGCTTACAAAAACAAAATCATACATACATACACTTAGTAGCTATTCGCGGATAGTGGTATTCGAATAGGACTATTCGAATAGTATTTATTCAAATATACGACTAAATTATTCGAATAAATAATATTCGAATTACGAATAATTTTCGAATAAAAGGATTTTTTATTCGAATAATTTTTATTCGAATAGTCCCATCCCTAGTGTAAACACGCAAAGTTGTCTTAACATAAAAAGTACTTAACCTTTGACTGAAGCATACGAGTAGTATTAAGTTCTAGTTCCACGTGAAACATATGTACATATCGAAGGCAGAGAATAAAATCGCCCGATTTCAAAAATTGTTTCAAAAACACCCTATTTAAAAACTTGTTTCAATAACGCCCTATTTCAGATTTTGCTTCAAAAACGCCCTATTTGAAAAATTGTTTCAATAACATCTTATTTCAGATTTTGCTTTAAAAACGCCCTATTTCAGAGAAAATTCCATATATATTTCACTGAAATAGGGCGTTTTTGAAACAATTTTTGAAATAGGGCGATCTTATTCTCAGCCGCCGATATGTTACTTAGGTTGAAGTTAACAATTATATTTTGTATTAAAAATTATTATCTTTCATTCGATATCAGTTTCGATTATACCTCTTTCGTTCGTAAATAGAAAAATTAACACCAGTTTCAAGTATTTTGCCACTTGGTATGTGTTTGTTTATGCTAAATTGGTAGTATTAGTAAAATAAAATGTCAAAGTACACATTTTTGGATTCTGGAAATCAATACGAATCGATTGGTGCCAAATTTGGGCATTCGTATTTAACTGTTATTCTTGGATTCTTCGTATTTAACTGTTATTCTTGGATTGAAAAAGTAAAGTCCGAATTTAACAGTTATAAGAGGACTTTTTCCAAGAAGTTAGAAAAATAAAAAGGATGCATGATCGATCCTGTAAAGATCCTGGGAGTCATTTTGACGTCAAGGATTTTCACTTACATTATTTTTTTGCCCGGACTTTTTTGACCTCAAAAAAAAAATAACTGTTAAAATGGGTCCCTGATATAAAATGTTACATCATATTGGTCCTTTTATATGTAAATCCAAATTTCGTTACGTTTTAAATATTGCCACTTGCTGGATACAATTCTTCTGAATATTTGGGACGACATTCAGCACAAAACCATTTGCCTTGCGGGGCCACCATAATGCCTACACATTCAAAGTGAAACCATTCGATTAGACAACTCCCACCATCGCATGCTATCATCTCGGATACTTCGTCATAGGGACAACGACAGTAGCAATATACCGATTCCCCTTCACGAGCCAGCCGCGCTCCTGCTGGAGGGCGAATTGGATAGCGTATATTGTTCGCTTTGAAATATTGGAGTGTTTCAAAATTTGGATTAGGTAAGAGAGCAGGTGGTATCTTATGATTAAATACGGTTGCCTCTGGTGTTGGTAGTACTGTTTGGGGCACTGAGGGCTGTATATGGTGTATTTGATGAGATGAATTTTTCACGAAGTTTATACTTGCATTTCCTAAATTTGATGTCATCGGTTCGGAATTTGGATGAGCAAATGCAGCATTGTACTCACCCTCAGAAGAGAACTCACTGTTATTTTTATCGTCATTATCATCTGTATCTCTTTTAAAAGCAAGGTCTTGAGATAAGTTATGTTCAGCCGTATTACCAGAGTCAGCTATTTCATTACTTATGCCTATCAGAGACGGCCTGATTTTAAGAGTGGGTACAGGAGGGGGCATTTTTGGGATACGCTTTCGCGTCGATTGTTTGTCAGCACTTCTAACAGCATGATTTTTCTTCATTAATGTGGAAGCAACTGAGTTGAATTGAAGGGCGCCACTCAAACTCTGCATTCCAGATGTTTTAATTGTACGAACGGTCTTGCCCTTCGGATGCACAACACTCTTCGAAGGCGTTGGTAAGTCCTCTTTTCGCCATGTTAATAGTGGGGGCGGTTGCGGTTTGATAGCCCGCATGCCTATTATCAACGGTTGACCAAGGTTAATAGTAGAGTTCTCATCGTCGCTGGTATAGCCGTAAAATTTGTTGGGTCGGCGAGTGCGTTTAGAGCGTTTCAAAGAACCATCTACATCGGAGCAGCTGCTTCCTTCGCTTAATCTTCCAGGAACATGGGACACCATAGGAGGAAGCGCAAGCTGAGTAAGGGTTGGTACTGTTGGAGATGAATGAAGCATAGTTAAATGTTCTGCTCTAGATGCCTCTGTAGCATTAGCCGAGGCTTTTTCAAATTTATGTAGGTCAAAGGGAACTGGCGGTCCTTCAATAAGCGATTCTGTTTTTGTAACTAATATAGACATAGTTTTCGTGCTCGACTTGCGATCTCTTTTTTTCTTCTTTAATTTAACTCTTGTTTCGCAAACAATTTCTTCTGGAAGTGACGGTGTTGAAGGACGACTGTTCTCTACAATATCAAAAGTATGGGAAGGAGATAAACGTGTTCGGGCCATAAGTTGAGCACGTTTCTTGGCCAATAACTCGCTGGCTAATTTTTGCGGGTGTTCGTCGTAGAATTCTTCATCCGTTTCTGACGCTGCCGTTTCCAAATCTGACTCATAAATTTGTGGCTCTTTAGGTGGCGGTAAATGTGATTTATTGGTTTTATTGTCAGCACTGACATTTGCTAACTCATCGTTGATAATATTTATAGTCTCTGGTTTCAGATGCTTCTTCAGTAGGGAAAAGTTTTTATTCTTTTTTCTTAAACGATCACGTTCACATTTTTTACGGTGCTTTTTGCGAGAAACGTTGGACATGGTCGATGAATCGTCATTGGCTGAACTGGAGCTGCTCGAACTGCTTTCACTGTTACTGGAACTGCACGAACATTTTGATCCACACGAACAACTGGAATCTGAACTGGTACTTGAATTACTAGAAGAGCTTACCGCAGAATACCGATTTGAGACAAGCCGTGGAGATTTTGATATTTTACTGGGCTTTGAGGGTGATATAAAAGTCAATTCATCCACATTTTCAGTGGTAGGCGGTTTGGGGAAATATGGAGAAAACATTTTGCAATAATCGTGATCTGAATAGACAACGTGAAGAGAAATGGGTATGGGATGGTTAACATCATGGCAAAATGTTTCCGATTTGATTGTTGTTATTTCGTTAGTGTTAGTGTACGTACTATCGTGTTGAGCTTGTATAACTTTTTTCCAAATTTCTAATACTTTTCCAGTAACAGAATCTACGTTTTCTTTTTCTTCAACTACTTGCTCTTCTTGTACACTAACTTCCAATTTCATCAACTTTTGTATATTATTTTGGTTTTCGGAATGTGGCGAAAACATTATTACCGGAGCAAGGGAATTTTCGTCTCCACGTGACCTATTTTCTGTACCCGATTCCTGACTACTGTCTGTTTCTGAAAGATTAGGAGCGATTAAATTTAAATCCTCCAACGATTCCTTTAATCGTTTGTTTTTCTTTTTTCTTTTGCGAGATGTATTTGTAAATTTCTCTCCTTTTGATGTTTCTTTTTCTTTCTTCGAAATATCAACTTCTTCCACAGGTTCACTTACATCCAATTTTGAATCAGTTTTTCTTTTTAAATTACTAAATTTACTATTTTCAATCCTCACAAAACAATCAGCTTCGCTAACTGCCAAAAATACCGGTTTATTGATTTCAGTGGAGTTTTCCACTTGGCCGTGGTTAATTCCATAGCTCCTTTGCATAATAGTACTCTCCATCTCAGAGACCTCGGACTCATTTTCTGCTTTAGCAAATTTCTTTTCGATCCCCTCAAGATTTTCAAATTGTACCTCAGCTTCAACAAGTTTCTCCTGCTGTAGATGTATTTTTGTATGCTTTAACAATAACCGTCGTGATATAAACTTTTCATCGCAATTTTCCTCCGTGCAGGGATACCGAAAATCTCCGCTGTGTAAACGTTTATGAACATTTAAATACATAGCACTTGAGAAGCACAGGTAACAGACGTCACAATTAAAAGTGGTCGGTGGCACACAAAAATGGTAAACGTGACGCCAGCGTTTTTGCAAACATTTCTTACAAATTATACTTTCTGTGCCATGCTTCCAGAATAGATGTTTGGTAATGTCCATTTTATTACGGTAAGCAATACCACAGCGATAACAAAGATGATGTAACTTGTGCTTCCATACGTGTGAAGACAGCGTTCCTTGATCACGACAATCTTCCAAGCAAACATCGCACACACAATGACGTTTGCGTAAATGAACCATCAAACGAAAAGGCGATGGGATATTGTCCATATCACAGAGACAACAACGAAATTTCGTATCGAAAATTGGAATTTTATTGGATGCTCCAGGACATATATGGCAAAGAATTTCACTAAAGCTGTAAAAATTAGCGCGACACATAAAGCAAAGAATTGCGGTTTTCAAGTGCATTTTTCTATTATGCAAATACAGTTCTTTATGGGTAGAAGTTACGAAGCGACACTGAAAGCATTCAAAAATTCGCTCATTGAAATGTTGAATGAATATCCCATCACCTATTGTGCAGTAGCTCGTTGAATTGAAGAATTCATTTTCCAGCATAGGCAAGAAAGTCTTCAATTTAGCACAAATCGTTTCAGGTTTCAGTTCCTCTGCAGTGATGCTATCGACAGTAGCACTGAACCGGTGGTGTGCAAGCATGTGCAACACAAGACTCTGGCCATTCACTGCAATCCGACGGGCATGATTACAATACAAACAAATCGGATAAACTGCTTTTAGGCAAATACGCACGAGTTCTACATTTTCAATTTTGTCTAATGGGCGGTCTAGCTTCAGATCTACTACCAAAACATCCTCGTTTGCTAGTTCTATTCCATCAGCAGGCATTTCAGCTAAGTTCTCTTTACTATTGGACAACTGACCTTGTTGATCGTTGCCTTCTTCTGGCTTTAATATATAATCATAGGATAATGTGTGCTCGTTCTTTGTCTTTGGAGAAATATCAATGTTCATTCGAGATTCTGCAGTACTGGGGCTTTTTGGAATATTTAAAATTGTATTTGATATATTTAAGACAGAGTTGTAATTTGAAGGCATATTCAATTCCGCTTTTGATTTGGCAAATAAGGTTCTTTGTAATTTTTCATCGATAGATTCTCTGCAATTAATAAAAAAGTTAATAACGCTCAGTGGTATATCACACATATTTGTTTGTACCTTGGTGGTTCTTGTGAAGTTGATCCTGTTATAGTATCATCAATGTCCATAACATCGCTTCCCTGTGAATGTTTTCTCTTGAATGGTTCTTTTTCTGACTCCATGGAATCTATACGTGATTCTTCATTTTGATCTGATTGTGGCAAAGACAACGGGGCTTGTTTTGGTGATGTTGGTGGAGTTGGCGTCCAGTTACGATTAGTGTATTCGGTTGGAGTCATTGGTTCAACAGGCGGACTCTGTTTTAATTTTAGGGTGTGATGTAATGTTTTCTTTGTACGCTGAATATCCAGTTTAGTGCGCTCGATTTCTTGGAGGATTCGAATAAGATTAGGGTTCGCTGTTTCATTGCTATTATCACCATCGGTGCCATTGTGTGACAATGACTCTTCATAAGAAATTGCTGTAGCAATATTGATGCCAAAATGAAAACCGGGAAAGGCCGACTGTGCACCTCCTGCATTGTTAGAGTTTTTGTAATTAGATTCCACCGCCTGCTTGCCAGCTTGAAAACTCTCATCTTCGTTTTCACCGTATTCTTCATCCTGTTCACTGTCTGTAGAACTAAGTGCCACATCCACAGATTTTTGAAATTGTTTAGGCACTCTTAACATAAATTTTGGCACCGTTAGTTTAAGCTCATTAGTTGTCGCATCTTTTGTAGTCGACGTATTTTCCCCATTGCGACAACGGGAATTTTCCTCCAAATGCCAACATTCATCTAAGTCTTTAAATGGATTTGCCACAGAGTTATGAGTGGTTGTGCACGATTCATTGATAACCATATTGCTGCTACCATTACTATTCTCGGCATTCATAGTTCCCATTGGTGTTGTCACAGAATTTGTATGTTCAACGCACCTTAATTGACTACTAAACAGTTAAATAATTAAACGAGATATTAGATATTTAGGTGTTCGTGCCTTCGCTTGAACCATATGGAGATTACACGTCTGTAAACTCAGCTTAATGTTATGCTCAGTATGGTGCCTTTCGCGCCATCTACCGAGCAACTGTCACATTGTGATCGTTCGGGTGACAGCGCCTGGCTGTCATACTTGTCAGTACGTTTTTTGTAACTCAGCAGACAATGCGTGTTCGGAAAATTTCAGAGCAAGTAGGTTAGCAATAAAATTTGCCTATGGCCCAACGATGAGACGCAGTTGCCTCTATAGGCATCGTCATATATGCTCAATGCATAAAATAATTGGAATGCCTCATGAGGCACCAGTGCAGAAATCAATTCCGTTCGGCGCCCATGGCCCAACGATGAGACGCAGTGCCTCCATAGGCACCGTCATATATTCGCAATACAATGTGCATAATTTTTTAGAGAGGTGGCGGTGTGTGTTAACACCAGGGTTTGAATTTGCTTGCTGCAAAACAGCAATAGCCGATGTTTTTTGCTTATTGCCAGCCTTGGGCACCACTACACTCAAGCCATTACTAAAAAATGAGTGTGTGTTGGTGCGCCTACTGTAGGATAAAGTGAAAAATTACTAAAAATAATCAGTCTGCATGCAGATGTTGAGCGAGGAGGGTCATGCGCGCACGCTTCGCGAAATTATGAAACAACGTACGTATACACATACATATGCTTGTTGTTTGGCATCTGCAAATAGAATAAAAGAATTTCAAGCGACGATCACCTAGCGACCACTTGCTTTCACGCCAGTCGAAGGCAAACTGATTATTTTTCCTAAAAGTGCAGACATTGGTGACTTATCTGTAACCTTATAAAACAGCTGATTCAACCAACCTTACGACAAGCTGTGTTACTAGTCATTGGTGCCTTATCGTAATTCTGTAGCTGTATCCTTAACTTACAGACCAATTGGATTTTGGTTAGCAACCCTAAATCCGTAAACAGCTGACACTTGTGAAAGCAGATATAGGAAGGTAGGCGCATTAGCGACTGCAGAAACTTCTTTTTTTATTTACAAAGTTAGATTATAATATCAAAATCAAAGCGAATTCACATCATGGCCAATAGTAATGGGCGAGTCCCAAGCGAATTCAGATTTTTACAAGGAGAGATATTATTTTGACATTACAATCTACCAATTACAATAACAAAATACATGGGAAATTTCTTAATTCGCCTATGTGCCTACCTTCCAAGATCTGCCTCGACAAGTGTCAGCTGTTTACAGATTTACGGCACCACTAACAGCTCACATGGACAGCGATAAATTTACAATAAGGTTAACGATACTGAAATACTTACAAGTCACCAATGTCTGAACCTTAAGCGACGATCGCCAAGTCCCATCGTAAGCGCTCGTTTTACGCTCTTTATTTGTCTGTAGTAGTGACAATCGGTGTGTATACGTACACGGGCGCTTACTCTCATTTAGCAGGTGTTAAGGTTTTGCCCAAGGCTGGTTTTGCCCAAGGCTGCTTATTGCTGAATTCAGCCGAGCCAAAAACGAAAAAACGAATAATTCGCTTCAGTGTTCAGCTGAGTCGTGTTTGCTTGTATAGTTAAGCCAAGCAACTCAATTTGAGAGGGTTGCTTTTACTTCCAGCAATTAGTTGAGTGGTAAATTTTTGCTTACAGTTGCTTATTTTGCTGAAACTAATTTTTAAGCAGAATTCAACATGAAAAGATGTTTACAAATGGACATACATACATACATATTATGTGTACATTAAGGTGGAATGAAACTTTTTTTTGGAAATTCAATTTGAAATAAGCCTGTAAAATTTTATTGACCTACTCGCATGTTTGGAGGTGCCCCCAGCCCCAAAAAGTTTAAAAAAATAGTACGATCTTGTACAAATGTAAAATTTCTAAAATTATAAAATCAAAAAACGAAGTATGAGGATTGATAAACATGGCTAAGTTGAGTATTAAAGTGAATTTTTTTTTTTTTTTTGGAAACAATAACAAACAACAGAAGTTATTAAGGGACAAAGTTAATATTATGCATTTTTTAAATTGTAATTTCTTTAAAACTACTAAACCAATTTTGAATATTGTTACACTATTCGATAGGCATTTTTATTCCCTTTAATTTGATATACATTTTAGTTGGGTTCCATACCAACCCCCTGCGGGGGTCAACCCCCCTTTTACCTCCCTTACTTTTCATATATAAAGTGTATATTAAATTAAAGGGAATCAAAATTCCTATCGAACGGTATAAAAACATTTGAAATCGGTTCAGTAGTTTTTAGGTAATTGCAATTTAAAAAATGCATAATATAAACTTTGACCTTTAATAACTTTTGTTGATGTTGTTTCAAAAAAAAATAAATCCACTTTAATACTCAGCTTAGCCATCTTTATCAATCCTCACACTTCGTTTTTTAATTTTATAATTCAACTTTGCGGGGCTGGGGGCAGTTCAAAACGTCGTCCTATCGCCATAAAATTTCGTGGGGTTCATTAACTCGTATAAAGGCAACTTTTCATTGCTGGTACGTTCAAAAAAAGAACAAACAAAAAATCTCCATATGTTTTCACTCCACCTTAGTGTACATACATACATACATAAGTAAATATGTATAAAAAATCGAAATATGCGTAAAAACAAATCGTTTCAGCAAAATAACCAAAAGCAGAAACAATGCAAAGACACAACTAATTGCTGGAAGTAAAATGAAATCCCCTAAATCGCGTTGCTTTGCTTAACTATACAAGCAAACACGGCTCAGCTGAAAAATGAAGTGAATGAATCGTGTTCTCGTTTTTTACTCGGCTGGCCGAGTTTGCTAATTTACTTTTCGTTAGCAAAAGCAAAGCAAAAGCAAATGCAGCAAAAGTAGCTAAGCAATTTCAAACCCTGGTTAACACAACCGGTGACGAAAATTCGTTATTACCATAAAATATATACCCTGCAAAAAAATTTGCGATTAATGCCGAAAGGGATTTGTCCCAGATTGATCACATACGGGAACAATCGGTCCACAAGTATTCCCCGATTATTCCCGCACGGGTATAAATATAGACTACAATTCGTCTACAAATGTTCCCGAATGGGTATAACTGTAGATTTATCCACGAACGGGTACAAATCCACATATATTGATTAAATGTAGAAATTTTACAAAAATAGTCAAAAATTTATAATAGGTAAAACTAAACACTATTTCTTTTAACAATGATGAATAATAATTTTAACAAAATGTTACCAAAAATATCCACTGAAAAATCAATTACACTTGCATAATGCACACTCAAAACTGACAATTTATTTAAAAAAAATTTTATTTATTGAATAGATTTTTTTACAAAAGCAAAACTTATTGTATACTCTTTATTTAAATAGGCTTGAACATTTATAATTTTTATAGATTGTTATAAAAAATAGCATTGGCTAACAACTTTGAAAAATTCCTCACGTCTTTTACACTCGCATAATGCATTCAATTTCAATTTCAATTTCAAAACTAAAAATATTTGGAGAAAATACTTAATTTTTTTTTTTTTAAAGATTTCACTACAAGATGAATGCTAATCGAATAAACTTTCTTCTAATATATACAACAACTAGCTGACCCGGCAAACTTCGTTCTGCCCAAAATAGATTTTTTTATTAATTTCATTTCAAAAATTGTTATTACACCTCAAAAGTTTAGTACGTATGGGAGCAGTGGTGCCAGATTGAGGGAAATTTCCCTTTTTGAGATATTTCACTGCAAAATTTTTAAAGAGGGAAAAAAGGGATATTTTGTTGCCGTCCATATAAAAAAGGGATTTTTTGGTTGCCTGTTTACATACCTATATATGTATAATTTATAGTATAACTTAAAATAAGCACATCTCACACTGAAAAACTCCCATTCAGTGTATGAATACACACGCTTTCGTGTCAACTTATGCAATGCAAAAAGGAGTCGGTTACATAAATACATACGTACAAGTAAACATACGGTGAACTACACTGCGTATACGTAACTTGTTTACATAAATACATACGTACATACATACAGGTGAAACTAATAAAAGCGTGTTAATAATCGCCACTCTTAGGTAATTTATTTTTCATTGTGCACATTCGTACTGTATTGTTAATAATCGAAAGAATTTTGGAGAATTGGGAGCCACTTAAAAGCTATTTTCGCCTGGCCTCATTTGAAGATAAGCATAAAAAAGCAGAAACTATTTATGAAGAATTGGAAAGAATTCAAAACAAAGGCTTATTTTATATTTTTGAAGTACGTTATTAACTTTTTCAATGAATTTAACGCATTGTTCCAAAGCCGAAATGTACTTATACACCGACTAGGGCAAGAAGCTAAGGCACTTGTGTTGAAAATTGCAAGAAATTTCGTAAAACCCGGCTTTTTTACAATTCCGCGGGAATTACAGATAAAAGTTTTGGAACTTCCAACTCCATATTTACTTGACGTGCATAACGTTTACGTTGGTTATGAATGCGAAGATATTTTGTCAAAATAAAATTTGGAGGAAAAGATTATATTCAAAAAAAAAAAGTGTTTGCGCTTTTGTGAAGCTTCTGCTTTTCAGATAATATCACGTTTTCCATTTGACGGTGTTTTCGAAGAATTGCAGTTTTTAGATCCCGATATTGTTTTTGACTTCTCTAAAAACAATCGTGTATCACTTCTTCCTCTAACTAAAAAATTAAATCTTAATCCTGATCTCACAGAATCGGAATACAAAAGTATTTTTATAGTTTTAACCGAAACACAAAAAGATGATTTAAAAAAATTAACTGTTGATGTAATGTGAAGTAAAATAATAAACTTTAAAAACTATGACAATTTTTTGATTCATAATCTTAAGCAATTGGTTGAAATTATACTCACGTTACCCCATTCAAACGCTGAATCAGAAAGAATATTTTCAATTGTAACGGATGTTAAATGTAAAAAGCGAAACAAACTAATGATATATTAAATAGTATAAGTGAAGTAAGAGTTGCCTTTCAATCCAAAAATATCAATTGCTTCAACTTTAAAATCAGCAAAAATCATATCCACTTGCACAATGCAAATAACACTGCTCTACAGCCAAAAAATACTCTAAACGCGACCATTCTATCTATATGTAAAATCGGTCGCTGATTCCGAAAATCGGGTTTATTTTTAATTCTATGGGAAGGTTTTTGAGATATCGCCAATTTACCGTTATTTAGCCAATGGCTCCATTTAATCCTGTATATCTCTTTAACGCAGTGAGCTATCTTCCTTGGGGCGACACAAAACGAAAGAAAATCTGCAGTAGCAGCGTATTAGCAGCGCAGTAGATACGAGCCCATTTACGGGTATAATATGCATAAAATATACCCGTGTAATAGTATTGCGCGACTTGGCTGTATTTACTTGATCGCCTATAACTTTTCCATTTTACAATGGATTTTCTTCGTTGATAGCTTATTTTTTTTTACTAATGGAATGGAGCTTCACATAAAGGAGTAAAATCGAAGGTGAAAACATTGGTTTTAAAGATATTGCCTGACAAAGTCAATTTTTTTCTTAAAAAATCGTAGAAAATCGAAAAAATTCAAATTGAATCGTCCATATTTCAGAAACTATAAGAGTTAGAGAAAAATGTTATAGGAGCTATGAAAAGTAAATTTAATTTTCTTTCGTTTTGTGCCACCCCAAGGAAGATGGCTGACTGCGTTAAAGAGATATACAGGATTAAATGGAGCCATTGGCTAAATAACGGTAAATTCCCAATATCTCAAAAACCTTCCCATAGAATTAAAAATTAACCCCATTTTCGGAATCAGCGACCGATTTTACATATAGACAGGATAGTCACGTCAAAAGTACAGACAAAAATTTCATTTTGTGATCCACTGTAATTTGTACAACTGATAGGTCCTTTATTAAAAAAAAAAAACTTTATTTGCGTGTTATATATTCTTATATTACTGAAACAAATGCTTTAAATTCGGCGGGAATTTTGTGGGATTTTTTTATTTAAAATGTGGCAAATTAGGGATTTTTTTCCAATTTCTGCGGGAATTTCAGCGGAGTTTATCTGGCATCACTGTATTGGAGGTGCAATGCCCCATTTTTCGATAAATCGTTTTTATGGGAGAACATAGCATTGGTATCGTATATCTGCATAGTGATTTCTACGAACATACCATGAACGCTTTTAGGGATATTTAGCCTTAAAAATTAAGAACGCATGAGAGGTGCCACGCCCCCTTTTCCCAAAACTACTGTTTTTTTCATAAGCATGCTATTGATATTGTTAATTTCCTGATAAATTTTCAGGTCCCAACCTTAAACGCTTTTATAGATATTCAGCTTGAAAAATTAAGATTAAATGGCAGGTGCCACGCCTCCTTTCCCGATAACCTACACTTTTATGCGCAAAAAATGTTTTGATATCATATAGCTCTGTACCAAATTCCAGGTCCCTGCCTTAAATCCTTTTAGATATTCAGCTTAGAAATTAAATGTGTATTGGAGGTGCCACGCCCCCTTTTCCGATAACCCCCACTTTTATGCGTGAGTGGTTTTAATATCATTTAGCTCTATAGCAATTTTCAGGATCCTGCCATTTATTTTTTCTGATATATTCAGCTTCCAACGCTAATTATGTATGGGAGGTGCCACGCCCCCTTTTCGTATAACTCGTATTATTTTGCGTTAATATAGAATTGTTATCGTTTATCTCCACACCAATTTCCTAGTCCCTACCTTAAACAATTTTAGAGATATTCAGCATGAAAAATTAAGTTTGTATGGAAGGTGCCACGCCCTCTTTTTTGATAACCCCCACTTTTCTGCGTGAGAAGGGTTTTGGTATCACATACCTCTATACGAATTTTCAGCTCCCTACCTTGAACTCTTTTAGAGATAATCAGCTTTAAAAATTAAGATTGTATTGGAGGTGCCACGCCCTCCTAATATTTTTTAATATTTTCTTCGACTAAACCTTCGCGGGGTAACAACAAACAAACCCCCCTAATACCATGTCTTCACATAACGTGTTTCGCTCTTTTTTTCTGCATTTTCTCTCTCAATCTTGTTTCGACACGGAAACCAGTGCCGAAACTTGCCATTTTCCATACAAATTTCTGAGAGCGAGTGAAGATTGAAACACTGTTTCATTCTGAATCATCTTGCCAACCTCGATGATATCGATGTCTTCTCTAATTTTGTATCGAAAATCTATCGAAATCTCACACAGACCAAAACAAAGACGCAAAAATAAGCAAACATACAAACATTTAAGAAGAACAAGAAGAGAAATGTCAAACTGAATCACGATTAGCCACGTGGAGACGGGTTATTGAGCGAGATGTTTTACTACATGTTTCTCTGGTGAATCAAGTTATGTGGAGACGGGCTTTAAGGATGTATTTGATTTGGTTCAGCCGTTTTCAAGTTTTAGCGTTACAATTAAACACCAAATCATTATATATATATATATATATATATATATATATATATATATATATATATATATATATATATATGTGGGATGGCAACTCTCTATCATATACTCTCACGAGCAAACGAGCGAGTATCAAGTTAGTTGGTTGTGACGAGACGCGCGTGATGGTCGTGGTGACGAAATATCTATTTAAAACGCATTAAACATTTTTTATCTTACATTAAATTCATTTAACTTTATTACATCAACTTCATTAAACTTTATTATATTAATTTATGTGAATTTAAATGAGCTATTGGCCATTTTTTAATGAAGAAAAATTGAAAAAATTTTTTTGGTAGAAGTTATGGATCCATTTCGGAGACCACCACATCCCCTCATCAGACTTCTTCAAGCGGCCTCAACCGAGAATCGAACTTAAGTCGTTCGATTGGTAGTCACAGGTCTATCCCATTGAGCTACCGCCGCCGTCAGCTTTGTTTCGCTTAAATTTCAATTTTCCCTCCATTACAATCCACATACCAACAACAGTAGCTTAATGACACTCTGCCTTTGCTACCTAGTATGTTGGTGCGATTGTGTGTTTGGTTTGTACAAAGTTCTAAAGCTATTAACAAGCAAAGCTTTTGTACAGGCAATGGCTACGTTCAGAAGGCGCAACCGTGGCGCAACAGTTGCGCAACTGTTGTGTTTTATCTTCTGAACGCAACGTTGAGTATTTGTGATCAACACAACATGTTGTGATTTTGGAGACTTTTTTCCATCATAAATTTTTTACGCTCACTTTAGACAACATGTTGAGCTTACGATTTTGACATATGTACAAAAATATAAATAGTGTTTATGAATTGTGGAGTGTAATAAAAATGTTTCAAAGCCGCGAAATTATTGGCGATTACGTTCGGGATAATTAAAATAATAATTTGTTTATTTAATGTATAAGCTCGTTCAGAAGGCGCAAATTGTATCACTTTCCGATTACTGATATCTACACAACAGTTGTGCTCCACCGTTGCGCCTTCTGAACGTACCCAATGCTTGTTATTGTTTTCAGACTTTTGTTTTTCGGCAGGCTCTCCGATATACATATTTACGTTTGTATTTATATGGCCGTTTTAATTCTAATAATTACTTTATGTGAATTCAAATGAGCTATTGGCCATTTTTTAATGAAGAAAAATTGAAAAAAATTTTTTGGTAGAAGTTATGGATCCATTTCGGAGACCACCACATCCCCTCATAAGACTTCTTCAAGCGGCCTCAACCGAGAATCGAAATCGATTATATTAAATTTACTAAACTTGATTACAATAAATTCATTTAAAGATTAAAATCTATAATCACTAAACCTACATTTTGGGGGCTCGTCCATAGCTAAACCTACATACATATACGCGTTTGTGTGTCGTGCGTGTGTGATTCGATAAAATGGCAGCGCTTGGTGCATTCGAGAATGTTCGCGAAAATTTGAGACGTAGTAGAAAAGAAGCGGTTATGGCTTTGCATAAGTTCGTGTTCGAACATGACGGTGACCGAGCTAATCGTAAGCGACTGCGCGAATTCGAAGGTTTTTTGTTTAATACCAATGACGAGGCGTATGTGCAAAAGTCCGAATATATTGATAAACAACTCAGCGGAAATGATCTCGTTTCAATATGTAACATTCTATGTATCAATTACAACCACCAAAATCTAAAGCTGCATATATTTGAAAATCTGCGAAAGGAACACTTGTTATGTGCAAATGCTGATGATGACGCCGATGACGACGATGGCAACGACGACGGCAGAGACAACGACGACGTAAGCGAAGACGGTGACGACGCAGCCAAAGACGATGCTAGCGACGTCGCAACATTGAAAAGTAACGACGACATCACAAACCAACGAGCGCAGAGTATGAGAGCAAATTCGACGAGAGCGATGAACACAAAGAGAAACGAAAACGAAGATTGTTTTCTTTCATTTGCCAACGAAAATGAAATAAATGCAAATACAGACGTGGCGAGAAATATTACGACACAAATGTCAAGATTTTCTATTAACTTCAGAGATATCGAAGATTCAGTAAGACAATTTGATGGCACTGAAAGATTACCAATAGAAGTGTGGGTCAAAGAATTTGAAGAAACAGCTTCAATTATGTTTTGGGATGAATTTCAAAAATTTGTATTCGCAAAAAAATCACTTAAAGGACTGGCAAAATTATTTGTATCAAGTGAAAGAGGCATAACGTCATGGACAAAATTAAAGTCGAGTCTACTTGACGAATTCAAAACAGTTACAAATAGTGCGAAATTACATAAATTACTCGTAGGTAGGACAATGAAAGAAACTGAAAGTGTACAAGAATATTTTTTTAACATGAAAGAAATTGCTGCGCGTGGAAATATTGAAGAGCGTGCACTTATGCAATACGTGATTGACGGAATAATGGATTCGAGTATAAACAAAACATTTTTGTTCGGCGCGAAAAATTTAAAAGACTTCAAAGAGAAACTTAAATATTACGAGTATATGCGCGAGAAAAACAAACAGGTGAAGAAAGTGCAGAGAAATGAAATCGACAGAAAGTATAGCGAAAGAAAAGATAACAACAAAAACATTAAACGTGAATTTGTATGCTACAATTGTGGTGCAAAAGGTCACAAATCAGTAGAGTGCGATAAAAAGGAAAAAGGTACAAAGTGCTTCGAGTGTAAAAAATTTGGCCACATAGCAAAAGATTGTGCGTTGAAAAAAAGCACTACAGAAAAAAGCGTAAACACAGTGAGTGCTAAAAGCGATATCATGCGAAAACAAATATGTATTGACGATTTAAATTGTGAAGCTCTGTTCGATACTGGTAGTAAAGTCAACATAATAACATTCGATGTGTACAAAGCATTAAATAAGCCAGCGCTGTGCAATTCACAAATTCTATTGTCAGGGTTTGGTAAGAAATGTAATTTTAAGCCAATCGGTGAATTAACGAAAACTATACAAATTGACAGTGACTCTTACAATATGGTGTTCCAAGTAGTACCAACTGAATATTTGGAGGTAGACGTGATTATCGGTGCTGACTTTTGTTTTCTAGCCGAAGTAAAAATTAACCCTTCTGGTCTCAGCATAAAGAAAATACACAGTGAAATTAAAAATGATGAGTTCTCTGTATTCAACATTGAAATAGAGCCAACCAATGATTTAATAAATATTGGCGAAAACGCTAGTGCAGATGCGAAGAAAAAAATTATTAATATGGTAAAAAACTACAAACCCAATAAATCTAAATCTACCAATGTGCAAATGAACATTATAATTAAGGAAGACGTACCAATACACTGTTCTCCGCGAAGATTGCCGTTTAGTGAGCGATGTGTTATAGACGATCAAATCGAAAAGTGGCTTAATGATGGTATAATAGAAGCATCAGAATCGGATTATTGTAGTCCGGTTGTTCTTGTCAAAAAGCGCGATGGTTCACCAAGACTATGTATTGATTATCGACGGTTAAACAAAATAATTATAAAAGACAGATTTCCGTTGCCACTTATCGAAGACCAATTAGATAGGCTACAAAATTCGAAAGTTTATGATACCATTGACTTAAAAAACGGGTTTTTTCATGTCCCTGTGGCGAAAGATTGTCGCAAATATACCTCGTTTGTTACGCACAGTGGACAATATCAATTTTTAAAAGTGCCATTTGGACTTGCTAATTCTCCAAGTGTTTTTCAAAGACATATCAATGCAATTTTCCGTGATTTGATGCGAAGAGGTATCGCGTTGTCATATATAGATGACATCATAATACCAGCAAGTGATGAAAAAGAGGCTTTAAAAAATCTAGAAGAAGTGCTTAATGTATGCAAAGACTATGGCTTACTAATAAACTTTAAGAAGTGTCACTTTTTAGAAAAGAAAGTAGAATTTCTCGGACATACGATCGAAAATCAACAAATTACTCCTTCCCAAAATAAAATCGAGACTGTGCTAAAATACAAAATTCCACAAAATCTTAAACAACTAGAAAGTTTCCTCGGGTTAGCGAATTATTTCAGAAAATTTATAAACAACTTTTCGAAGATAGCGAAACCACTTAGTGATTTACGAAAACAAAATACGAAATTTGTAATGGGAAAAGAACAAATTGAATCATTCGAGACATTGAAACAGCTGTTGAGCCGTAAACCAGTTTTAAACATTTTTAATCAGCACTATGAGACCGAAGTGCACACATATGCGTCTGCAGATGGTTTCGGTGCCGTACTTTTACAAAAATCACCCGAAGACAAACAGTTTCATGCCGTATATTATATGAGCAAAAAGACGTCCGACGCAGAGAAAAAGTATTCGAGTTACGAATTGGAAGTACTAGCAGCCATCGAAGCGTTAAAGAAGTTTAGAGTGTATTTGCTTGGTATGCACTTCAAATTGATAACAGACTGCAAAGCATTTACAAAGACGTTAGATAAAAAAGACTTATGTACTAGGGTAGCTAGATGGGTACTCTTTTTACAAGAATACGACTATGTAGTGGAGCACAGATCGGGAACGCAATTGAGACATGCTGACGCTTTAAGCAGATACGCCGTGCTAAGCATTAACACCGAAAGTATTTTAACAAAAATTCATCGTGCGCAAACCCAAGATGACATGATTCAAACAATAAAAGAAATACTGCAACATAAATCTTCATATGATAACTATTTCATCAAAGCCGATATCTTGTATAAATTGATAGATGACATTGAATTATTGGTGATACCTCAGGAGATGCAAAAAGAGATCATCAAACAAGCTCACGAGAGAGGACACTTTGGAATCAAGAAAACCAAAGAATTAATAAGCAAAGAATATTTCATACCAGAATTAGAAACGAAAATTCGAAATATCATCGCAAATTGCATACAGTTTGTTGTAAGCAACCGCAAGCAAGGTAAACGAGAAGGCGAACTACAACCTTTAAACAAAGGAGAGCAGCCGTTACATACATATCACGTCGATTTTCTAGGACCATTGGAATCCACGAGTAAGCAGTATAAACACATATTTGCAGTAATTGACGCGTTCACCAAATTTTGTTGGCTATACCCAACCAAATCGACATCGGCAAAGGAAGTAATTTCAAAATTGGAACTTCAAAGCACTGTATTTGGTAACCCATTTCAAATAATATCAGATCGTGGTTCGGCGTTTATGTTTGAAGACTTTAAATCGTACTGTGAAACTGAAAAAATCATACATTGCAAAAGGATTGCCAAGAGCCAATGGCCAAGTGGAGAGGCTAAACTCGGTAATTATCAACGTTTTATCAAAACTCAGCGTAAAAGATCCAACGAAGTGGTACAAATTCGTAGACCGTGTGCAAAAAGCAATAAACTCGACGTATACTAGAAGCACTGGTCGCACACCGTTTGAGTTATTAGTGGGCACGAAAATGCGAAGCAAAGAAGACCACGAAATACACAAATTAGTCCACGACGAAATCGTAAATAACTTCAGCGAAGAGCGCGAGATAATTCGTAAACAAGCTAAAGAACAAATACTTAAAGTTCAAGACGAAAACCGAAAGTCGTATAACCTTCGTCGGAAACAAGCAACCCGTTACAAAGAAGGCGATCTTGTGGCAATCAAACGAACACAGTTTGGAGGAGGGTTCAAGCTTAAATCGAAATTTTTGGGTCCTTATTGCGTGAAAAAATCAAATCCAACAACACGTACGATGTGTCTCGAATTGGTGAGGGTGAAGGTTCAAAGCAAACAACAACATGCGCAGAATATATGAAGCCATGGCCAAAAAATGGCATAATCGACGACGCATTCGAGGCGAATGCATAGCAGGATGGCCGAGATGTGGGATGGCAACTCTCTATCATATACTCTCACGAGCAAACGAGCGAGTATCAAGTTAGTTGGTTGTGACGAGGCGCGCGTGATGGTCGTGGTGACGAAATATCTATTTAAAACGCATTAAACACTTTTTATCTTACATTAAATTCATTTAACTTTATTACATCAACTTCATTAAACTTTATTATATTAAATTTACTAAACTTGATTGCAATAAATTCATTTAAAGATTAAATTCTATAATCACTAAACCTACATATATATATATATATATATATATATATACCTCAGTGAAATATTTATATGTGCACTTCATTAATTCAATTTATCTCTCTAATTTAAGACTCTATTTAGTTATCTTTGGGCATGTAAATATTATATTACAAATTTGGTAATTCGTTTATATATAATGATTAGTTTTAATCCGCTGATAATGTATACGGTATATAAAAACTTATGGTATATGCCACCTTTCTTAGGAAAAATTTATATGTGCAAAACGCATTTTCCCTGCTTCAAATGTCAATAAGTAAGATAAAACAACTTTATTCATACAAATCGCAAGTGAAGCAAATATAAATTTTTTTGCAAACGGATATTGAGTGTATAAAGAATGTTCTTAATTGTATTGCACGAGAACATTCTTCTTATTCCGAATATAATAAAACACACGACCATTCGCTTTAGTAACTCATACAACTCTGTCATCTTTATTTTAAAGCTCTCTGCAGTAGAGCTTAACTTCGTTATTTATCTACAACTTATCTATTTCTAACTTAGCATTAGCTGCCGTTCTTTGCGGCGAATTCAATATCTGCATTATTTGTAATAGAGTCAAATACGTACAGGGTTGTATCTACACAGGGTTACCTTACATCACCCTCCTTAGGAAAAGAAGAATGTGGCAAGGTGATCAATCTTGCCGCTTTCTTCTTTCTACTACATCACTTGAGTTGCTGTGAACGAACGCATAATTTGGTAACAATATTTCGATTATTTCCTCCTTCTTTTTCGTTCGTTCACCGCCAGTCAAGTCATGTAGGTCCTTGACAAAATATAAAAGTTAAATTTTAAGTATCTAAAAAATAGTTTATATATTAATATCTAATAGTATGTATATGAATATTTAAAAGTATGTATTAAGTACTAATCTCTTATTTGCTACATACTAATAGCTAACAGTTCATTTACAACGGGTATACCGTCTGCATTTATATGTATGTTTAAACTTACTTACTAACATTTTGTATTTATTTTTTTTTTTGGTATTCGAATTCAAAATCACATACATATTTACATTTGTATGTAAACATGTTTCTTAACAGTCGTATATATTTTGTTCTTTAAGTTACTTTATGTATTCGGTTTTTATGTACTGTTTTCTCTTTTTTCGTTTCTTGGTCGACAAGAGTGACATTTACGCCATCTACATGTTTTACTATGTATGGGCCTGTATATATGTTGGAATGTTTACTTCTGGGCTCTTTTTGTAATAGAGCTCTGTCACCTATTTCCACCGAAGATGGCAGTGCCTTCCGGTTATATCCAGTTTGATTTTGTATTTTGTGTTTTATAACGTATTTTTTTGCGAGCGCGTTTGTTTTTTGCATACGGTATTTAATTTCTTTTGCATAACTTTCGGTGTTATATATTGGATCAATTTTGCTTGTTTGCAATTCTAATGGTAAAACAGCTTTTTTGCCAAATATTAATTCGTATGGCGTGAATTTATTATCAAACACCGTGTTTGTTGAAGTGTTATGCAAGAAGGTAAAATACCGCAGATAAACGTCCCAATTATCATAATTATCGTTCAAATAACCGCGCAAATATTCATTAAAAACTCTGTGATTTCTTTCGACAGTGCCAACTGTCTCATGGTGATAAGGTGTAGAGAAGTTATGTTCAATTTTCAAAAGTTTGGTTATGTCCGAAAAAATTTCATTTTTAAATTCTGTGCCAAGATCAGTTTTTATTGCTTTCATGATGCCATATGTTAAAATAAAAGATTCAAAAATAGCGTTAGCAACTGTCTTAGCGGATTTATCGGGTATTGCAATCGTGACTAGATACTTTGTCAAGTCGCATATAATAGTGACTGCGAACTTGTTACCATTTATCGACTGTGGCAAAGGTCCAATCGTATCGATAACTACAACATCAAAAGGCATACAGGGTGTCGGTGTAAGTACCAACTGTTCTTTACATTTTGGCTTTACTTTATTCAAAAGACATTTTTCGCAATTTTTGACGAATTTTGCGATTTCACGAGTCATGTTCTTCCAGTAGTACTTTGTTCTTAGTTTAGCATATAATTTTTTGCTACCAAAATGTCCGCCTGTTATCGGATCGTTATGATAAATTGTCATCAATTTAAGCTTCTTATCGTTGTCCGTCACTGTTTCTACAGGGTCTGTTAATATAATTTCTAAGTATTTTAAAATTTTGTTCCCGGTATTTTTTAAGTTTGTTATTGAAAAATATTTAAAAAAATTGTCATCCTTTTGCCATTCTAATTTCTTAATATTGCGGTTGCCAGCTTCTTTTTCGAGCTTCAAAAGTAATTCATCTAAATGTATTATTTTGTTAACACACGCAACATTAAGCAGATCGATCTTTTTTCTTTTTAAATGCGCATAAATTTCGAAATTTATAATTTTACCATTTTTGTCATGACGTATTTGGCTTTTTAGCTTCGGGATTTTCTTAGAAAAATTAAATGAAAATTTGTCGTACACCTGTAATTTTATGTCTTCTTCCTCTTCCTCTTCTTCGTCTTTGTATTCATGTTGTTGCATTACTTCGTTTCGTTTAGTCATTGATCTTGTTTGTACTGCTAACACTTGATTTGTAGCATTTTTAAGTTCCTCTATTGTGATTCTTGAGAGTGCATCCGCACCAACATTAGACTTCCCTTTTATATATTCTATTGTAAAATTATATTCTGATAACTCCAAGCGTATCCTAGCGAGTTTGGATGAAGCATCTTTCATATTAAATAAGTAAACTAACGGACGATGATCGGACTTGACAGTAAAATGTGTACCATAAACGTATGGACGAAATTGCTTTATTGCGAAGTATATTGCTAGAAGTTCGAGTTCTATTATTGCCTTTTTTTGTTCTGCATTGTTAAATGCTTTTGAAGCGAAACATATGGGGAGATCATTGCCATTATGAGTTTGGCTTAAAATCGCGCCACAACCGTTTTTCGATGCATCGACTGTAATAACAAATTCTTTCGTAAAGTCTGGATATTGCAAAATGTTAGGAGATATTAAAGATTTTCTAAGTTTTTCAAATGCTATTTCACACGAATCATCCCATTTAAATTCTACTTTCTTTCTGCTAAGTCGATTTAAAGGTGCTGCTATGGCTGCAAAGTTTGGAATGAACCTTCTATAGTAATTAGCAAATGCAACGAATCGACGTACTGAGTCTTTGTCACACGGTTTAGGATATTTCTTTATAGCAATGATTTTTGAATCGTCCGGCAGTAGGCCGTTTGCCGTGCATTTGTGTCCCAAGAATGTTACCTCTGATCGCATAAAGTTGCATTTTGCGGGGTTGAGTCGTAAGTTAAATTTCCTACAAGTTTCGAAAACTTTCTCTAAATTTTGAATATGGTGGGTTTCACTGCACCCAATAACAATAACATCGTCAACGTATAAAAAGGCTTGATTTGGAGCGATTCCAGAAAAAGCAATGGACATCATCCTGGAAAATGAGTTTGGAGCGACGTTCAGGCCAAAAGGCAGAACTTTCCAACGAAAAGCACCACGATCAGTGCTGAAAGAGGTTATGTCCCTTGAATCCTTATGTAAAAGAATTTGATGAAAGCCCGAATACAAATCTAACGTTGAGAAAAACTTTGCTCTACCAAGGTTATCTAATATGTCATCAACACGTGCCAGCGGAAATTTATCGGCGATAAGCTTTTTATTCACTGCTCGAAAATCAACACACATGCGGTACGCTTTCTTTCCTGTAGGGTCTTTTTTGGGAACTAATATCAGTGGACTATTATAATTGGAGTAACTTTCTTCTATCAGATCGTTTTTTAATAAATTATCAACTTGTTTATTAATTTCTTGACGTTGCGAATACGGCAATCTATAATTTTTAATGTAAACTGGTGTCTTTTCAGTAAGTCTTAATTTTTGTTCGTAAAAGTTGTTTAAAGTCATTAAGTCCGTCTTAAGGGCAAAAACATCAGGGAACTTTAAGCATAATTCAATAAGTTTGTCTTTTGCGTACGAGGGCATTTGTTTTAATAAAATTTCTTTGAGTTCTTCTAAACGTTTGGGATTATCTAAAGCTTTATTAATTTTGTAAACATTAAAGTTTTGTATATCTTCAGTTTTAATTTTGGAATCTTGTATGTACTTTACTTCGTCTGTAGTATTAATTATTTTTAGGATAGGATTTTTTGTATTAACTATGCATTTGGCTGTAAACACGCCATCGGCAAGTGTATGAGAATCTACGAAAACTGGATTTTTGGAATTACCCAAATCAAAAATACGGAAAACTTCACATCTTGGTGGAATTACTAAACTATTGTTGGATGTGCTATGTAAAATTGAAACTTTAACCCTTTCTGCCCCGCAATCGACTTGTATAGTGTCGTTTGCATAATTGATTAAGCATTTGTTTATTTTTAAAAAGTCTTTCCCGAGTATGCCGTCCGAAGGTATATTGAAACTGTCATCAACAACATGAAGAGTGTGAGGAAGTAAAATGTTAGTTATTATTAGATTTGTGTCTATTGTGCCAAGAGTTGTAATCTTATCGGAAGTTACACCTGTGATATTGATGATATTATTGTAATTTATTGGCACTTTTCTTACTAAGCTGGAAATTTTAATAAGTGAGATGTCTGCTTGCGAATCTACTAAGAAAGTACATGTTTTTTCGGAATCGGTTAATTTTAATCGGATAAAGTCAGAGTAGTTCAAATTTAGACAGTAAATAGATTGCGTTATGGAATTTCCTACTCCTGCTCCCTCAGTGTTCGCGTCTGAGGGGCTTCGGCGTTTAAATTACGCACGTTAGCATTACTTCGATTATTTGAACGCGAAGAATTGTTGTTTCTATTTGTGGTTTGTCTATTTGAATTATTGTAATTGTTTGGTCTATTGCTGAAATTATTGCCACGTCTATTGTAGCTATAGTTTCCTCTATAATTTTGATTACCATTTTGCCTGCTTGTGCCACTGTACCTATGATTGTTATTGTTGTATCTAAAATTGTTGCCTCGAAAATTACCACGAAAATTATTTGATCTTATCGGTCGAGATCGAAATGCCAGGACTTGCCTTTCTTTTACCTCATTGTCTTTTTCTATTACCATTTTCGCAACAACGTCTTTCGAATCAGTGAAGGTTGACGAAGCTAAAATTGATTTTACCATATCCGACCTACTATTTAATCTACAAACTCTAACTGTTTGTTCCACAGCCATTTCATGTGCTTTTGCTTGCGTCATACCTTCAATGATAAGAGAGCGCTCCAACGAATCTGACAATTCTTCTACCTGCTTTGAAAATTCCGCGTAATTATTATTATTGATTCTTAATGCTGCGATTTTTCCCGCGACAACTTTCGAGTTGTCGGGCTTTATTTTTCTAGCTAGTGCTTCTTTTATTTGAGCGACTGTAGTGACTTCTGTGGGCAGGGATTCGCGAACTTTGCCTTCAAGTTTCGACTTAAGAAAAGCTATTAGTGTTGACGTTAGTGAATTATCTGCAAGCTCTTCAATTAAGTTTATTTTGTCAATGAATGATGGAAGCGATAGCGGATCGCCGCTATAATTTTCGCGCATCATCGTAGCCCATAGACTAATAGCTGCCCTTTTCTGCTCCGGTGTTGCCATATTTATATTTGTATCGCTATTATTTGGAATTAAAATTGTGTCGCTTGAACTGTCTGAATCACCCGATTGGTCGCTAAATCCGTGAAAATCGGTGTCAAAGGATAAATTATCTCTCGCTGTAGAGTTATTGGTATCTAAACTTTCTACTGAGCTCGTATCTTCGAAATCCTTTTCAGGGTCTGACATCTATGTATATAGCAACACTAGGCTATCGATCGTTACAAAAAAATTGTTAAAATGTAAAAAAATGTATTTTATATATTAAAAATTGCGTTGGTTTGACAAAAGTTTATCAAGACACTGTGATTTAAATGGCATTCAAAATATTCGTAGGCTCTGGCAAAATTGGTTGACTTTAGTTTTTGTTTTAAAATATTTAAAAAGAAATATTTAAATCCGAAAAATTTTTGTAGGCACTGTAAGTGAGATTCCTTTAGTATTGGGGGTATTTATAGCGTTTACTTGCGAAAATTTGTATAAGTAATTTAATAAACGATGCAATTTGGTATATTCGAAAAATTTTTGTACACACTGTAAGCTTTCAGTACTAAGAAATTCCAATAAACTTTAAATATGCTGTAATGTATAAATATACGTAGTAAAAATGATTGGGCGAAAATTTTTTGTAGTCACTGTAGATAAACGATGCGGTTTGAAAAAGCTCATAATGGTAAGAGAGTAACTGCAGCTTTTATCTGTACATATGTAACACATACACAAAACTGATCCTATAGGATATATGTATGTATATGTATTAAATGTCAGCAGCGGTGATTCCAAAAGAGCGTAACTTGCGAATTTTGTGGAAAGTATATCGGGTTGTTTCAATTCAAAATGTCATAACTGGTAAGTAGTAGATAAAGTAAATCCGGGACTTTTTTTCCAAAAAGAGCATAATTGTACATTTGTATTTGTAGTAAATCTGGGTGTATTTTGGAAATATTGGCACTGTTAATTAAATTCGCTGTTAGGTAAGAAAAGCATAATTTGCAATTTGATATTAATCTGGCTATTCACGAAACTTCGTTGGCACTGTGTTTCAACAGTATATAATATATTTAAAAAAAAGTATCAAAATTGTATAAAATTTTATAAAGTGTTTTTGCGAGCTTTTAGGGTTTTCATGCAGACGAAATAGATATGCAAAAATGTATCGCTGTAAACATTCCATCAATTCCAAAGTAATAAAGAAAGAACAGGTGTTCTTTATGTATGGTATGAAGAAAAGCTTTTAATGCATTTTTTTTTTTGTATTGAATATGCAGTTCTTAAAAGTAGCTTAAGTCAGAATATAATATTTTGTGATATATTAAATTTCATTTCATTTTTTGAAGTAAGATAGAAAAAAAATTTTTTTTTTTCGAAAAGGTTTATATAATAAGCTTATGCAATGACTGGTTGTTGGTATAAAAATTGTATATTAAATTGAATACGAAAGTTTGTTATACATATGTTTATGTGAAAAATATTATTATAGTTATATACGTATACAAAATGAAAATTTATATGTGCAAAACATGTATACCTATATACCTAGTATATCGAGATTAAAGTAGTATAATGTGATACATAACTTATGTACCTATTTTATGTAGTTGTACCGTTTCCAAGTTGTTCTCGCCTGATGATACGATATGGTGGTGGTTGGTCTCTCGGTCTATGGTATCTGCAGTGTTGTTGTCTTCTCTTTCGCGCATCCGATTTGGTTTTGCATATTTTAATGTGTGCGAGTGGTGGCGTGGTTTTATTAAGCCGTTTAGATAACTGTAGAACTTTTTGTGGCGTTATTTTGTACCGTTTTGTACTAATTTGTACGGTTTTGTACCGTTTTTCTTTTAGTAACAAGTTTTTTCTTTTCACTTTGTGGTTTAGTACAGTTTTTACCAAAGTTTTCATATACTCAATTTATGCACTTAGGTGGTTTTTGGGCGTTGCAACAGATTTCGGTACAATTTTGGTAGTTTTTGGTACAGTTTTTCTTTTTTGCACAGTTTTTATTTCTTTGGACAGTTTCGATATGAGTTTTTCGTACCACAACTTTTAGCACTCAGTTTTCCAAAGCCACCTATGAACATAAATATATACATATGTATATATGTATTTGATGTTGCATTTTAACCACGTTTTTTACCACTGTTCATTGTTGTTGCATTTTAACCACGTTTTTTTTTTACCACTGCTTCACCACTGCGCACTGCTGGTTAATGTTTTAATCTGTCAACTTTTTGTTTGGTTTTTGTTGTAAATATAAATTGTAAAGTTTTATGTAATAGTTCATTTCAGTTCTTAACTTTTTTTTTTTTTTTTGTATGTTTGCCCACACGCAAATTGCCTTCTTTTGTTTTTCTAAATGTGTATACATATTTCTGTGTAAAGTTACACTTGACTTACTTTTGATGATTTCTGTTGAGGCTTTTCGTTTAATTTGGACCACACAATTTTGATGCTTTTGGGTTTTAATTAACTTTTTTTTTTTTTTGTATTTTTGTAAATTTTGACATTTTTTTTGGATTTTTGAAAATGTTTATAACTTTTTTTTTTTTGATTTGTAGTACTTTTATAGTTTTTTTTTTTTTGCATTTTAGTAAATTTTTGTATATTTTTTTGGATTTTTAATAAATTTTATGATTTTTTTTTTTTTTTTTTTTTTGAGTGTGCAACCAGTCACGCACGCGAAAAATAAAAAATTAAAAGCACTTCATAGCTTTATTTGCTTAACGCAAATTTATTGAATTTTATTTCAAACAATTTTTAAATTCTTTTGTTTGGAGGTTTTTCACTCCTTGTGGTTTTTATGGCCACAAAACGTGGCAGGATCGCCATATAAAGAATGTTCTTAATTGTATTGCACGAGAACATTCTTCTTATTCCGAATACAATAAAACACACGACCATTCGCTTTAGTAACTCATACAACTCTGTCATCTTTATTTTAAAGCTCTCTGCAGTAGAGCTTAACTTCGTTATTTATCTACAACTTATCTATTTCTAACTTAGCATTAGCTGCCGTTCTTTGCGGCGAATTCAATATCTGCATTATTTGTAATAGAGTCAAATACGTACAGGGTTGTATCTACACAGGGTTACCTTACAAGTGATTTCCAACTTTTAGAAAAAATGCCACGCGGATCCACCTTGACAGAAACAGAGCGCGGTTTTATAATTGGACAAAGGGATGGTGGTGTGCCATTGGTCGAAATTGCAACGAAATTGGGACGCCATAGAAATACGATTACTAATTTCCTAAAAAACCCGGAAAAATATGGGACTACCAAACGCAGTGGCAGAAAATCAGAGATTGATGAACGTTGTAAGCGAACAATTTGGCGTCTAGCTGTTGAAAAAGGTTGCTGTGAAATTCAAGCCCATCTTAATCTTAAGGTAACAAGGAGACGAGTCCATCAAATATTATCCCAAAACAAAAATTTCACATATACTGCGCGAGTATCTCAACCTATGCTTTTAAAAAGACATATGACATCCCGTTTGGCCTTCGCCGATAAATATAAGTTCTGGGATACAGAGTTCCAAAAAGTTATATTCAGCGATGAGAAAAAGTTTAATTTGGATGGTCCCGATGGCTGTCAAAAATATTGGCGCGACTTAAGACACCTGAGGTAGAATCGTCTTAAGCGAAACCATGGTGGCGGCTCGTTTATGGTTTGGGGGGCTTTTAGGTATGCTGGAAAATCTCCACTCTGTTTCATCCCATGCAAAACCAATTCCCAAATGTACATTGAGTTATTGGACAATGTCCTTATTCAATTTGCTGAAGAAGTTTATGGAAATGAGTGGATATTTCAACAGGACAACACCCCAATCCACACCGCTCGTACAACAAAATATTTTTTATCGTCCAGAAACATCCCTTTGTTGGTTTGGCCAGCCATCAGTCCTGACCTCAATCCCATTGAGGACCTGTGGGGAATACTCTCGGCTAAGATTTATAAGAATGGTCGACAGTTTCAGACCATGAAGCAGCTTAAAGAAACGTTGGTAAAGGAATGGGACGAAATAAGCATCCAATCCTTACAAAAATTGGTAGAGTCCATTCCAAGGAGATTGACCCAGATTCAGTTGAAGAAAGGGAAGCATATAAATTATTAGAATTTATAAAATATTGTTATCTAGCCACATACATGTTAAAAATCCTTTGACGCACATATAATTTTTTCCTAAGGGAAAATTAAATAAAAATTAAACTAAAATCACCAGTAAATAAAGACAAATTGATTTGCTATTGTATTAGTTCATATCTAGTCATATATGTAAAAAATAATATTTAAAAAAATATAACTTTAGTTTTTTATAATTTTTATAAAATATTATTCCATGCACATATAACTATTTCACTGAGGTATATATAGATTTATAATTTTTAGACATTTTCATAAAAAATAGCCTTGGATGAAAGCGATTAATCTACATTTGTACCCGTTCGGTATGTTAGTGATTAATCTACATTTATACACGTTCGTGAAAAGCAATATTGGAACATTAAAATAATTGTCTTATCCTGGCCGCTCGGCAAAGCTTTAATATACTCTCCCCATTCAATTATGGAAAAGATTCACATATCTTCCTACAAATTTTTCACAAATACTATTCATGAATTAAAGACTCAAGGCAAACTGATTACGTTAGAAGAAGTTGGTCTCGAATGTATCGAAGGCAGCCCCGTTGTCCTTGGGTGTAAAGCAGGGATGGGCACACAAACACATTCAAACAATCTCCGAAAATTAGTGTGTGTTGGTGCGCCTACTGTAGGCAAAAGTGGAAAATGACAAACAATAATCAGTCTGCTTGCAAATGTTAAGCGAGCAGGGTCATGCTGCGAACGCTTTGCGAAATTATGAAACAACGTACGTATACAAATACATACGTATGTTATATGCAAACTCTTCATAGTTTTGTTTGTTGTCTGGCATCTGCAAATAAAAGAAAAGAATTTCAAGCGGCGACCACTGGCTTTCACGACAGTAGAAGGCAAATTAATTATTTTTGCTAAGCGACGATCGCCTGGTCCCATCGTAAGCGCTCGTTTTACGCTTTTTATTTGTCTGTAGTAGTGACAATCGGTGTGTATACGTGTGAATCGCAAATACCCAGTTGGAAAGGTGGTCATGCATGACCTTGCGGACGCATGAAAAGATGTACGAAAAATTTACATTATAGTATGTATTCCAAAAAAAACTATGATTTCATCTAAACTCTATGTTGTGTGGCTGCCAACTTATAGGAAATCGGATACACTCTAGAATGCAACCCAAGGTAAGCGAACAGGTCAGTCATCGGCTCTCAGCTTTAACTTCCAACTTATAGGAAATCGGATACATTCCAGAATGCAACCCAAGGTAAGCGAAGAGGTCAGTCATCGGCTCTCATTTATACCTTCCAACTTATAGGAAATCGGATACATTCCAGAATGCAACCCAAGGTAAGCGAAGAGGTCAGTCATCGGCTCTCAGCTATACCTTCCAACTTATAGGAAATCGGATACATTCCAGAATGCAACCCTAGGTAAGCGAAGAGGTCAGTCATCGGCTCTCAGCTATAACATTGAATCTAGCAAGAAAAAAAAAAAAAAAAAACACCAATTAGGAGAATCAGGTTTTCTCTAGTTTTGCTCTTTTACAATGACGACAACAATTCACAGAGTCTATTTTAACAAACGGACGCATAAAAGCGACACTAAAGATCAATATAATGTTGAATGTCCCACATGGGTGAAGCAGTGAAGGGGAAGATGGTGCGACAATGAGAGAAGCAGAGGAGAACAAGCTGGAGTGAAGTTACATATTTCTAGTTGGAAATCGGATGGAGAGAGAATGAAGAGAAAAATGCAAAAAAAAGTATTTTTTTTATTTTTAAGTGAGAAAATAAACCGACACTGAGATCACGGCAAGAGCGACTCTCATCCAAACATTCCTTTTTGCCTTACCTTGGCAGGGAAAAGAGGATGCATGACTTCCCTAGGACATCACAATGAAAAAAATCATGCATTCTGGAATGTATAGATCCTATGGCCTTTATATCCATTTATAGATGACCATACATTACCTTTTCCAACTGGGTAGCTGGTCTGCCCGCGGGCAAGAGGCTGCGCAACGCTGGTGTAAAGCTTCAGAAAATGGGGGGGAGGGAAAAATATAATAAAACAAAGCAAGCAAGCAGGAGCGGGGTGAAAAACGTTAAAAGTCGAATATTTAGAAGATGATTCTCCTCCACTTAAACGTCAAGCCACTAAACGCATCAACGATGATAACGTCATGGTCGCCATTCTACAACGGCAAACAGAAATGTTTAATACAGTGCTGGAAATCCAAGCAACGCAAAACAAAGGAATTGATGATTTACAACAAGTTGCAAATAACCTTGAAAAAGCTCCTTCCAGGGATTCATGCGAATCTATCTTAAGCAGCATTAATGAGTACGAAAGGCACTCGACCTAGGTGTTAGAGTCACCCTGTGACATTTCTATTTTGTTCTTCTTTATATACTTTTAATGGCATACATACATAGACAAATAAGTTCAGTTGCTTATGTATACATAATGACCGCTATTGCCCGTTAGAATGTACATGACGATTTCATATGAGAAAAATAATTTTGTTCATTGGCAAGAAAAGTTGGTAGAGTGCAGATGTGCCGGTAAAATACAATTGTGAAACGACCGAACTACAAACGACCAAATTACAAACAACCAAAACCAAATAAAATGAAAGTTGATAAATATTTTAAATAAAACAACATCAATATATTTTAAATCTTGCCAATCGTGTTTAAATTTCAACACTAGCAACGTTCACCTATAATCTCTTGCGGCTCTTCCAATGCTCAAAGTAGTATTGAACAAAATGATGAATCTTCCTTTGCTTTTGATTTTAAACCGCAAACAATAGAATTCGAAACGAGAATCTCGACCGCAGACCCAATTTTAGTTCAACAGGGCATAAATTGCCAATGGTTGGGAACAGACAGCTGGAGACACATTCTTTACTCCGAGGTTCAAAAACATTTTCAAGCAACGCCCATGTTCTCGGCGTTAAAAGTAAATAGTAGTCTCACTGGGGTCAAACCCAAATGGTCGTCAATTGCAATATTAGAAAGATGCGATACAACTTTGGGAGCCATAACAAATGGTTTGTTGCAACAAAGGAAAGTGTTCGAAAAGCTTTGCGAAAAGTTACCACACAAGGCGAATAATTGGGTAAGAGTTTCTAGCTAACGACTCAAAATTTCGTAAGAGCTCAGACATCTGCGGGCGCAGAGCCGAAATCATCCAGCAAAGACGGGATACCTACAGATTTTGCTTCGAAAATGCCCTATTTCAGAGAAAATTCCATATATATTTCTCTGAAATAGGGCGTTTATGCATAATTGTCTGAAATAGGAAGTTCTTGAAACAAATTCTGAAGTAGGGCGATTTTGAAACAATTTTTGAAATAGGGCGGTCTTATTCTCATCCGTCGAAATAGAATCGAAGAAGTTGCCGAAACTAAAATCTTACGAACGATTCCTGATACCCGACGTGGCGGTCGACGAAATAAATTGGTGGATAAGAAACGTTCACAAAAGTACACCTTATTCACTACCCCAGCCCAACATGGTTCATAACAACGGATGCTGCAGATTTGGGTTGGGGGGCGATAGCAAACAGCCAGAAAATTTGGGGCCACTGGACCAAGGAGCAGCAGCATTGGCATTGCAATCAGAAGGAACTTTGGACAATTTACGAGACACTGAAAAGCCTGGACACGAAACTAAAAAATGCAACTGTAATCTGGCAGACGGACAACCGAACTGCAGCAGCTTACATAACCAAACAAGGATGTACAAAATCCGTCAGACTTCTAAAGACAACGAGAAAGATCCTCCAACTATGCCAAATACACAATTGCAAACTTAACAGTCGCTACATACCAGGCTTGTACAACGGAATTGCCGACAGTTTATCCAGAGGGAAAAACTTACCGGAATGGCACCTGAAAACAGAAATTACAAAAGTGATATTCCAAAAGTTTGGAACTCCGACAATAGACTTGTTTGCATCGGCCCGCTCAGCAGTAGTGCCGAAGTATGAGAGCGAAGTTGCTTCCGATGCCAAGAGTCAATTTACGGACGCCTTCAGCAAGACATGGAATTACGCACTGGGGTGGGTGTTCCCACTACCGGCACTCATACCAAGAGTCCTCAAACATTTAAAAGAAGCAACGGGGTGTTATCTACTAGTGGCCCCAGAATGGCAGAAAGCATTCTGGATGGTGGACACAAAGAGATGTGCTACCCAACAACCTTGGACAATACCAAACCTAAAATCGAACCTCGTAGACCTACAAACTAATCTGCCGACAGTGGGAGTAGAGCAAATGAGTTTGCAGGTTTGGAAAATACGGGCTGGGTAGTGTCCACATGGAATAATTCTGGAAAAGTTTGATTGCAAGCATCCTGACGTGCCTCTACCCTTAAAACATATAGACCCGCATGGAAGAAATGGTGCGAATGGGCGGCGGAAAATAACATACAGATCGAGAGTCCTCAACCCAACGACTTAGCTCGTTTTCTTAGCTACTTACATGCAGAGAAAAAACTCGGATCAAGAACGATACTACTTCACAAATCAGTGGTGACTACGTTTACCAACCCAGAAAACAGTCTGGCCCTTAGTTCACACCCAGTAGTTACGCACATGCTAAAGGCAATTACCTCAAGAAATCCATCACTTAAGAAACACCTAACCTGGACAGTTGACGATCTGATAAAGTTTATGGAAACTTTCGACTTTGATAGCACAAGTCTATTCTCGGTATCTCGATCCACTTATACATTACTTTTACTGGGATCTGGCAGAAAGGTGCGCGATTTGACCCTCTTAAGCATAAAACCAGATCTTGTTGAAGAGAAAAACAACGATCTCATCTTTTGGCCAAAATTTGGGTCAAAAGCAGACAGCAACAAGCACAGGCAATCAGGGTGGCACCTAAAAAGCAGCCCAGATATAAAAACAAATTTGGTGTTCTGGGTAAAAGAAGTGATTAAAGTTGTCAGAAACACGGCGTAAGTCAAAGTCCGTAGAAAATCTATTTATTATAACCAGAGCACAAGCGAAGAACGCTCTAGAGCGGTAATAGCAGGTTGGATAAAAACCTTATTCAAGGAAGCGCACATTAGTTCTTCTCCTGGCAGTATAAGAGCTGGTGTAGCCACGGATAGTTGGCACAGAAATATAGACGTAGATGAAATCCTAAAAAGAGGAAACTGGAAATCAAAACACACGGTCTTCAATCATTACTTTAGAGATGTTAAACCACTTGATACAAACGCTCCTTGCCGAAGGCTTGTGGATTACTTTATGCCAGTAAATTAATTAAAATAAAATAATATACCCGTTAAATTATTTATGAAGTATAATTATATATGAAATACTACTAATTCTGGTCTCAGTACTATATTTCGGTGCAGTGAAATAACGCCCGCGGGCGTTTTTTCCTTACTTGAAAAAGAAATGGCGCCTGCGAATAAAACGCAATTAAATCCGTGGGTTTTATTTCTATTCAGAAAAGGAAAGAACGCCCGCGCCCCCTATTCGGCGATAATAGTAATAATAATAATAATAATAATAATAATAATAATAATAATAATAATAATAATAATAATAATAATAATAATAATAATAATAATAATAATAATAATAATAATAATAATAATAATAATAATAATAATAATAATAATAATAATAATAATAATAATAATAATAATAATAATAATAATAACAATAATAATAATAATAATAATAATAATAATAATAATAATAATAATAATAATAATAATAATAATAATAATAATAATAATAATAACAATAATAATAATAATAATAATAATAATAATAATAATAATAATAATAATAATAATAATAATAATAATAATAATAATAATAATAATAATAATAATAATAATAATAATAATAATAATAATAATAATAATAATAATAATAATAATAATAATAATAATAATAATAATAATAATAATAATAATAATAATAATAATAATAATAATAATAATAATAATAATAATAATAATAATAATAATAATAATAATAATAATAATAATAATAATAATAATAATAATAATAATAATAATAATAATAATAATAATAATAATAATAATAATAATAATAATAATAATAATAATAATAATAATAATAATAATAATAATAATAATAATAATAATAATAATAATAATAATAATAATAATAATAATAATAATAATAATAATAATAATAATAATAATAATAATAATAATAATAATAATAATAATAATAATAATAATAATAATAATAATAATAATAATAATAATAATAATAATAATAATAATAATAATAATAATAATAATAATAATAATAATAATAATAATAATAATAATAATAATAATAATAATAATAATAATAATAATAATAATAATAATAATAATAATAATAATAATAATAATAATAATAATAATAATAATAATAATAATAATAATAATAATAATAATAATAATAATAATAATAATAATAATAATAATAATAATAATAATAATAATAATAATAATAATAATAATAATAATAATAATAATAATAATAATAATAATAATAATAATAATAATAATAATAATAATAATAATAATAATAATAATAATAATAATAATAATAATAATAATAATAATAATAATAATAATAATAATAATAATAATAATAATAATAATAATAATAATAATAATAATAATAATAATAATAATAATAATAATAATAATAATAATAATAATAATAATAATAATAATAATAATAATAATAATAATAATAATAATAATAATAATAATAATAATAATAATAATAATAATAATAATAATAATAATAATAATAATAATAATAATAATAATAATAATAATAATAATAATAATAATAATAATAATAATAATAATAATAATAATAATAATAATAATAATAATAATAATAATAATAATAATAATAATAATAATAATAATAATAATAATAATAATAATAATAATAATAATAATAATAATAATAATAATAATAATAATAATAATAATAATAATAATAATAATAATAATAATAATAATAATAATAATAATAATAATAATAATAATAATAATAATAATAATAATAATAATAACTAGTATCGCCGGTGGTCGAAATTCGACCATGCAATTTATTTTTTCAACTTTGTATTGGTACAAAAATTATTCCTTTTCGCGGAGATAAGCAACACTTTCCAAATTCCAGTTGTACCGCAACACTGATTTGCCCTTTTGAGCACGGTCCGACGCGAAATCATGGTGAAAATCAAGGCAGATCTAGGAAGGTAGGCCCGGTGGTGAGCGCTTTTAAATTAAAGCGATTCTTCAACTGTGTTTACGATATTTGTAAACACGTTTACGATATCTATTTATCTTAACTAAAAATTTTATTTATTAATTATAAAGAAATTAAATAATTTATAGAAAAAATTATATGCCTATGCACTGCTCCTGACTCATACGAACACATCCATATCAATTTTATGTGGATATGAGTATGTT